>JANJGN010000018.1:5643060-5678060 GCA_026770705.1 Isurus oxyrinchus
CACACTCTCTCTCGCTTGCACACACCTACTATCACACACACACTCTCTCTCACACACACTCTCTCTCACACACACAATCTCTCACACACACTCTCTCTCTCACACACAGTCTCTCTCACACACACACTCTCTCACACACACTGACACTCTCAGACACTCTCACTCTCACACACTTTCTCTCTCACACTCATTCTCTCTATCACACACTCTCTCTCTCACACACACTCTCTCTCACGCACAGATTCTCTCTCACAAACACTCTCTCTCACAGACACTCTCTCACAATGTGATTCTCTCTCACACACACTCTCTCTCAAACACAGATTCTCTCTCTCTCACACACACTCTCTCTCACACACACACTCTCTCTCACACACACTCTCTCTCACACAGATTCTCTCTCTCTCACGCACACTCTCTCTCAAACACACACTCTCTCTCAAACAGATTCTCTCTCTCTCACACAGACTCTCTCTATCACACACTGTCTCTCTCACAAACATTCTCACACACAGATTCTCTCTCTCTCACACATATTCTCTCTCACACACTCTCTTTCACACACACTTTCTCTCTCTCACACACACTCTCTCTCACACAGATTCTCTGTCTCTCACACACACTCTCTCTCACACACACACTCTCTCTCACACACTCTCTCTCTCACACACACTCTCTCACACAGATTCTCTGTCTCTCACACACACTCTCTCTCACACACACACTCTCTCTCACACACACACTCTCCCTCACACACACACTCTCTCTCACACAATCACTCTCTCTGAAACACTCACATTCTCACACAATCTCTCTCTCACACACACTCTCTCTCACACACGCACTCACTCTCACAGACTCTCACACACTCACACACACACACTCTCTCACACACACTGTCTCTCTCACACACTCTCTCTCACACACACTTTCTCTCTCTCTCACACAAACTCTCTCTCACACACTGTCTCTCACACACACACTGTCTCTACACACACACATTCTCGCTCTCTCACACAATCTCTCACAAACTCCCTCTCTCACACACTCTCTCTCTCACCCACTCTCTCTCTCTCACACACTCTCTCTCTCTCACACACTCTCTCTCACACACACACTCTCTCTCACACACACACCCTCTCTCTCACATACACTCTCACACACTCTCTCTCTCACACACACTCTCTTTAACACACACTTTCTCTCTCTCACACACACTCTCACACACCGATTCTCTGTCTCTCACACACACTCTCTCTCACACACACACTCTCTCTCACACACTCTCTCTCTCACACACACTCTCTCACACAGATTCTCTGTCTCTCACACACACTCTCTCTCACACACACACTCTCTCTCACACAATCACTCTCTCTGAAACACTCACATTCTCACACAATCTCTCTCTCACACACACTCACTCTCACACACACACTCACTCTCACGGACTCTCACACACTCACACACACACACTCTCTCACACACACTGTCTCTCTCACACACACTCTCTCACACACACTTTCTCTCTCTCTCACACAAACTCTCTCTCACACACTGTCTCTCACACACACACTGTCTCTACACACACACATTCTCTCTCTCTCACACACACACTCTCTCACACGCTCTCTCACACACACTCTCTCACACACACACACTCTCTCTCTCTCACACACTATCTCTCACACACTCACTCACATACTCTCTCTCTCTCACACACTCTCTCTCTCACACACACACCCTCTCTCACACTCACACTCTCTCTCACACACATTATCTCTCTCTCACACACTCTCTCACACACACTCTCTCTCACACACCCTCTGACACACACACTCTCTCTCAGACACACTCTCTCTCACACACTCTCACTCTCTCACACACTGTCTCTCTCACAAACATTCTCACACACAGATTCTCTCTCTCTCACACATATTCTCTCTCACACACTCTCTTTCACACACACTTTCTCTCTCTCACACACAGATTCTCTTTCTCTCACACACACTCTCTCTCACACCGATTCTCTGTCTCTCACACACACTCTCTCTCACACACACTCTCTCTAACACACACAATCTCTCTCCCTGACACTCTCTCTCCCACACACTCTCTCTCACACAAACACACGGTCTCTCTCACTCTCTCTCACACATACTCTCTCTCACACAATCACTCTCTCTGAAACACTCACATTCTCACACAATCTCTCTCTCATACACACTCTCTCTCACACACACACTCACTCTCACAGACTCTCACACACTCACAAACACACACTCTCTCACACACACTGTCTCTCTCACACACACTCTCTCACACACACTTTCTCTCTCTCTCACACAAACTCTCTCTCACACACTGTCTCTCACACACACACTGTCTCTCTCACACACATTCTCTCTCTCTCACACACACACTCTCTCACACGCTCTCTCACACACACTCTCTCAGACACACACACTCTCTCTCTCTCACACACTATCTCTCACACACTCACTCACATACTCTCTCTCTCTCACACACTCTCTCACACACACACTCTCTCTAACATACATTCTCTCTCTCTCACACACACATTCTCTCTCACTCACTCTCTCTCACACACTCTCTCTCACACGTTCTCTCTCTCACACACGCTCTCTCTCACACACACTCTCTCTCTCACAGACACACTCTCTCTCACACACTCACACACACTCTCTCCCACACACTCTCTCTCACACACTCTCACACACACTCTCTCTCTCACACACTGTCTCTCTCACACACACACTCTCTCTCACACACACTCTCTTTCACACACACTCTCACTCACACACTCACACTCTCACATACTCTCACACTCACACACACCCTCTCTCATGAACTCTCTCTCTCACACACACACTCTCACACACTCTCTCTCTCACACACACTCTCTCTCTCACAGAAATTCTCTCTCTCACCCACTCTCTCTCACACTCTCTTTCTCACACACACTCTCACACACACACTCTCTCACACTCACTCTCTCACACACACACTCTCTCTCACACACACTCTCTCTCACACACACTCTCTCTCTCACACACAGTCTCCCTCACACACACACTCTCTCACACACACTGACACTCTCAGACACTCTCACTCACACACTTTCTCTCTCACACTCATTCTCTCTCTCACACATTCTCTCTCTCACACACACTCTCTCTCACGCACAGATTCTCTCTTACAAACACTCTCTCTCACTCACACTCTCTCTCACAGACACTCTCTCTCACAATGTGATTCTCTCTCACACACACTCTCTCTCAAACACAGATTCTCTCTCTCACACACTCTCTCTCTCACACACACTCTCTCTCACACACACACTCTCTCACACACAGATTCTCTCTCTCTCACTCATACTCTCTCTCTCACACACTCTCTCTCTCACACACACACTCTCTCTCACACACACACTCTCTCTCACACACATTCTCTCTCTCTCACACACTGTCTCTCTCACAAACATTCTCACACACAGATTCTCTCTCTCTCACACATATTCTCTCTCACACACTCTCTTTCACACACACTTTCTCTCTCTCACACACAGATTCTCTTTCTCTCACACACACTCTCTCTCACACCGATTCTCTGTCTCTCACACACACTCTCTCTCACACACACACTCTCCCTCACACACACACTCTCTCTCACACACACTCTCTCTAACACACACAATCTTCTCCCTGACACTCTCTCTCCCACACACTCTCTCTCACACAAACACACGGTCTCTCTCACTCTCTCTCACACATACTCTCTCTCACACAATCACTCTCTCTGAAACACTCACATTCTCTCACAATCTCTCTCTCACACACACTCTCTCTCACACACACACTCACTCTCACAGACTCTCACACACTCACACACACACACTCTCTCACACACACTGTCTCTCTCACACACACTCTCTCACACACACTTTCTCTCTCTCTCACACAAACTCTCTCTCACACACTGTCTCTCACACACACACTGTCTCTACACACACACATTCTCTCTCTCTCACACACACACTCTCTCACACGCTCTCTCACACACACTCTCTCACACACACACACTCTCTCTCTCTCACACACTATCTCTCACACACTCACTCACATACTCTCTCTCTCTCACACACTCTCTCTCTCACACACACACCCTCTCTCACACTCACACTCTCTCTCACACACATTATCTCTCTCTCACACACTCTCTCACACACACTCTCTCTCACACACCCTCTGACACACACACTCTCTCTCAGACACACTCTCTCTCACACACTCTCTCTCTCTCACACACTGTCTCTCTCACAAACATTCTCACACACAGATTCTCTCTCTCTCACACATATTCTCTCTCACACACTCTCTTTCACACACACTTTCTCTCTCTCACACACAGATTCTCTTTCTCTCACACACACTCTCTCTCACACCGATTCTCTGTCTCTCACACACACTCTCTCTCACACACACTCTCTCTAACACACACAATCTCTCTCCCTGACACTCTCTCTCCCACACACTCTCTCTCACACAAACACACGGTCTCTCTCACTCTCTCTCACACATACTCTCTCTCACACAATCACTCTCTCTGAAACACTCACATTCTCAAACAATCTCTCTCTCATACACACTCTCTCTCACACACACACTCACTCTCACAGACTCTCACACACTCACAAACACACACTCTCTCACACACACTGTCTCTCTCACACACACTCTCTCACACACACTTTCTCTCTCTCTCACACAAACTCTCTCTCACACACTGTCTCTCACACACACACTGTCTCTCTCACACACATTCTCTCTCTCTCACACACACACTCTCTCACATGCTCTCTCACACACACTCTCTCACACACACACACTCTCTCTCTCTCACACACTATCTCTCACACACTCACTCACATACTCTCTCTCTCTCACACACTCTCTCTCTCACACACACACCCTCTCTCACACTCACACTCTCACACACATTATCTCTCTCTCACACACTCTCTCACACACACTCTCTCTCACACACCCTCTGACACACACACTCTCTCTCTCACACAAACTCTCTCACACACACTCTCTCTCACACACCCTCTGACACACACACTCTCTCTCTCAGACACACTCTCTCTCACACACTCTCTCTCACACACACTTTCTCTCACACATTCACAATCTCATGCACTCTCCCTCTCACACACATTCTCTCTCTCACTCTCTCTCTCACACAAACTCTCTCTCACACACACATCTCTCACACACACTCTCTCTCTCACACGCACTCTCTCTGTCACACACACTCTCTCTCTCTTACACACACTCATTCTCACACACACTCTCTCTCACACACTCTCACACACACTCTCTCTCTCACACACTGTCTCTCTCACACACACGCTCTCTCTCACACACATTCTCTCTCCCTCACACACCCTCTCTCTCACAAACTCTCTCTCTCACACACTCTCTCTCACACACACTCTCTCTAACACACATTCTCTCTCTCTCACACACACATTCTCTCTCACTCACTCTCTCTCACACACTCTCTCTCACACGTTCTCTCTCTCACACACGCTCTCTCTCACACACACTCTCTCTCTCACAGACACACTCTCTCTCACACACTCACACACACTCTCTCCCACACACTCTCTCTCACACACTCTCACACACACTCTCTCTCTCACACACTGTCTCTCTCACACACACACTCTCTCTCACACACACTCTCTTTCACACACACTCTCTCTCATACACTCACACTCTCACATACTCTCACACTCACACACACCCTCTCTCATGAACTCTCTCTCTCACACACACACTCTCACACACTCTCTCTCACACTCTCTTTCTCACACACTCATTCTTTCTCTCACACACACTCTCTCTCTCACACACTCTCTCTCACACTCTCTTTCTCACACACTCATTCTTTCTCTCACACACACTCTCTCTCTCACACACTCTCTCTCACACACACACTCTCACACACACACTCTCTCACACTCACACTCTCTCACACACACACTCTCTCTCACACACACTCTCTCTCACACACACTCTCTCTCTCTCACACACTCGCACTCTCTCTCACACACACTCTCTCACACACACATTCTCTCTCGCTCACACACTCTCTCTTTCACACACTCTCTCTCTGTCACAAATTCTCTCTCTCTCACACACACTCTCTCTCACACACACTCTCTCTCACACATTGTCTCTCTCACACACACTCTCTCTCTCACACACTCTCTCTCACACACACTCTCTCTCTCACACACACTCTCTCACACACTCACACTCTCACAGAATCTCACACTCACACACCCTCTCACACACACACTCTCTGTCTCACACACACTCTCTCTCAAACACACATTCTCTCCACCACACACTCTCACACCCTCTCTCACACATTCTCTCTCACACACACTCTCTCACACACACACTCTCTCATGCACACTCATTCTCTCAGACAATCGCTCTCAAACACACTCTCTCTCTCACACACATTCTCTCTCTCTCACACACTTCCTCTCACACATTCTCTCTCACACACTATCTCTCTCTCACACCCTCTGTCTCTCTCACACACTCTCTCTCTCACTCTCTCTCTCTCTTTCACACACTCACTCTCACACACACTCTGTCTCACACACACTCTCTCTCACACACACACTATCTCTCACACAAACATTCTCTCTCTCACACACACACTATCTCTCACACACACTCTCTCTCGCACACACACTCTCTCTCACACACACACTCTCTCTCACACACTCTCTCTCTCACACACACACTCTCTCAAACAAATACTCTCTCTCCCACACTCACACTCTCACACACTCTCTCTCTCACACACACTCTCTCTCAAACACACATTCTCTCCACCACACACTCTCACACCCTCTCTCATACACTCTCTCTCTCACACACACACTCTCTCACACACACACTCTCTCATTCACACTCACGCTCTCAGACAATCTCTCTCAAACACGTTCTCTCTCTCTCACACATTTCCTCTCACACACTCTCTCTCACACACTATCTCTCTCTCATATCCTCTGTCTCTCTCACACACTCCCTCTCTCACTCTCTCTCTCTCTTTCACACACTCAATCTCACACACACTCTGTCTCACACACACTCTCTCTCACACACACACTATCTCTCACACACTCTCTCACCCACTCTCTCTCTCTCACCCACTCTCTCTCTCACACACACACTCTCTCTCACACACACACCCTCTCTCTCACACACACTCTCACACACTCTCTCTCTCACACACATTCTCTCTCTCACACAAATTCTCTGTCTCTCACACACTCTCTCACACACTCTCTCTCACACACTCATTCCTTCTCTCACACACACTCTCTCTCACACACACTCTCTCTCTCACAGCACTCTCTCTCACACACACTCTCTCACACGCATACTCTCTCTCCCACACTCACACTCTCACACACTCTCTCTCTTTCACACACTCTCTCTCACACACACATTCCTTCTCTCACACACACTCTCTCTCACACACACTCTCTCACACGCATACTATCTCTCCCACACTCACACTCTCACACACTCTCTCTCACACACACTCTCTCTCAAACACACATTCTATCCAAAACATACTCTCACACACTCTCTCACACACTCTCTCTCACACACACACTCTCTCATGCACACTCATGCTCTCAGACAATCTCTCTCAAACACACTCTCTCTCACACACATTCTCTCTCTCTCACACACTTCCTCTCACACACTCTCTCTCACACACTATCTCTCTCTCACACTCTCTGTCTCTCTCGCACACTCTCTCTCTCGCTCTCTCTCTCTCTTTCACACACTCACTCTCACACACACTCAGTCTCACACACAATCTTTCTCTCACACACACTATCTCTCACACAAACATTCTCTCTCTCACACACACTCTCACACACTCCCTCTCTCACACACTCTCTCTCTCACCCACTCTCTCTCTCTCACACACTCTCTCTCTCACACACACACTCTCTCTCACACACACACCCTCTCTCTCACATACACTCTCACACACTCTCTCTCTCACACACATTCTCTCTCTCACACAAATTCTCTGTCTCTCACACACTCTCTCACACACTCTCTCTCTCACACACACACTCTCTCTCACACACACACCCTCTCTCTCACATACACTCTCACACACTCTCTCTCTCTCACACACTCATTCCTTCTCTCACACACACTCTCTCTCACACACACACTCTCTCTCTCTCACACACTCTCTTTCTTTCACACACTCTTTCTCTCACACACACTCTCTCTCTCACACACACACTCACACACTCTCTCACTCACACATACTCTCTCTCACACCTTCACAATCTCACGCACTCTCCCTCTCACACACATTCTCTCTCTCTCACTCTCTCTCTCTCACACAAACTCTCCCTCACACACACATCTCTCACACACACTCTCTCTCTCTTACACACCCTCTCTCTCTCACACACACTCTCTCTCACGCACAGATTCTCTCTCACACACACACTCACACACTCTCTCACTCACACACACTCTCTCTCACACCTTCACAATCTCACGCACTCTCCCTCTCACACACATTCTCTCTCTCTCACTCTCTCTCTCACACAAACTCTCCCTCACACACACATCTCTCACACACACTCTCTCTCGCTTGCACACACCTACTCTCACACACACACTCTCTCTCACACACACTCTCTCTCACACACACTCTCTCTCTCACACACAGTCTCCCTCACACACACACACTCTCTCACACACACTGACACTCTCAGACACTCTCACTCACACACTTTCTCTCTCACACTCATTCTCTCTCTCAGACATTCTCTCTCTCACACACACTCTCTCTCACGCACAGATTCTCTCTCACAAACACTCTCTCTCACTCACACTCTCTCTCACAGACACTCTCTCTCACAATGTGATTCTCTCTCACACACACTCTCTCTCAAACACAGATTCTCTCTCTCACACACTCTCTCTCTCACACACACTCTCTCTCACTCACACTCTCTCTCACAGACACTCTCTCTCACAATGTGATTCTCTCTCACACACACACTCTCTCACACACAGATTCTCTCTCTCTCACTCATACTCTCTCTCTCACACACTCTCTCTCTCACACACACACTCTCTCTCACACACACACTCTCTCTCACACACATTCTCTCTCTCTCACACACTGTCTCTCTCACAAACATTCTCACACACAGATTCTCTCTCTCTCACACATATTCTCTCTCACACACTCTCTTTCACACACACTTTCTCTCTCTCACACACAGATTCTCTTTCTCTCACACACACTCTCTCTCACACCGATTCTCTGTCTCTCACACACACTCTCTCTCACACACACAATCTCCCTCACACACACACTCTCTCTCACACACACTCTCTCTAACACACACAATCTTCTCCCTGACACTCTCTCTCCCACACACTCTCTCTCACACAAACACACGGTCTCTCTCACTCTCTCTCACACATACTCTCTCTCACACAATCACTCTCTCTGAAACACTCACATTCTCTCACAATCTCTCTCTCACACACACTCTCTCTCACACACACACTCACTCTCACAGACTCTCACACACTCACACACACACACTCTCTCACACACACTGTCTCTCTCACACACACTCTCTCACACACACTTTCTCTCTCTCTCACACAAACTCTCTCTCACACACTGTCTCTCTCACACACACTGTCTCTACACACACACATTCTCTCTCTCTCACACACACACTCTCTCACACGCTCTCTCACACACACTCTCTCACACACACACACTCTCTCTCTCTCACACACTATCTCTCACACACTCACTCACATACTCTCTCTCTCTCACACACTCTCTCTCTCACACACACACCCTCTCTCACACTCACACTCTCTCTCACACACATTATCTCTCTCTCACACACTCTCTCACACACACTCTCTCTCACACACCCTCTGACACACACACTCTCTCTCAGACACACTCTCTCTCACACACTCTCTCTCTCTCACACACTGTCTCTCTCACAAACATTCTCACACACAAATTCTCTCTCTCTCACACATATTCTCTCTCACACACTCTCTTTCACACACACTTTCTCTCTCTCACACACAGATTCTCTTTCTCTCACACACACTCTCTCTCACACCGATTCTCTGTCTCTCACACACACTCTCTCTCACACACACTCTCTCTAACACACACAATCTCTCTCCCTGACACTCTCTCTCCCACACACTCTCTCTCACACAAACACACGGTCTCTCTCACTCTCTCTCACACATACTCTCTCTCACACAATCACTCTCTCTGAAACACTCACATTCTCAAACAATCTCTCTCTCATACACACTCTCTCTCACACACACACTCACTCTCACAGACTCTCACACACTCACAAACACACACTCTCTCACACACACTGTCTCTCTCACACACACTCTCTCACACACACTTTCTCTCTCTCTCACACAAACTCTCTCTCACACACTGTCTCTCACACACACACTGTCTCTCTCACACACATTCTCTCTCTCTCACACACACACTCTCTCACACGCTCTCTCACACACACTCTCTCACACACACACACTCTCTCTCTCTCACACACTATCTCTCACACACTCACTCACATACTCTCTCTCTCTCACACACTCTCTCTCTCACACACACACCCTCTCTCACACTCACACTCTCACACACATTATCTCTCTCTCACACACTCTCTCACACACACTCTCTCTCACACACCCTCTGACACACACACTCTCTCTCTCACACAAACTCTCTCACACACACTCTCTCTCACACACCCTCTGACACACACACTCTCTCTCTCAGACACACTCTCTCTCACACACTCTCTCTCACACACACTTTCTCTCACACATTCACAATCTCATGCACTCTCCCTCTCACACACATTCTCTCTCTCACTCTCTCTCTCACACAAACTCTCTCTCACACACACATCTCTCACACACACTCTCTCTCTCACACGCACTCTCTCTGTCACACACACTCTCTCTCTCTTACACACACTCATTCTCACACACACTCTCTCTCACACACTCTCACACACACTCTCTCTCTCACACACTGTCTCTCTCACACACACGCTCTCTCTCACACACATTCTCTCTCCCTCACACACCCTCTCTCTCACAAACTCTCTCTCTCACACACTCTCTCTCACACACACTCTCTCTAACACACATTCTCTCTCTCTCACACACACATTCTCTCTCACTCACTCTCTCTCACACACTCTCTCTCACACGTTCTCTCTCTCACACACGCTCTCTCTCACACACACTCTCTCTCTCACAGACACACTCTCTCTCACACACTCACACACACTCTCTCCCACACACTCTCTCTCACACACTCTCACACACACTCTCTCTCTCACACACTGTCTCTCTCACACACACACTCTCTCTCACACACACTCTCTTTCACACACACTCTCTCTCATACACTCACACTCTCACATACTCTCACACTCACACACACCCTCTCTCATGAACTCTCTCTCTCACACACACACTCTCACACACTCTCTCTCACACTCTCTTTCTCACACACTCATTCTTTCTCTCACACACACTCTCTCTCTCACACACTCTCTCTCACACTCTCTTTCTCACACACTCATTCTTTCTCTCACACACACTCTCTCTCTCACACACTCTCTCTCACACACACACTCTCACACACACACTCTCTCACACTCACACTCTCTCACACACACACTCTCTCTCACACACACTCTCTCTCACACACACTCTCTCTCTCTCACACACTCGCACTCTCTCTCACACACACTCTCTCACACACACATTCTCTCTCTCTCACACACTCTCTCTTTCACACACTCTCTCTCTGTCACAAATTCTCTCTCTCTCACACACACTCTCTCTCACACACACTCTCTCTCACACATTGTCTCTCTCACACACACTCTCTCTCTCACACACTCTCTCTCACACACACTCTCTCTCAAACACACACTCTCTCTCACACACTCTCTCTCACACACTCACACTCTCACAGAATCTCACACTCACACACCCTCTCACACACACACTCTCTGTCTCACACACACTCTCTCTCAAACACACATTCTCTCCACCACACACTCTCACACCCTCTCTCACACATTCTCTCTCACACACACTCTCTCACACACACACTCTCTCATGCACACTCATGCTCTCAGACAATCGCTCTCAAACACACTCTCTCTCTCACACACATTCTCTCTCTCTCACACACTTCCTCTCACACATTCTCTCTCACACACTATCTCTCTCTCACACCCTCTGTCTCTCTCACACACTCTCTCTCTCACTCTCTCTCTCTCTTTCACACACTCACTCTCACACACACTCTGTCTCACACACACTCTCTCTCACACACACACTATCTCTCACACAAACATTCTCTCTCTCACACACACACTCTCTCTCACACACACACCCTCTCTCTCACACACACTCTCACACACTCTCTCTCTCACACACATTCTCTCTCACACAAATTCTCTGTCTCTCACGCACTCTCTCACACACTCTCTCTCTCACACACTCATTCCTTCTCTCACACACACTCTCTCTCACACACACTCTCTCTCGCACACACACTCTCTCTCACACACACACTCTCTCTCACACACTCTCTCTCTCACACACACACTCTCTCAAACAAATACTCTCTCTCCCACACTCACACTCTCACACACTCTCTCTCTCACACACACTCTCTCTCAAACACACATTCTCTCCACCACACACTCTCACACCCTCTCTCATACACTCTCTCTCTCACACACACACTCTCTCACACACACACTCTCTCATTCACACTCACGCTCTCAGACAATCTCTCTCAAACACGTTCTCTCTCTCTCACACATTTCCTCTCACACACTCTCTCTCACACACTATCTCTCTCTCATATCCTCTGTCTCTCTCACACACTCCCTCTCTCACTCTCTCTCTCTCTTTCACACACTCAATCTCACACACACTCTGTCTCACACACACTCTCTCTCACACACACACTATCTCTCACACACTCTCTCACCCACTCTCTCTCTCTCACCCACTCTCTCTCTCACACACACACTCTCTCTCACACACACACCCTCTCTCTCACACACACTCTCACACACTCTCTCTCTCACACACATTCTCTCTCTCACACAAATTCTCTGTCTCTCACACACTCTCTCACACACTCTCTCTCTCACACACTCATTCCTTCTCTCACACACACTCTCTCTCACACACACTCTCTCTCTCACAGCACTCTCTCTCACACACACTCTCTCACACGCATACTCTCTCTCCCACACTCACACTCTCACACACTCTCTCTCTTTCACACACTCTCTCTCACACACACATTCCTTCTCTCACACACACTCTCTCTCACACACACTCTCTCACACGCATACTATCTCTCCCACACTCACACTCTCACACACTCTCTCTCACACACACTCTCTCTCAAACACACATTCTATCCAAAACATACTCTCACACACTCTCTCACACACTCTCTCTCACACACACACTCTCTCATGCACACTCATGCTCTCAGACAATCTCTCTCAAACACACTCTCTCTCACACACATTCTCTCTCTCTCACACACTTCCTCTCACACACTCTCTCTCACACACTATCTCTCTCTCACACTCTCTGTCTCTCTCGCACACTCTCTCTCTCGCTCTCTCTCTCTCTTTCACACACTCACTCTCACACACACTCAGTCTCACACACAATCTTTCTCTCACACACACTATCTCTCACACAAACATTCTCTCTCTCACACACACTCTCACACACTCCCTCTCTCACACACTCTCTCTCTCACCCACTCTCTCTCTCTCACACACTCTCTCTCTCACACACACACTCTCTCTCACACACACACCCTCTCTCTCACATACACTCTCACACACTCTCTCTCTCACACACATTCTCTCTCTCACACAAATTCTCTGTCTCTCACACACTCTCTCACACACTCTCTCTCTCTCACACACTCATTCCTTCTCTCACACACACTCTCTCTCACACACACACTCTCTCTCTCTCACACACTCTCTTTCTTTCACACACTCTTTCTCTCACACACACTCTCTCTCTCACACACACACTCACACACTCTCTCACTCACACACACTCTCTCTCACACCTTCACAATCTCACGCACTCTCCCTCTCACACACATTCTCTCTCTCTCACTCTCTCTCTCTCACACAAACTCTCCCTCACACACACATCTCTCACACACACTCTCTCTCTCTTACACACCCTCTCTCTCTCACACACACTCTCTCTCACGCACAGATTCTCTCTCACACACACACTCACACACTCTCTCACTCACACACACTCTCTCTCACACCTTCACAATCTCACGCACTCTCCCTCTCACACACATTCTCTCTCTCTCACTCTCTCTCTCACACAAACTCTCCCTCACACACACATCTCTCACACACACTCTCTCTCGCTTGCACACACCTACTCTCACACACACACTCTCTCTCACACACACTCTCTCTCACACACACTCTCTCTCACACACACTCTCTCTCTCACACACAGTCTCCCTCACACACACACTCTCTCACACACACTGACACTCTCAGACACTCTCACTCACACACTTTCTCTCTCACACTCATTCTCTCTCTCACACATTCTCTCTCTCACACACACTCTCTCTCACGCACAGATTCTCTCTCACAAACACTCTCTCTCACTCACACTCTCTCTCACAGACACTCTCTCTCACAATGTGATTCTCTCTCACACACACTCTCTCTCAAACACAGATTCTCTCTCTCACACACTCTCTCTCTCACACACACTCTCTCTCACACACACACTCTCTCACACACAGATTCTCTCTCTCTCACTCATACTCTCTCTCTCACACACTCTCTCTCTCACACACACACTCTCTCTCACACACACACTCTCTCTCACACACATTCTCTCTCTCTCACACACTGTCTCTCTCACAAACATTCTCACACACAGATTCTCTCTCTCTCACACATATTCTCTCTCACACACTCTCTTTCACACACACTTTCTCTCTCTCACACACAGATTCTCTTTCTCTCACACACACTCTCTCTCACACCGATTCTCTGTCTCTCACACACACTCTCTCTCACACACACAATCTCCCTCACACACACACTCTCTCTCACACACACTCTCTCTAACACACACAATCTTCTCCCTGACACTCTCTCTCCCACACACTCTCTCTCACACAAACACACGGTCTCTCTCACTCTCTCTCACACATACTCTCTCTCACACAATCACTCTCTCTGAAACACTCACATTCTCTCACAATCTCTCTCTCACACACACTCTCTCTCACACACACACTCACTCTCACAGACTCTCACACACTCACACACACACACTCTCTCACACACACTGTCTCTCTCACACACACTCTCTCACACACACTTTCTCTCTCTCTCACACAAACTCTCTCTCACACACTGTCTCTCACACACACACTGTCTCTACACACACACATTCTCTCTCTCTCACACACACACTCTCTCACACGCTCTCTCACACACACTCTCTCACACACACACACTCTCTCTCTCTCACACACTATCTCTCACACACTCACTCACATACTCTCTCTCTCTCACACACTCTCTCTCTCACACACACACCCTCTCTCACACTCACACTCTCTCTCACACACATTATCTCTCTCTCACACACTCTCTCACACACACTCTCTCTCACACACCCTCTGACACACACACTCTCTCTCAGACACACTCTCTCTCACACACTCTCTCTCTCTCACACACTGTCTCTCTCACAAACATTCTCACACACAGATTCTCTCTCTCTCACACATATTCTCTCTCACACACTCTCTTTCACACACACTTTCTCTCTCTCACACACAGATTCTCTTTCTCTCACACACACTCTCTCTCACACCGATTCTCTGTCTCTCACACACACTCTCTCTCACACACACTCTCTCTAACACACACAATCTCTCTCCCTGACACTCTCTCTCCCACACACTCTCTCTCACACAAACACACGGTCTCTCTCACTCTCTCTCACACATACTCTCTCTCACACAATCACTCTCTCTGAAACACTCACATTCTCTCACAATCTCTCTCTCATACATACTCTCTCTCACACACACACTCACTCTCACAGACTCTCACACACTCACAAACACACACTCTCTCACACACACTGTCTCTCTCACACACACTCTCTCACACACACTTTCTCTCTCTCTCACACAAACTCTCTCTCACACACTGTCTCTCACACACACACTGTCTCTCTCACACACATTCTCTCTCTCTCACACACACACTCTCTCACACGCTCTCTCACACACACTCTCTCACACACACACACTCTCTCTCTCTCACACACTATCTCTCACACACTCACTCACATACTCTCTCTCTCTCACACACTCTCTCTCTCACACACACACCCTCTCTCACACTCACACTCTCACACACATTATCTCTCTCTCACACACTCTCTCACACACACTCTCTCTCACACACCCTCTGACACACACACTCTCTCTCTCACACAAACTCTCTCACACACACTCTCTCTCACACACCCTCTGACACACACACTCTCTCTCTCAGACACACTCTCTCTCACACACTCTCTCTCACACACACTTTCTCTCACACATTCACAATCTCATGCACTCTCCCTCTCACACACATTCTCTCTCTCACTCTCTCTCTCACACAAACTCTCTCTCACACACACATCTCTCACACACACTCTCTCTCTCACACGCACTCTCTCTGTCACACACACTCTCTCTCTCTTACACACACTCATTCTCACACACACTCTCTCTCACACACTCTCACACACACTCTCTCTCTCACACACTGTCTCTCTCACACACACGCTCTCTCTCACACACATTCTCTCTCCCTCACACACCCTCTCTCTCACAAACTCTCTCTCTCACACACTCTCTCTCACACACACTCTCTCTAACACACATTCTCTCTCTCTCACACACACATTCTCTCTCACTCACTCTCTCTCACACACTCTCTCTCACATGTTCTCTCTCTCACACACGCTCTCTCTCACACACACTCTCTCTCTCACAGACACACTCTCTCTCACACACTCACACACACTCTCTCCCACACACTCTCTCTCACACACTCTCACACACACTCTCTCTCTCACACACTGTCTCTCTCACACACACACTCTCTCTCACACACACTCTCTTTCACACACACTCTCTCTCATACACTCACACTCTCACATACTCTCACACTCACACACACCCTCTCTCATGAACTCTCTCTCTCACACACACACTCTCACACACTCTCTCTCACACTCTCTTTCTCACACACTCATTCTTTCTCTCACACACACTCTCTCTCTCACACACTCTCTCTCACACTCTCTTTCTCACACACTCATTCTTTCTCTCACACACACTCTCTCTCTCACACACTCTCTCTCACACACACACTCTCACACACACACTCTCTCACACTCACACTCTCTCACACACACACTCTCTCTCACACACACTCTCTCTCACACACACTCTCTCTCTCTCACACACTCGCACTCTCTCTCACACACACTCTCTCACACACACATTCTCTCTCTCTCACACACTCTCTCTTTCACACACTCTCTCTCTGTCACAAATTCTCTCTCTCTCACACACACTCTCTCTCACACACACTCTCTCTCACACATTGTCTCTCTCACACACACTCTCTCTCTCACACACTCTCTCTCACACACACTCTCTCTCTCACACACACTCTCTCACACACTCACACTCTCACAGAATCTCACACTCACACACCCTCTCACACACACACTCTCTGTCTCACACACACTCTCTCTCAAACACACATTCTCTCCACCACACACTCTCACACCCTCTCTCACACATTCTCTCTCACACACACTCTCTCACACACACACTCTCTCATGCACACTCATGCTCTCAGACAATCGCTCTCAAACACACTCTCTCTCTCACACACATTCTCTCTCTCTCACACACTTCCTCTCACACATTCTCTCTCACACACTATCTCTCTCTCACACCCTCTGTCTCTCTCACACACTCTCTCTCTCACTCTCTCTCTCTCTTTCACACACTCACTCTCACACACACTCTGTCTCACACACACTCTCTCTCACACACACACTATCTCTCACACAAACATTCTCTCTCTCACACACACACTCTCTCTCACACACACACCCTCTCTCTCACACACACTCTCACACACTCTCTCTCTCACACACATTCTCTCTCACACAAATTCTCTGTCTCTCACACACTCTCTCACACACTCTCTCTCTCACACACTCATTCCTTCTCTCACACACACTCTCTCTCACACA
Organism: Isurus oxyrinchus; assembly: GCA_026770705.1. Taxonomy (NCBI): domain Eukaryota; kingdom Metazoa; phylum Chordata; class Chondrichthyes; order Lamniformes; family Lamnidae; genus Isurus; species Isurus oxyrinchus. Next base: position 5,661,642 of record JANJGN010000018.1, read on the forward strand.
CACTCTCTCTCGCACACACACTCTCTCTCACACACACACTCTCTCTCACACACTCTCTCTCTCACACACACACTCTCTCAAACAAATACTCTCTCTCCCACACTCACACTCTCACACACTCTCTCTCTCACACACACTCTCTCTCAAACACACATTCTCTCCACCACACACTCTCACACCCTCTCTCATACACTCTCTCTCTCACACACACACTCTCTCACACACACACTCTCTCATTCACACTCACGCTCTCAGACAATCTCTCTCAAACACGTTCTCTCTCTCTCACACATTTCCTCTCACACACTCTCTCTCACACACTATCTCTCTCTCATATCCTCTGTCTCTCTCACACACTCCCTCTCTCACTCTCTCTCTCTCTTTCACACACTCAATCTCACACACACTCTGTCTCACACACACTCTCTCTCACACACACACTATCTCTCACACACTCTCTCACCCACTCTCTCTCTCTCACCCACTCTCTCTCTCACACACACACTCTCTCTCACACACACACCCTCTCTCTCACACACACTCTCACACACTCTCTCTCTCACACACATTCTCTCTCTCACACAAATTCTCTGTCTCTCACACACTCTCTCACACACTCTCTCTCTCACACACTCATTCCTTCTCTCACACACACTCTCTCTCACACACACTCTCTCTCTCACAGCACTCTCTCTCACACACACTCTCTCACACGCATACTCTCTCTCCCACACTCACACTCTCACACACTCTCTCTCTTTCACACACTCTCTCTCACACACACATTCCTTCTCTCACACACACTCTCTCTCACACACACTCTCTCACACGCATACTATCTCTCCCACACTCACACTCTCACACACTCTCTCTCACACACACTCTCTCTCAAACACACATTCTATCCAAAACATACTCTCACACACTCTCTCACACACTCTCTCTCACACACACACTCTCTCATGCACACTCATGCTCTCAGACAATCTCTCTCAAACACACTCTCTCTCACACACATTCTCTCTCTCTCACACACTTCCTCTCACACACTCTCTCTCACACACTATCTCTCTCTCACACTCTCTGTCTCTCTCGCACACTCTCTCTCTCGCTCTCTCTCTCTCTTTCACACACTCACTCTCACACACACTCAGTCTCACACACAATCTTTCTCTCACACACACTATCTCTCACACAAACATTCTCTCTCTCACACACACTCTCACACACTCCCTCTCTCACACACTCTCTCTCTCACCCACTCTCTCTCTCTCACACACACACGCTCTCTCACACACACACCCTCTCTCTCACATACACTCTCACACACTCTCTGTCTCACACACATTCTCTCTCTCACACAAATTCACTGTCTCTCACACACTCTCTCACACACTCTCTCTCTCTCACACACTCATTCCTTCTCTCACACACACTCTCTCTCACACACACTCTCTCTCACACACACTCTCTCTCTCTCACACACTCATTCCTTCTCTCACACACACTCTCTCTCACACACACACTCTCTCACACACATACTCTCTCTCCCACACTCACACTCTCACACATTCTCTCTCACACACACTCTCTCTCACACACACACTCTCTCACACACTCTATCTCACGCACACACTCTCACGCTCTAACACACTCTCTCTCACACACACTCTCACACACACACTCTCTCTCTCTCACACACTCTCTTTCTTTCACACACTCTTTCTCTCACACACACTCTCTCTCTCACACACACACTCACACACTCTCTCACTCACACACACTCTCTCTCACACCTTCACAATCTCACGCACTCTCCCTCTCACACACATTCTCTCTCTCTCACTCTCTCTCTCTCACACAAACTCTCCCTCACACACACATCTCTCACACACACTCTCTCTCTCTTACACACCCTCTCTCTCTCACACACACTCTCTCTCACGCACAGATTCTCTCTCACACACACACTCACACACTCTCTCACTCACACACACTCTCTCTCACACCTTCACAATCTCACGCACTCTCCCTCTCACACACATTCTCTCTCTCTCACTCTCTCTCTCACACAAACTCTCCCTCACACACACATCTCTCACACACACTCTCTCTCGCTTGCACACACCTACTCTCACACACACACTCTCTCTCACACACACTCTCTCTCACACACACAATCTCTCACACACACTCTCTCTCTCACACACAGTCTCTCTCACACACACACTCTCTCACACACACTGACACTCTCAGACACTCTCACTCTCACACACTTTCTCTCTCACACTCATTCTCTCTATCACACACTCTCTCTCTCACACACTCTCTCACGCACAGATTCTCTCTCACAAACACTCTCTCTCACACACACTCTCTCTCACAGACACTCTCTCACAATGTGATTCTCTCTCACACACACTCTCTCTCAAACACAGATTCTCTCTCTCTCACACACAATCTCTCTCACACACACTCTCTCTCACACACTCTCTCTCTCAGACACACTCTCTCTCACACACACACTCTCTCTCACACAGATTCTCTCTCTCTCACACACTCTCTCTCTCACACACACACTCTCTCTCAAACAGATTCTCTCTCTCTCACACACTGTCTCTTTCTCACACACTGTCTCTCTCACAAACATTCTCACACACAGATTCTCTCTCTCTCACACATATTCTCTCTCACACACTCTCTTTAACAAACACTTTCTCTCTCTCACACACACTCTCTCTCACACAGATTCTCTGTCTCTCACACACACTCTCTCTCACACACACACTCTCTCTCACACACTCTCTCTCTCACACAAACTCTCTATCACACAGATTCTCTGTCTCTCACACACACTCTCTCTCACACACACACTCTCTCTCACACACACACTCTCCCTCACACACACACTCTCTCTCACACACACACTCTCTCTCACACACTCTCTCTCTCACACACACTCTCTCTCACACACTCTCTCTCTCACACACACTCTCTCACACAGATTCTCTGTCTCTCACACACACTCTCTCTCACACACACACTCTCCCTCACACACACACTCTCTCTCACACAATCACTCTCTCTGAAACACTCACATTCTCACACAATCTCTCTCTCACACACACTCTCTCTCCACACACACTCACTCTCACAGACTCTCACACACTCACACACACACACTCTCTCACACACACTGTCTCTCTCACACACTCTCTCTCACACACACTTTCTCTCTCTCTCACACAAACTCTCTCTCACACACTGTCTCTCACAGACATACTGTCTCTACACACACACATTCTCTCTCTCTCACACACACACTCTCTCACACGCTCTCTCACACACACACTCTCACACACACACACTCTCTCTCTCTCACACACTATCTCTCACACACACTCTCACATAATCTCTCTCTCACACACTCTCTCTAACACATACACACTCTCTCTCACACACACACTCTCTCTCACACACACTCTCTCTCTCACACACACTCTCTCTCACACACACACTCTCTCACACACATACTCTCTCTCCCACACTCACAATCTCTACACACTCTCTCTCTCACATACACTCTCTCTCACACACACACTCTCTCACACACTCTCTCACAGACACTCCCTCTCACACTTGCATTCACTCTCACACACTCTCTCACGCATTCTCTCTCTCACACACACACTCTGTCTCACACACTCACACTCTCACACACTCTCTCACACACACACTCTCTCTCACACACACACTCTCTCTCACACACATTCTCTATCTCTCACACACTCTCTCACACAATCTATCTCACACACACACTCTCACTCTCTCACACACTCTCTCTCACACACACTCTCACACACACACTCTCTCTCTCTCACACACTCTCTTTCTTTCACACACTCTCTCTCTCTCACACATTCTCTCTCTCTCACACACACTCTCTCTCACACACACTCTCTCTCACACACACTCTCTCTCTCACACACTCACACTCACACACTCTCTCACTCACACACACTCACTCTCACACCTTCACAATCTCACGCACTCTCCCTCTCACACACATTCTCTCTCTCTCACTCTCTCTCTCACACAAACTCTCCCTCAGTCACACATCTCTCACACACACTCTCTCTCTCTTACACACACCTACTCTCACACACACACTCTCTCTCACACACTCTCTCTCTCACACACACAATCTCTCACACACACTCTCTCTCTCACACACACTGACACTCTCAGACACTCTCTCTCACACACACTCTCTCTCACACACACAATCTCTCACACACACACTCTCTCTCACACACAGTCTCCCTCACACACACGCTCTCTCACACACACTGACACTCTCAGACACTCTCACTCACACACTTTCTCTCTCACACTCATTCTCTCTCTCACACATTCTCTCTCTCACACACACTCTCTCTCACGCACAGATTCTCTCTCACAAACACTCTCTCTCACTCACACTCTCTCTCACAGACACTCTCTCTCACAATGTGATTCTCTCTCACACACACTCTCTCTCAAACACAGATTCTCTCTCTCACACACACACTCACTCTCACACACACTCTCTCTCACACACACTCTCTCTCACACACACACTCTCTCACACACAGATTCTCTCTCTCTCACTCACACTCTTTCACACACACAGATTCTCTCTCTCTCACACACTCTCTCTCTCACACACACTGTCTCTCTCACAAACATTCTCACACACAGATTCTCTCTCTCTCACACATATTCTCTCTCACACACTCTCTTTCACACACACTTTCTCTCTCTCACACACAGATTCTCTTTCTCTCACAAACACTCTCTCTCACACCCGATTCTCTGTCTCTCACACACACTCTCTCTCACACACACACTCTCCCTCACACACACACTCTCTCTCACACACACTCTCTCTAACACACACAATCTCTCTCCCTGACACTCTCTCTCCCACACACTCTCTCTCACACACACACTTTCTCTCACACACACACTCTGTCAGACACTCTCTCTCACACAAACACACGGTCTCTCTCACTCTCTCTCACACATACTCTCTCTCACACAATCACTCTCTCTGAAACACTCACATTCTCACACAATCTCTCTCTCACACACACTCTCTCTCACACACACACTCACTCTCACAGACTCTCACACACTCACACACACACACTCTCTCACACACACTGTCTCTCTCACACACACTCTCTCACACACACTTTCTCTCTCTCTCACACAAACTCTCTCTCACACACTGTCTCTCACACACACACTGTCTCTAGACACACACATTCTCTCTCTCTCACACACACACTCTCTCACACGCTCTCTCACACACACTCTCTCGCACACACACACTCTCTCTCTCTCACACACTATCTCTCACACACTCATTCACATACTCTCTCTCTCTCACACACTCTCTCTCTCACACACACACCCTCTCTCACACTCACACTCTCTCTCACACACATTATCTCTCTCTCACACACTCTCTCTCACACACATTATCTCTCTCTCACACACTCTCTCACACACACTCTCTCTCACACACCCTCTGACACACACACTCTCTCTCTCAGACACACTCTCTCTCACACACTCTCTCTCACACACACTTTCTCTCACACATTCACAATCTCATGCACTCTCCCTCTCACACACATTCTCTCTCTCACTCTCTCTCTCACACAAACTCTCTCTCACACACACATCTCTCACACACACTCTCTCTCTCACACGCACTCTCTCTGTCACACACACTCTCTCTCTCTTACACACACTCATTCTCACACACACTCTCTCTCACACACTCTCACACACACTCTCTCTCTCACACACTGTCTCTCTCACACACACGCTCTCTCTCACACACATTCTCTCTCCCTCACACACCCTCTCTCTCACAAACTCTCTCTCTCACACACTCTCTCTCACACACACTCTCTCTAACACACATTCTCTCTCTCTCACACATACATTCTCTCTCACTCACTCTCTCTCACACACTCTCTCTCACACGTTCTCTCTCTCACACACGCTCTCTCTCACACACACTCTCTCTCTCACAGACACACTCTCTCTCACACACTCACACACACTCTCTCCCACACACTCTCTCTCACACACTCTCACACACACTCTCTCTCTCACACACTGTCTCTCTCACACACACACTCTCTCTCACACACACTCTCTTTCACACACACTCTCTCTCACACACTCACACTCTCACATACTCTCACACTCACACACACCCTCTCTCATGAACTCTCTCTCTCACACATACACTCTCACACACTCTCTCTCTCACACACACTCTCTCTCTCACACAAATTCTCTCTCTCACCCACTCTCTCTCACACTCTCTTTCTCACACACTCATTCTTTCTCTCACACACACTCTCTCTCTCACACACTCTCTCTCACACACACACTCTCACACACACACTCTCTCACACTCACACTCTCTCACACACACACTCTCTCTCACACACACTCTCTCTCACACACAATCTCTCTCTCTCACACACTCGCACTCTCTCTCACACACACTCTCTCTCACACACACATTCTCTCTCTCTCACACACTCTCTCTTTCACACACTCTCTCTCTGTCACAAATTCACTCTCTCTCACACACACTCTCTCTCACACACACTCTCTCTCACACAAACTCTCTCTCACACACACTCTCTCTCTCACACACTCACACTCTCACACACTCTCTCACTCACACACACTCTCTCTCACACACTCTCTCTCACACACACACTCTCTCTCACACATTCACACTCTCACACACTCTCTCACTCACTCACACTCTCTCAGACACATACTCTCTCTCCCACACTCACACTCTCACACACTCTCTCTCTCAAACACACTCTCTCTCACACACACACTCTCTCACACACTCTCTCACAGACACTCTCTCTCACACACACATTCTCTCTCTCTCACACACTCTCTCTTTCACACACTCTCTCTGTCACAAATTCTCTCTCTCTCACACACACTCTCTCCCACACTCTCTCTCTTTCACACACTCTCTCTCACACATTATCTCCCTCTCACACACACTTTCTCTCACGCACACTCTCTCTCACACAGGCACTCTCTCTCACGCACTCACACTCTCACACACTCTCTCACACACACTCCCTCTCACACTCACATTCACTCTCACACACTCTCTCTCACACATTCCCTCTCTCTCATACACTCTCTCTCCCACACTCTCTCTGTTTCACACACTCTCTCTCACACATTCTCTCTCTCTCACACACACTTTCTCTCACGCACATTCTCTCTCACACACACACTCTCTCTCACATACACACTCTCACACACACACTCTGTCTCACACACTCACACTCTCACACACTCTTTCACTCACACACACTCTCTCTCACAGACACTCTCTCTCACACACTCTCTCACAGACACTCCCTCTCACACTCGCATTCAGTCTCACACACTCTCACACATTCTCTCTCTCTCATACACTCTCTCTCCCACACTCTCTCTCTTTCACACACTCTCTCTCACACATTCTCTCTCTCTCACTCACACTCTCTCTCACACACATTCTCTCTCACACACACACTCTCTCTCACACACTAACACTCTCACACACTCTCTCACTCACACACTCTCTCTCACACACACTCTCTCTCACACACACACTCTCTCTCACACACTCTCTCTCTCACACACACACTCTCACTCTCTCACACACTCTCTCTCACACACACTCACACACACACTCTCTCACACACACTCTCTCTCACACACACATTCTCTCTCTCTCACACTCTCTCTCTCTTTCACACACACTCTCTCACACCTTCACAATCTCATGCACTCTCCCTCTCACACACATTCTCTTTCTCTCACTCTCTCTCTCACACAAACTCTCTCTCACACACACATCTCTCACACACACACTCTCTCTCTTACACACACTCTCTCTCACACACACACTCTCTCTCACACACACACTCTCTCACACACACTGACACTCTCAGACACTCTCTCTCTCACACTCTTTCTCTCTCACACTCATTCTCTCTCTCACACACTCTCTCTCTCACACACACTCACTCTCACGCACATATTCTCTCTCACAAACACTCTCTCTCACACACACTCTCTCTCACAGACACTCTCTCACAATGTGATTCTCTCTCACACACACTCTCTCTCAAACACAGATTCTCTCTCTCTCACACACACTTTCTCTCACACACACTCTCTCTCACACACACTCTCTCTCACAAAGAGATTGTCTCTCACACACGCAGTCTCTCACGCACAGATTCACTCTCTCTCACACACTCTCTCTCTCACACACACTCTCCCACACAGATTCTCTCTCTCTCACACACTCTCTCTCTCACACATTCTCTCTCTCACACACACTCTGTCTCACACACACACTCTCTCTCCCTCAAACACACTCTCTCACACACACTCTCTCTCACACACACTCTCTCTCACACACACACTCTCTCTCACACACTCACACTCTCACACACTCTCTCACTCACACACACACTCTCTCACACACACTCTCTCTCACACACACACTCTCTCTCACACACTCACACTCTCACACACTCTCTCACTCACACACACTCTCTCTCACGCACACACTCTCTCTCACACACTCACACTCTCACACACCCTCTCTCTCTCACACACACACATTCTCTCTCTCTCACACACTCTCTCTCACACACTCTCTCTCACACACTCTTTCTCTCACACACACTCTCTCTCACACACACCTTCTCTCTCTCTCACTCACTCTCTATTACACACTCTCTCTCTCTCACACATTCTCTCTCTGACACACGCTCTCTCACACAGACACTCTCTCTCTCACAGACACACTCTCTCTCACACACACTCTCTCCCACACTCTCGAACACACTCTCTCTCTCACACACTGTCTCTCTCACACACACGCTCTCTGTGACACACATTCTCTTTCTCTCACACACACTCTCTCTCACACACCCTCTCTCTCACACACTCACACTCTCACACACTCTCTCACTCACACAAAGCCTCTCTCAATCACTCTCTCTTTCACACACACTCTCTCTCACACACGCTCTCCCATGCACACTCACACTCTCAGACAATCTCTCTCAAACACACTCTCTCTATCTCACACACTCTCTCTCTTACACACACACTCTCACACACACTCTATCACACACACTCTCTCTCACACACACTCTCTTTCACACACACTCTCTCTCACACACTCACACTCTCACATACTCTCACACTCACACACACCCTCTCTCATGAACTCTCTCTCTCACACACACACTCTCACACACTCTCTCTCTCACACCACACTCTCTCTCTCACACAAATTCTCTCTCTCACCCACTCTCTCTCACATTCTCTTTCTCACACACTCATTCTTTCTCTCACACACACTCTCTCTCTCACACACTCTCTCTCACACACACACTCTCACACACACACTCTCTCACACTCACACTCTCTCACACACACACTCTCTCTCACACACACTCTCTCTCACACACAATCTCTCTCTCTCACACACTCGCACTCTCTCTCACACACACTCTCTCTCACACACACATTCTCTCTCTCTCACACACTCTCTCTTTCACACACTCTCTCTCTGTCACAAATTCACTCTCTCTCACACACACTCTCTCTCACACACACTCTCTCTCACACAAACTCTCTCTCACACACACTCTCTCTCTCACACACTCACACTCTCACACACTCTCTCACTCACACACACTCTCTCTCACACACTCTCTCTCACACACACACTCTCTCTCACACATTCACACTCTCACACACTCTCTCACTCACTCACACTCTCTCAGACACATACTCTCTCTCCCACACTCACACTCTCACACACTCTCTCTCTCAAACACACTCTCTCTCACACACACACTCTCTCACACACTCTCTCACAGACACTCTCTCTCACACACACATTCTCTCTCTCTCACACACTCTCTCTTTCACACACTCTCTCTGTCACAAATTCTCTCTCTCTCACACACACTCTCTCCCACACTCTCTCTCTTTCACACACTCTCTCTCACACATTATCTCCCTCTCACACACACTTTCTCTCACGCACACTCTCTCTCACACACGCACTCTCTCTCACGCACTCACACTCTCACACACTCTCTCACACACACTCCCTCTCACACTCATATTCACTCTCACACACTCTCTCACACATTCTCTCTCTCTCATACACTCTCTCTCCCACACTCTCTCTGTTTCACACACTCTCTCTCACACATTCTCTCTCTCTCACACACACTTTCTCTCACGCACATTCTCTCTCACACACACACTCTCTCTCACATACACACTCTCACACACACACTCTGTCTCACACACTCACACTCTCACACACTCTTTCACTCACACACACTCTCTCTCACAGACACTCTCTCTCACACACTCTCTCACAGACACTCCCTCTCACACTCGCATTCACTCTCACACACTCTCACACATTCTCTCTCTCTCATACACTCTCTCTCCCACACTCTCTCTCTTTCACACACTCTCTCTCACACATTCTCTCTCTCTCACTCACACTCTCTCTCACGCACATTCTCTCTCACACACACACTCTCTCTCACACACTAACACTCTCACACACTCTCTCACTCACACACTCTCTCTCACACACACTCTCTCTCACACACACACTCTCTCTCACACACTCTCTCTCTCACACACACACTCTCACTCTCTCACACACTCTCTCTCACACACACTCACACACACACTCTCTCACACACACTCTCTCTCACACACACATTCTCTCTCTCTCACACTCTCTCTCTCTTTTCACACACTCACACACTCTCTCACTCACACACACACTCTCTCACACCTTCACAATCTCATGCACTCTCCCTCTCACACACATTCTCTTTCTCTCACTCTCTCTCTCACACAAACTCTCTCTCACACACACATCTCTCACACACACACTCTCTCTCTTACACACACTCTCTCTCACACACACACTCTCTCTCACACACACACTCTCTCACACACACTGACACTCTCAGACACTCTCTCTCTCACACTCTTTCTCTCTCACACTCATTCTCTCTCTCACACACTCTCTCTCTCACACACACTCACTCCTCACGCACATATTCTCTCTAACAAACACTCTCTCTCACACACACTGTCTCTCACACACACTCTCTCTCACAATGTGATTCTCTCTCACACACACTCTCTCTCAAACACAGATTCTCTCTCTCTCACACACACTTTCTCTCACACACACTCTCTCTCACACACACCCTCTCTCACAAAGAGATTGTCTCTCACACACGCAGTCTCTCACGCACAGATTCACTCTCTCTCACACACTCTCTCTCTCACACACACTCTCCCACACAGATTCTCTCTCTCTCACACACTCTCTCTCTCACAAATTCTCTCTCTCACACACACTCTGTCTCACACACACACTCTCTCTCCCTCAAACCACACTCTCTCACACACACTCTCTCTCACACACACTCTCTCTCACACACACTCTCTCTCACACACTCACACTCTCACACACTCTCTCACTCACACACACTCTCTCTCACACACACTCTCTCTCACACACACACTCTCTCTCACACACTCACACTCTCACACACTCTCTCACTCACACACACTCTCTCTCACGCACACACTCTCTCTCACACACTCACACTCTCACACACCCTCTCTCTCTCACACACACACATTCTCTCTCTCTCACACACTCTCTCTCACACACTCTCTCTCACACACTCTTCTCTCACACACACTCTCTCTCACACACACCCTTCTCTCTCTCTCACTCACTCTCTATTACACACTCTCTCTCTCTCACACATTCTCTCTCTGACACACCGCTCTCTCACACAGACACTCTCTCTCTCACAGACACACTCTCTCTCACACACACTCTCTCCCACACTCTCGAACACACTCTCTCTCTCACACACTGTCTCTCTCACACACACGCTCTCTGTGACACACATTCTCTTTCTCTCACACACACTCTCTCTCACACACCCCTCTCTCTCACACACTCACACTCTCACACCACTCTCTCACTCACACAAACCCTCTCTCAATCACTCTCTCTTTCACACACACTCTCTCTCACACACGCTCTCCCATGCACACTCACACTCTCACACACACTCTATCACACACATTCTCTCTCACACACACTCTCTCTCGCACACACACTCTCTCACACCACACTCTCACAGACACTCCTCTCACACTCACATTCACTCTCACACACTCTCTCACACATTCTCTCTCTCACACACTCTCTCTCCCCACACTCTCTCTCTTTCACAGACTCTCTCTCACACATTCTCTCTCTCACACACACTCTCTCTCACACACACTCTCTCACACACACTCTCTCACTCACACAAACTCTCTCTCACACACACTCTCTCTCACACACACTCTCTCTCACACACTCACTCTCACACACTCTCTCACTCACACACACTCTCTCACACACACTCACACTCTCACAAACTCTCTCTCTCACACACACTCTCTCTCTCACACACTCATTCTTTCTCTCACACACACTCTCTCTCTCCACACACTGTCTCACACACACACTCTCACACACACTCTCTCTCACACTCACACTCTCTCACACACACACTCTCTCTCACACACACACTCTCTCACACACACTCTCTCTCACTCACTCACACACTCTCTCACACACACTCTCTCTCACACACACTCTCTCTTACACACACACTCTGACACACACTCTCTCACACACACACTCTCACACACTCTCTATCACACACACTTTCTCTCACACACACACTCTCTCTCACACACACTCTCTCTCACACACACACTGTCCCACGCACACTCACACTCTCAGACAATCTCTCTCAAACACACTCTCTCTCACACTCACACTCTCTCACACACACCACACTCTCTCACACACACTCTCTCTCACACACACTCTCTCTCACTCACTCACACACTCTCTCACACACACTCTCTCTCACACACTCTCTCTTACACACACACTCTGACACACACTCTCTCACACACACACTCTCACACACACACTCTCACACACACTCTATCACACACACTCTCTCACACACACTCTCTCTCGCACACACACTCTCTCACACACACTCTCACAGACACTCCCTCTCACACTCACATTCACTCTCACACATACTCTCTCACACACACTCTCTCCCACACACTCTCTCTCACACACTCTCTCACACACACTCTCTCTCTCACACACTGTCTCTCTCACACACACTCTCTCTCTCACACACATTCTCTCTCCCTCACACACCCTCTTTCTCACAAACTCTCTCTCTCTCACACACTCTCCCTCCCACACTCTCTCTCTTTCACAGACTCTCTCTCACACATTCTCTCTCTCTCACACACACTCTCTCTCACACACACACTCTCTCACACACACTCTCTCACTCACACACACTATCTCTCACACACAGATTCTCTCTCTCTCACACACTCTCTTTCACTCACACTCTTTCTCTCTCTCACTGATTCTCTCTCTCTCACACACACTCTCTCTCACACACAGATTCTCTCTCTCTCACATATTCTCTCTATCTCACACACATTCTCTCTCTCTCACACATTCTCTCTCACACACACTCTGTCTCACACACACACTCTCTCACACACACTCTCTCTCTCTCACACACACACTGTCACACACTCTCTCACTAACACACACTCTCTCTCACACACACACTCTCTCACACACACTCACACTCTCACACACTCTCTCTCTCTCAAACACTCTCTCTCACACACACTCTCTGTCTCACACACATTCTTCTCTCTCTCACAGACACACTCTCTCACACACACTCTCTCCCACACACTCTCTCTCATACACTCTCTCACACACACTCTCTCTCTCACACACTGTCTCTCTCACACACACTCTCTCTCTCACACACATTCTCTCTCCCTCACACACCCTCTTTCTCACAAACTCTCTCTCTCTCACACACTCTCTCACACACACTCGCTCTCACACACATTCTCTCTCTCTCACACACACATTCTCTCTCACTCACTCTCTCTCACACACTCTCTCTCACACGTTCTCTCTCTCACACACACTCTCTCTCACACACACCCTCTTTCTCACACTCTCACACTCTCATACACTCTCTCACTCACACACACCCTCTCTCAAACACTCTCTCTTTCACACACACTCTCTTTCACACACACACTCTCCCACGCACTCTCACACTCTCAGACAATCTCTCTCAAGCACACTCTCTCTCTCTCACACACTCTATCTCTTACACACACACTCTCACACCCTCTCTCACACACACACTCTCACACACACTCTATCACACACATTCTCTCTCTCTCACACACACACTCTCTAACACACACACTCTCCCACGCACTCTCACACTCTCAGACAATCTCTCTGAAACACACTCTCTCTCACACACATTCTCTCTCTCTCACACACTTTCTCTCACACACCCTCTTTCACACACACACTGTCTCTCACACACCCTCTCTCTTACACACACACTCTCACACACACTCTCTCACACACACACTCTCACACACACTCTCACACACACTCTCTCTCTCACACACACACTCTCTCACACAGACACTCTCTCTCACACACACTCTTTCTCACACACACACTCTTTCTCACACACACACTCTCTCACACACACTCTCTCTCTCTGACACTCTCTCTCACACACACTCTCTCTCACACACACTCTCTCTCACACACGCACTCTGTCAAACATTCTCTCTCACACAAACACACTGTCTCTCACACTCGCTCTCAGACACACTCTTTCTCACACTCACACTTTCTCTGACACACTCACAATCTCACACAATCTCTCTCTTACAAACACTCTCTCTCACACACACACTCACTCTCACACCCTCACACTCACACACACACTCTCTCACACACACTCGCTCTGTCACACACACTCTCCCACGCACTCTCACACTCTCAGACAATCTCTCTCAAACACACTCTCTCTCTCTCACACACTTTCTCTCACACACCCTCTTTCACACACTCTCTCTCTCACACACCCTCTCTCTTACACACACACTCTCACACACACTCTCTCACGCACACACTCTCACAGACACTCTCACACACACTCTCTCTCTCACACACACACTCTCTCACACACAAACTCTCTCTCACACAAACTCTCTCTCACACACACACTCTCCCTCACACACACACTCTCTCTCACACACACTCTTTCTCACACACACTCTCTCTCACACACACTCTCTCTCACACACGCACTCTGTCATACACTCTCTCTCACACAAACACACTGTCTCTCACACTCTCTCTCAGACACACACTCTCTCGCACTCACACTTTCTCTGACACACTCACACTCTCACACAATCTCTCTCTTACAAACACTCTCTCTCACACACACACTCACTCTCACACCCTCACAATCGCACACACACTCTCTCACACACACTCGCTCTCTCACACACATTCTCTTTCTCACACACACTCTCCCATGCTCACTCACACTCTCAGACAATCTCTCTCAACCACACTCTCTCTCTCACACACTCTCTCTCTTACACACACACTCTCACACACACTCTCTCACACACAAACTCTCACACACACTCTATCACACACATTCTCTCTCTCTCTCACACACACTCTTTCTCACACACACACTCTTTCTCACACACACACTCTCTCACACACTCTCTCTCCCTGACACTCTCTCTCACACACACTCTCTCTCACACACACTCTCTCTCACACACGCACTCTGTCACACAATCTCTCTCACACAAACACACTGTCTCCCACACTCTCTCTCAGACACACTCTCTCTCACACTCACACTCTCTCTGACACACTCACACTCTCACACAATCTCTCTCTTACAAACACTCTCTCTCACATACACTCACTCTCACACCCTCACACTCGCACACACACTCTCTCACACACACTCGCTCTCTCACACACATTCTCTTTCACACACACACTCTCCCACGCTCACTCACAGTCTCAGACAATCTCTCTCAAACACACTCTCTCTCTCACACACTCTCTCTCTTACACACACACTGTCACACACACTCTATCACACACATTCTCTCTCTCTCTCACACACACTCTCTCTCACACACACTCTGTCTCACACACACACTCTCCCACGCACTCTCACACTCTCAGACAATCTCTCTCCAACACACTCTCTCTCAAACACATTCTCTCTCTCTCACACACTTTCTCTCACACACTCTCTTTCA
>JANJGN010000018.1:5688060-5955560 GCA_026770705.1 Isurus oxyrinchus
TTCACACACACACTCTCTCTCACACTCTCTCTCTCTCACACACTCTCTCTCTCACACGCTCTCTCTCTCTCTCACACTCTCTCTCTCTCACACTTTCTCTCACACACACGGGGCAGAATTTTACTGCTAGTGGTGGGTTAATGCCTGACCCAATTGGGTGTAAAATTATGTGAGATGATTTTGGTTAAGTGTGCTGATGTCAGTTTGCACTCGCCTGATATTTTTCTCAGACTGCGCATGTATAAGTTGGAAGCGTGGCCTCTGACAATGAAGAGGGCACTTACACCCATAAACAATGCTCTTGTCTCTGATTTCTCGTGGCCTGTCCTTATTGCTGTTGGGCTGGAGAATCTGCCAGGCAACCTCTACACCTTTCATCAAAACTCACCCAAGTCTGGCTGAAATCTCGGTTATGAAATAAAATCTTAACAAATATCTGTGGTCTGCCTTTTTATCAGCTATTTTTTTAACTGCTTAATTGTAATGCATGGATGTTTTTTTGCAGCTTTTTAAAGGTTTATTTCATCATTTTTGTGCCTGCAGCTCTGTGAGACAGCTGTCTGCCTTCAGGGAGATCTCTCTCAGCGCTTACCCACACCCGCGGAGACATCATTGTTCGTTCTCCTCCCACCCCCACCCTGGCAACGCTGAGGTTTCCAGTGTGTGCTTCACAGCAGCTAGTGTGAACTCACCATCAGGGAGGCGATTGTGGTCAGCAGACAATTTCCCAGCAGCTCCTGGGCTGCCAAAGGTCAAATTCAGGCCACTCTCTCTTTATCTCTCTCTCTCTCTCTCTCACACTCACATTCTTTCCTTCTCTTCCACACACACAATCTCTCTCTCTGTCTCACACACACACACACCCACTCCTTCTCTCACACACACTCTGTCTCTGTCATACACACTCCCTCTAACACACACACACACACACAATCCCTCTCTCTCTCACACACACAGACTCTCTCTCTTTCTCTCTCATACACCCAGCAGTAGTGAGTCTCTTTACCACCTTCTCCCCGCTCGGGCCTTGCGACCAGTCAATTGCCCCAGCTTGGGCCCTGACAGTTTCTCTTTCCCCACAGCTCACAGCAGCATCTCTCTCACCACTGACCCTAGGCAGCAGCTCTCTCCCTGCACACTGGTCCACCTTCCCTGAGAGCCTCTCTTTTCCCTTTGCACACTGATTGTCACAGACGTTAGCTGCTCCTCCAATCACAGACTGTTTGTCTCCCACAATTGCAGCTGATAGGCATATTAGTGAGAACAATTATTGAACCTCACGGTGCTGAGGTCTGCTCATGGTGGTTATTTGGTGATTTGGCAATGGAATATGTTAAGGTTAGAGTTAGAGTTAGTATTAGAGTTAGAATTAGAGTTAGAATTAGAGTTAGGTTTAAGGTTAGGGTTGGGGTTGGGGTTGGGGTTGGGGTCGGGGTTGGTGTTAGGGTTAGAGTTTCAGTTAGAGTTAGGGTTAGGGTTAGGTTTAGGGTTAGGCTTAGGGTTAGTGTTAGTGTTAGGGTTAGGGTTAGGGTTGGGGTTGTGGTTGGCATTAGGGTTAGGGTTAGAGTTAGGGTTGGGGTTGTGGTTGGGGTTAGGGTTAGGGTTAGGGTTAGGGTTAGGGTTGGAGTTAGAGTTAGTGTTAGGGTTAAAGTTAGGGTTAAGGTTAGGATTAGACTTAGGGTTAGAGTTAGGTTTAGGGTTAGAATTAGGGTTAGGGTTAGGGTTAGAGTTAGAGTTAGAGTTAAGTTTAGGATTAGAGTTAGACGTAGAGTTAGATTTAGTTTTAGAATTAGGGTTAGGTTTAGGGTTAGATGTTAGAGTCAGAGTCTGAGTCCGAGTCCGAGTCCGAGTCCGAGTCCGAGTTGTGTTAGGGTTAGAGTTAGAGTTAAATTTATGGTTAGGATTAGGGTTAGAGTTAGAATTAGAGTTAGAGTTACATTTAGAGTTAGGCTTAGGGTTAGGGTTAGAGTTAGAATTAGAGTTAGAGTTAGAGTTAGAGTTAGAACTAGAGTTAGGTTTAGGGTTAGCGTTAGAGATAGAATTAGCGTTAGAGATAGAGTTAGAGTTAGGGTTAGGCTTAGGGTTGGAGTTAGGGTTAGGGTAAGAGTTATGGTTAGAGTTAGCGTTAGGGTTAGGGTTGGGGTTGGGGTTGGGGTTGAGTTTGGAGTTGGTGTTAGGGTTAGAGTTTCAGTTAGAGTTAGTGTTAGGGTTAGGCTTAGGGTTAGTGTTAGTGTTAGGGTTAGGGTTAGGGTTGGGGTTGTAGTTGGGGTTAGAGTTAGGGTTAGGGTTAGGGTTAGGGTTAGTGTTACATTTAGGGTTAGAGTTAGGGTTAGGGTTAGGATTAGGGTTCAAGTTATAGTTAGGTTTAGGGTTAGGGTTAGTGTGCGGGTTAGAGTTGAGTTATAGTTAGGGTTATGCTTAGGGTTTGAGTCGGGTTTGGTTTGGGTGTATGGTTGGGGTTAGGTTTAGTTTTAGAGTTAGAGTTAGAGTTAGAGTTAGAGTTAGAGTTAGAGTTAGAGTTTGGGTTAGGTTTAGGGTTTGGGTTAGGGTTAGATTTATGGTTACGGTTTGGTTTAGTGTTAGAGTAAGAGTTAGTGTTATAGTTGTGTTAGAGTTAGGGTTAGGGTTAGGGTTAGAGTTAGAGTTTATTTTAGGGTTAGATTTAGAGTTAGAGTTAGAGTTACAGTTAGAGTTAGAGTTAAGGTTAGGTTTAGGTTTAGGGTTAGGGTTAGATTTATGGTTAAGGTTAGGTTTAGGGTTAGGGTTAGAGTTGGGTTAGAGTTAGAGTTAGAGTTAGAGTTAGAGTTAGGGTTAGGTTTAGGTTTTGGGTTAGGGTTAGATTTATGGTTACGGTTTGGTTTAGTGTTAGGGTAAGAGTTAGTGTTATAATTGAGTTAGAGTTAGGGTTAGGGTTAGGATTAGAGTTAGGGTTGGTGTTTGGGTTAGGGTTAGGGTCAGCATCAGAGTGAGGCATTAGGGTTAGGGTTAGAGTTTAGAATTATTGTTAGGGTTAGGGTTAGGGATAGGGATGGGCTTAGGGTTAGGGTTAGGGTCAGAGCTTGGGTTAGGGTTAGCGTTAGGGTTAGGGTTAGGGTTAGGGTTAGGGCTATGGTGAGAGTTAGAGTTAGAGGTAGGTTTAGAGTTAGTTTTAGGGTTAGACTTGGAGTTAGAGTTATTGGTAGGATTAGAGTTAGATTTAGGGTTAGGATTTGAGATAGGGTCAGAGTTCGAGTTAGTGTTAGAATTAGGGTTAGGGTTAGTGTTAGGGTTAGGGTTAGTGTTAGGGTTAGATTTAGGGTTAGGGTTATAGTTAGAAATATTGTTCGGGTTAGTGTTAGGTTTAGATTTAGGGTTAGAGTTAGAGTTAGGTTTAGGTTTAGAGTTAGGTTTAGGGTTTGGGTTGGAGTTGAGTTAGTATTAGGGTTAGGGTTAGGGTTAGAGTTAGAGTTAGAGTTAGTGTTAGAGTTAGCGTTAGAGTTAGTGTTAGAGATAGAGTTAGAGTTAGAGTTAGAGTTAGGGTTACGTTTAGGTTTAGTGTTAGGTTTAGATTTATGGTTACGGTTTGGTTTAGGGGTAGGGTAAGGGTTAGAGTTAGAGTTAGATTTAGAGTTAGGGTTAGGGCTAGTGTTAGGTTTAGGGTTAGGTTTAGGTTTAGGGTTAGGGTTAGGGTTCGGGTTAGAGTTAGTGCTAGGATTAGGCTTAGAGTTAAGGTTAGTGTTAGAGTTAGGGTTAGAGTTAGGGTTAGGGTTCCAATTAGGGTTAGGGTTAGGGTTATGGTTAGAGTTAGCGTTAGGGTTAGGGTTGGTGTTAGGGTTAAAGTTTCAGTTAGAGTTAGGGTTAGGGTTAGGGTTAGGTTTAGGGTTAGGGTTAGGGTTAGGGTTAGTGTTACAGTTAGGGTTAGAGTTAGGGTTAGGGTTAGGTTTAGGGTTAGAGTTATAGTTAGGTTAAGGGTTAGGGTTAGGGTTAGCGTGCGGGTTCGAGTTGAGTTAGAGTTAGGGTTATGGTTCGGGTTTGAGTCGGGTTTGGTTTGGGTGTATGGTTAGGTTAGATTTAGTTTTAGAGTTAGAGTTGAAGTTAGAGTTAGAGTTAGAGTTAGAGTTAGGGTTAGGTTTAGGGTTAAGATTAGGGTTAGATTTATGGTTACGGTTTTGTTTAGGGTTAGGTTAAGAGTTAGGGTTAGAGTTGAGTTAGATTTAGGTTTAGGGTTAGGTTTAGGGTTAGATTTAGAGTTAGGGTTAGGGTTAGGGTTAGGGTTAGGGTTAGGGTTAGGGTTAGAGTTAGAGTTAGAGTTAGGGTTAGGATTAGGTTTAGTGTTAGGCTTAGGGTTAGATTTATGGTTAGGGTTAGGTTTAGTGTTAGGGTTAGGGTTAGATTTATGGTTAGGGTTAGGTTTAGGGTTAGGGTTAGAGTTAGGGATAGAGTTGAGTTAGAGTTAAGGTTAGGGTTAGGGTTAGGCTTAAAGTTAGAGTTAGATTTAGGGTTAGATTTAGAGTTAGAGTTAGAGTTAGGGTTAGAGTTAGAGTTAGGGTTAGGGTTAGGGTTAGGGTTAGGTTTAGAATTAGGGTTAGGGTTAGGGTTAGGGTTGGAGTTCGGGTTATGGTTAGTGTCAGCGTCAGAGTCAGGCATTAGTGTTAGGGTTAGGGTTAGAATTAGTGTTAGGACAAGGGTTAGGGATAGGGGTAGGCTTAGGGTTAGAGTTAGGGTCGGAGTTACGGTTAGGGTTAGGGTTCGGTTTAGGGTTCAGGTTAGTGTTAGATGAGGTTGGGCTGAGGGTTAGGGTTAGGGTTACTTTTTGAGTTCGAGGGAGGTTTAGGGTTAGTTTTAGGGTTAGACTTGGATTTAGAGTTATTGTTAGGATTAGAGTTAGATTTAAGGTTAGGA
Source organism: Isurus oxyrinchus (assembly GCA_026770705.1). Taxonomy (NCBI): domain Eukaryota; kingdom Metazoa; phylum Chordata; class Chondrichthyes; order Lamniformes; family Lamnidae; genus Isurus; species Isurus oxyrinchus. The sequence continues at coordinate 5,692,942 of JANJGN010000018.1, forward strand.
TTTGAGTTAGGGTCAGAATTCGAGTTAGAGTTAGTATTAGCATTAGGGTTAAGGTTCGGAGTTGGGTTAGGGTTAGATTTAGTGTTCGGATTGGGGTTTGGGTTACAGTTAGGGTTAGGGTTAGGGTTAGTTTTAGGGTTAGGGTTAGAGTTAGAGTTAGAGTTAGAGTTAGAGTTAGAGTTAGATTTAAAGTTAGAGTTAGAGTTAGAGTTAGAGTTACTGTTAGATTTAGAGTTAGAGTTAGAGTTAGAGTTCGAGTTAGTGTTAGTGTTAGTGTTAGAGTTAGAGTTAGAGTTAGAGTTAGAGATAGAGATAGAGATAGAGATAGAGTTAGAGTTAGAGTTAGAGTTAGAGTTAGAGTTAGAGTTATGTTTTGGGTTATGATTAGGGTTATGGTTAGGTTTATGGTTAGGGTTGGAGTTGGAGTTGGAGTTGGAGTTGGAGTTGGAGTTGGAGTTGGAGTTGGAGTTGGAGTTGGAGTTGGAGTTGGAGTTAGATTTAGAGTTAGATTTAATGTTAGGGTTAGGGTTACGGCTAGATTTAGGGTTCTGGTTAGAGTTGGAGTTGGAGTTGGAGTTGGAGTTGGAGTTGGAGTTGGAGTTGGAGTTGGAGTTGGAGTTGGGGTTGGGGTTAGAGTTAGGGTTAGGGTTAGGGTTAGGGTTAGGGTTAGGGTTAGGGTTAGGGTTAGGGTTAGAGTTAGAGTTAGAGTTAGAGTTAGAGTTACAGTTACAGTTAGAGTTAGAGTTAAGGTTAGGTTTAGGTTTAGGGTTAGGGTTAGATTTATGGTTAAGGTTAGGTTTAGGGTTAGGGTTAGAGTTGGGTTAGAGTTAGAGTTAGAGTTAGAGTTAGAGTTAGAGTTAGGGTTAGGTTTAGGGTTTGGGTTAGGGTTAGATTTATGGTTACGGTTTGGTTTAGTGTTAGGGTAAGAGTTAGTGTTATAATTGTGTTAGAGTTAGGGTTAGGGTTAGGGTTAGAGTTAGAGTTTATTTTAGGGTTAGATTTAGAGTTAGAGTTAGAGTTAGGGTTAGAGTTAGAGTTAAGGTTAGGTTTAGGTTTAGGGTTAGGGTTAGATTTATGGTTAAGGTTAGGTTTACGGTTAGGGTTAGAGTTGGGTTAGAGTTAGAGTTAGAGTTAGAGTTAGAGTTAGGGTTAGGTTTAGGGTTTGGGTTAGGGTTAGATTTATGGTTACAGTTTGGTTTAGTGTTAGGGTAAGAGTTAGTGTTATAGTTGAGTTAGAGTTAGGGTTAGGTTTAGGATTAGAGTTAGGGTTGGTGTTTGGGTTAGGGTTAGGGTCAGCATCAGAGTGAGGCATTAGGGTTAGGGTTAGGGTTTAGAATTATTGTTAGGGTTAGGGTTAGGGATAGGGATGGGCTTAGGGTTAGGGTCAGAGCTAGGGTTAGGGTTAGCGTTAGGGTTAGGGTTAGGGTTAGGGTTAGGGCTATGGTGAGAGTTAGAGTTAGAGGTAGGTTTAGAGTTAGTTTTAGGGTTAGACTTGGAGTTAGAGTTATTGGTAGGATTAGAGTTAGATTTAGGGTTAGGATTTGAGATAGGGTCAGAGTTCGAGTTAGAGTTAGTATTAGGGTTAGGGTTATGGTTATGGTTAGGGTTAGATTTAGTGTTCGGATTGGGGTTTGGGTTGGGCTTAGGGTTAGGTTTAGTTTTAGTTTTAGAGTTTGAGTTAGAGTTAGAGTTAGTGTTAGAATTAGGGCTAGGGTTAGTGTTAGGGTTAGGGTTAGTGTTAGGGTTAGATTTAGGGTTAGGGTTATAGTTAGAAATATTGTTCGGGTTAGTGTTAGGTTTAGATTTAGGGTTAGAGTTAGAGTTAGGTTTAGGTTTAGAGTTAGGTTTAGGGTTTGGGTTGGAGTTGAGTTAGTATTAGGGTTAGGGTTAGGGTTAGAGTTAGAGTTAGAGTTAGTGTTAGAGTTAGCGTTAGAGTTAGTGTTAGAGATAGAGTTAGAGTTAGAGTTAGAGTTAGGGTTACGTTTAGGTTTAGTGTTAGGTTTAGATTTATGGTTACGGTTTGGTTTAGGGGTAGGGTAAGGGTTAGAGTTAGAGTTAGATTTAGAGTTAGGGTTAGGGCTAGTGTTAGGTTTAGGGTTAGGTTTAGGTTTAGGGTTAGGGTTAGGGTTCGGGTTAGAGTTAGTGCTAGGATTAGGCTTAGAGTTAAGGTTAGTGTTAGAGTTAGGGTTAGAGTTAGGGTTAGGGTTCCAATTAGGGTTAGGGTTAGGGTTATGGTTAGAGTTAGCGTTAGGGTTAGGGTTGGTGTTAGGGTTAAAGTTTCAGTTAGAGTTAGGGTTAGGGTTAGGGTTAGGTTTAGGGTTAGGGTTAGGGTTAGGGTTAGTGTTACAGTTAGGGTTAGAGTTAGGGTTAGGGTTAGGTTTAGGGTTAGAGTTATAGTTAGGTTAAGGGTTAGGGTTAGGGTTAGCGTGCGGGTTCGAGTTGAGTTAGAGTTAGGGTTATGGTTCGGGTTTGAGTCGGGTTTGGTTTGGGTGTATGGTTAGGTTAGATTTAGTTTTAGAGTTAGAGTTGAAGTTAGAGTTAGAGTTAGAGTTAGAGTTAGGGTTAGGTTTAGGGTTAAGATTAGGGTTAGATTTATGGTTACGGTTTTGTTTAGGGTTAGGTTAAGAGTTAGGGTTAGAGTTGAGTTAGAGTTAGGTTTAGGGTTAGGTTTAGGGTTAGATTTAGAGTTAGGGTTAGGGTTAGGGTTAGGGTTAGGGTTAGGGTTAGGGTTAGGGTTAGAGTTAGAGTTAGGGTTAGGATTAGGTTTAGTGTTAGGCTTAGAGTTAGATTTATGGTTAGGGTTAGGTTTAGTGTTAGGGTTAGGGTTAGATTTATGTTTAGGGTTAGGTTTAGGGTTAGGGTTAGATTTAGGGATAGAGTTGAGTTAGAGTTAAGGTTAGGGTTAGGGTTAGGCTTAAAGTTAGAGTTAGATTTAGAGTTAGATTTAGAGTTAGAGTTAGGGTTAGAGTTAGAGTTAGGGTTAGGGTTAGGGTTAGGGTTAGGTTTAGAGTTAGGGTTAGGGTTAGGGTTAGGTTTAGGGTTGGAGTTCGGGTTATGGTTAGTGTCAGCGTCAGAGTCAGACATTAGTGTTAGGGTTAGGGTTAGAATTAGTGTTAGGACAAGGGTTAGGGATAGGGGTAGGCTTAGGGTTAGAGTTAGGGTCGGAGTTACGGTTAGGGTTAGGGTTCGGTTTAGGGTTCAGGTTAGTGTTGGATGAGGTTGGGCTGAGGGTTAGGGTTAGGGTTACTTTTTGAGTTCGAGGGAGGTTTAAGGTTAGTTTTAGGGTTAGACTTGGATTTAGAGTTATTGTTAGGATTAGAGTTAGATTTAAGGTTAGGATTTGAGTTAGGGTCAGAATTCGAGTTAGAGTTAGTATTAGCATTAGGGTTAAGGTTCGGAGTTGGGTTAGGGTTAGATTTAGTGTTCGGATTGGGGTTTGGGTTACAGTTAGGGTTAGGGTTAGGGTTAGTTTTAGGGTTAGGGTTAGAGTTAGAGTTAGAGTTAGAGTTAGAGTTAGATTTAAAGTTAGAGTTAGAGTTAGAGTTAGAGTTACTGTTAGATTTAGAGTTAGAGTTAGAGTTAGAGTTCGAGTTAGTGTTAGTGTTAGTGTTAGAGTTAGAGTTAGAGTTAGAGATAGAGATAGAGATAGAGATAGAGTTAGAGTTAGAGTTAGAGTTAGAGTTAGAGTTAGAGTTATGTTTTGGGTTATGATTAGGGTTATGGTTAGGTTTATGGTTAGGGTTGGAGTTGGAGTTGGAGTTGGAGTTGGAGTTGGAGTTGGAGTTGGAGTTGGAGTTGGAGTTGGAGTTGGAGTTGGAGTTGGAGTTGGAGTTGGAGTTGGAGTTGGAGTTGGAGTTGGAGTTGGAGTTGGAGTTGGAGTTGGAGTTGGAGTTGGAGTTAGATTTAGAGTTAGAGTTAGATTTAATGTTAGGGTTAGGGTTACGGCTAGGTTTAGGGTTCTGGTTAGAGTTGGAGTTGGAGTTGGAGTTGGAGTTGGAGTTGGAGTTGGAGTTGTAGTTGGAGTTGGAGTTGGAGTTGGAGTTGGAGTTGGAGTTGGAGTTGGAGTTGGAGTTAGGGTTAGGGTTAGGGTTAGGGTTAGGGTTAGGGTTAGGGTTAGGGTTGGGGTTAGGTTTAGCGTTAGGGTTAGGGTTAGGGTTAGGGTTAGGTTTAGGGTTAGGGTTAGGGTTGGAGTTCGGGTTAGGGTTAGGGTCAGCATCAGGGTCAGGCATTATGGTTAGGGTTAGGGTTAGAATTAGTGTTAGGGCTAGGGTTAGAGATAGGGATAGGCTTAGGGTTAGTGTTAGGGTCAGAGTTAAGGTTAGGTTTAGGCTTAGGCTTAGGGTTAGGGTTTGATGTGATTAGGGTTAGTGTTAGCGTTAGGGTTAGGGTTATTTTTAGAGTTAGAGGTAGGTTTAGCATTAGGGGTTTTAGGGTTAGACTTGGAGTTAGAGTTATTGTTAGGATTAGAGTTAGATTTAAAGTTAGGATTTGAGTTAGGGTCAGAATTTGAGTTAGAGTTATTATTAGGGTTAGGGTTAGGGTTCGGATTAAGGTTAGGATTAGATTTAGTGTTCAGATTGGGGTTTGGGTTAGGGTTAGGGTGAGGGTTAGGTTTAGGGTTAGGATTAGGTTTAGGGTTAGGGTTAGTTTTAGGGTTATGGTTAGAGTTATAGTTAGGGTTGGTGTTAGAGTTAGAGTTAGACTTAGAGTTAGAGTTAAAGTTAGAGTTAGAGTTCGAGTCAGAGTCAGAGTTAGAGTTAAACTTAGAGTTAGGGTTTGGGTTAGGTTTTGGATCATGGTTAGGGTTAGGGTTAGGTTTATGGTTAGGGTTAGGGTTAGATTTAGATTTAGGGTTAGGGTTAGGCTTAGGGTTAGTGTTAGGGTTAGGGTTAGGGTTAGGGTTAAGGTTAGGGCTAGGCTTACGGTTAGTGTTAGGGATAGGGTTAGGGTTAGGGTTAGGGTCAGGGTTTGTGTTAGGGTTAGGCTTAGTGTTATGGTTAGGGTTAGGGTTAGCCTTAGGGTTAGTGTTCGGGTTAGGGTTAGGTTTAGGGTTAGTGTTCGGTTTAGGGTTAGGTTTGGAGTTGGGGTTGGGATAGGGTTAGGATTAGGGTTATGTTTAGGTTTAGGGGCAATGTTTATTTTAGCGTTAAGGTTAGGGTTGGGGTAGGGTTTGGGTTGGTGTTGAGGTTTGTGTTAGGGTTAGGTTTGGGGTTGGGATTGGTTTTGGGGCTAGGGTTATCGTTAGGGTTGGGGTTGATTTGGGATTGGGGTTCTTGCTGGGGTTATGTTTAGTGTTAGGGTTATGGTTAGGGTTGGGTTTGGGGTTAGGGTTAGGGTTAGCGTTAGGGTTAGAGATAGGGTTAGATTTAGAGTTAGAGTTGGTGTCAGGGTTAGGGTTAGTGTTAGGGTTAGGGTTAGGGTTAGAGTTAGATTTAGGGTTAAGGTTAGTCTTAGGGTTAGTGTTAGGGTTAGGGTTAGGTTTAGGGTTAAGGTTAGGGTTAAGCTTACGGTTAGTGTTAGGGTTAGGGTTAGGGTTAGGGTCAGGGTTTGTGTTAGGGTTAGGCTTAGAGTTATGGTTAGGGTTAGGGTTAGGGTTAGTGTTAGGTTTAGTGTTAAACCTCGGGTTATGGGTATTGTTAGGGTTAGGGTTAGGGCTAGGGTAAGGGTTTGGCTTAGGGTTAGGTTAGTGTTAGTGTTTGGGTTTGGTTTATGGTTGGGCCTAGTGTTGGAGTTAGATTTTGAGTTAGGGTTATGGTTAGAGCTATTGATAGGATTAAGGTTATAGCTGGGGTTGGGGTTAGCCTTCGGGTTAGTGTTCGGGTTAGGGTTAGGTTTAGGGTTAGCGTTAGGTTTAGGGTTAGGTTTGGAGTTGGTGTTGGGATGGGGTTAGGATTAGGGTTATGTTTAGGTTTAGGGGCAATGTTTGTTTTAGCGTTAAGGTTAGGGTTGGGGTAGGGTTTGGGTTGGTGTTGAGGTTTGTGTTAGGGTTAGGTTTGGGGTTGGGTTTGGTTTTGGGGCTAGGGTTATCATTAGGGTTGGGGTTGATTTGGGATTGGGGTTCTTGCTGGGGTTATGTTTCGTGTTAGGGTTATGGTTAGGGTTAGAGATAGAGTTAGATTTAGGCTTAGAGTTGGTGTCAGGGTTAGGGTTAGTGTTGGGTTAGGGTTAGGGTTAGGGTTAGAGTTAGATTTAGGGTTAGGGTTAGAGTTAGTGTTAGGCTTAGGTTTAGGGTTAGGGTTAGGGTTAGGGTTAGTCTTAGGTTTAGAGTTAGAGTTAGGTTTAGGATTAGGGTTAGGTTTGTGTTTGGGCTTAGTGTTGGTGTTAGGGTTACGCTTATGGTTAGGATTAGGTTTAGGGTTATAGTTAGCGTTAGATTTAGGGTTAGGGTTAGTGGTAGTGTTTGGATTTGGGCTGGGGTTAGTGTCATGGTTAGGGTTAGGGTTAGGGTTAGGCTTAGGGTTAGTGTTTGCGTTCGGGTTGGGGTATGGGTTGGGTTTGGAGTTGCGGTTGATGTTGGGATTCACGTTAGTGTTAGGGTTGGTGTTGGCGTTAGTGTTTGTGATAGGCCTAGGGTTAGAGTTAGAGTTAGAGTTATGGTTAGGGTTAGGGTTACGGTTGGTGTTGCGGTTAGGGTTTGGTTTAGAGTTATGGTTAGGGTTAGGGTTAGGGTTAGGGTTACCGTTGGGATTAGGCTTTGGTTTCGAGTTAGGGTCAGAGTTAGGGTTAGGGTTAGGGTTAGGTTTAGACTTAGGTTTAGTGTTTCGGTTAGGGTTAGGGTTAGGGTTAGGGTTAGAGTTAGAGTTAGGGTTAGGGTTAGGGTTAGGGTTAGGGTTAGGGTTGGGGTTGGGGTTTTGGTTAGTGTTTTGGTTAGGGGTAGATTTAGAGTTACTTTTATGGTTAGGGTAAGGGTTAGGTTTTGGCGTTAGTGTTACGGTTATGGTTCGGATTGGGTTAGGGGTATATTTAACGTTAGAATGAGGGTTAGGGTTAGTGGTAGTGTTTGGGTTTGTGTTTGGGTTAGTGTTAGGGTTAGGGTTAGGGTTAGGGTTAGGCTTATTGTTAGTTTTGGCGTTCGGGTTGGGATATGGGTTGGGTTTGGTGTTGGGGTTGGTGTTGGGATTCGGGTTAGTGTTAGGGTTGGGGTTGGCGTTAGTGCTTGTGTTAGGCCTCGGGTTAGATTTAGAGTTAGTGTTATGTTTCGGGTTAGTGTTAGGGTTAGGGTTGGGGTTGCGGTTAAGGTTAGGATCAGAGTTAGGGTTAGGGTTAGGGTTAGGTTTAGGGTTAGGGTTAGGGTTAAGGATAGAGTTAGAGTCAGATTTAGGGTTAGAGTTAGGGGTAGGTTTTGGTTTGGTGTTGGGTTTAGGGTTAGTGTTAGGGATGGGTTTAGAGTTATAGTCAGAGTTAGGTCAGGGTTAGGGTTAGGGCTAGGTCTGGAGTTAGGGTTAGTTTTAGTCTTGGGGTTAGGGTTAGGCCAAGGGTTAGGGTTAGTGTTAGGGTTAGGTTTAGTCTTAGGGTTAGAGATAGTGTTAGAGTTACGGTTACGGTTAGGGTTAGGGTAGGGGTTTGGGTTAGGGTTAGGGTTAGGGTTAGGGTTAGGGTTAGGGTTAGGGTTAGGGTTAGGGTTAGGGTTAGGGTTTGTGTTGGGGTTGGTCTTAGTGTTGGCGTTAGTATTAGGGTTATGGTTAGGGTTATTGTTAAGAGTATATTTAGCGTTAGATTTAAGGTTAGGGTTAGTGGTAGAGTTTGGGTTTGGGTTGGGGTTAGTTTTAGGGTTAGTGTTGGCATTGGGGTTGGGGTATGGGTTGGGTTTGGAGTTGGGGTTGGGGATGGTGTTAGGGTTAGTGTTAGGGTTGTGTTTGGGGTTGGTGATGGGATTCGGGTTAGGGTTAGGGTTGGGGTTGGCTTTAGGTTTAGAGTTAGGCATCGGGTTAGATTTACAGTTAGAGTGATGGTTAGTGTTAGGGTTAGGTTTGGGTTTGGGGTTAGGGCTAGAGCTATGGTTAGTGATAGGGTTAGGGAGAGGTTTAGGGTGAGGGTTAGGGTTAGCTCTAGGGTTAGAGTTAGCGATGGAGTTAAGGTTAGAGTTAGGGTCAGGGTTAGGGTTAGTGTTAGGGTAAGGGTTAGGTTTAGCGATAGGGTTAGTGTTAGGGGTAGATTTACAGTTAGGTTTAGGGTTAGGGTTAGGAATAGTTTTGGGGTTGGGGTTAGACTTAGGTTTAGGATTGCTGTTAGGGTTGGGTTTTGGGTTAGGGTTTGGTTTAGTGTTCGTTTTAGAGTTATGGATAGGGTAAGAGTTAGAGTCAGAGTTAGGGTTAGGGTTAGTGCTAGGGTTAGTGTTAGAGTCAGTGTTAAGGTTATGGTTAGTGTTAGTGTTAGGGTTAGGGTTATGGCTTGGTCTGTAGTTAGGGTTAGTTTTAGTGTTGGGGTTTGGGTTAGGCCAAGGGTTAGGGTTAGGGTTAGGGTTAGTGTTAGTCTTAGTGTTAGCGTTAGTGTTAGACTTATGGCTAGGGTTAGGGTTCGTGTTGGGGTTAGGGTTAGGGTTAGGGTTAGGGTTAGTGTTAGTCTTAGTGTTAGAGTTAGAGTTAGACTTATGGCTAGGGTTAGGGTTCGTGTTGGGGTTGGTGTTAGCATTGGCTTTAGGGTTAGGGTTACGATTAGGGATAGGTTTAGAGTTAGAGTTAGAGTTATTGTCAGGGTTAGTGCTTGGGTTTGTTTTTGAATTATAATTATTGTTAGAGTTAGGGTCAGGGTTCGGCTTAGTGTTAGGGTTTGTGTTTGAGTTGGAGTTAGTGTTAGGGTTAGTGTTGGCATTGGGTTTGGATTATGGGGTGGGTTTGGAGTTGGGGTTGGGGGTGTTGTTAGGGTTAGTGTTAGGGTTAGGGTTGTGTTTGGGGTTGGTGTTGGGATTCAGGTTAGGGTTAGGTTTACGGTTGGGGTTGGCATTAGGGTTAATTTTAGTCCTAGGGTTAGAGTTAGAGTTAGAGTTACGGTTAGGGTTATGGTTAGGGTTGGGGTTGGGGTTAGGGTTAGGGTTAGGGTTAGAGATAGAGTTAGATTTAGGGTTAGAGTTGGTGTCAGAGTTAGGGTTAGCTTAGGGTTAGGGTTAGGGTTAGGGTTAGAGATAGAGTTAGATTTAGGGTTAGAGTTGGTGTCAGAGTTAGGGTTAGCTTAGGGTTAGGGTTAGGGTTAGGGTTAAAGTTAGAGATAGAGTTAAAGTTAGAGTTAGGGTTAGGGTTTTGGTTAGTGTTAAGGTTAGGGTTAGGGTTAGGGGTAGAGTTAGAGTTAGATTTAGAGTTAGAGTTGGTGTCAGGGTTTTGGTTAGTGTTAGGGTTAGGGTTTGGGTTAGGTTTAGGGTTAGTGTTATCCTTAGGGTTAGAGTAAGAGTTAGAGTTAGGGTAAGGGTTTGAGTTAGTGCTAGGGTTAGAGTTAGAGTCAGTGTTAAGGTTATGGTTAGTGTTAGTGTTAGGGTTAGGGCTAGGTCTGGATTTTGGGTTAGTTTTAGTGTTGAGGTTTGTGTTAGGCCAAGGGTTAGGGTTAGCGTTAGTCTTAGTGTTAGAGTTAGAGTTAGACTTATGGCTAGGGTTAGGGTTAGTGTTGGGGTTGGTGTTAGCATTGGCTTTAGGGTTAGGGTTATGTTTAGGGTTACGGTTAGGGGTATATTTAGCGTTAGATTTAGGCTTAGGGTTAGTTGTAGGGTTTTTGTTTGGGTTGGAGTTAGTTTTAGGGTTAGTGTTGGCGTTGGGTTTGGGTTATGGGTTGGGTTTGTTGTTGGGGTTGGGGATGTTGTTAGGGTTAGGCTTAGGGTTAGGGTTGTTTTTGGGGTTTGTGTTGGGTTTTGGATTAGGGTTAGGGTTGGGGTTGGGTTGGGGTTAGGGTTATGGTTATGTTTAGGGTTAGGGTTAGTTTTAGGGTTAGTCTTAGCGTTATAGTTAGAGTTACAGTTCAGGTTTGGTTTAGAATTAAGTGTTTGCTATCGGGGTAGGAATAGCATTGGTGTTGAAGTTAAGGTTAGGTTTAGAGTTAGTTTTAGAGTAATGGTTAGGGTTAGAGTTAGAGTTTCAGTTAGGGTTAGGGTTAGGTTTGGGGTTAGGGTTAGGATTAGGTTTAGCGTTAGATTTAGAGTTATAGTTAGGGTTAGGTTTAGGGTTAGGTTTAGGATTAGGGTAAGTGTTGGGTTGGGGTTGGGGTTGGGGTAAGGGTTAGGTTTATGGTTAGGGCTTGAGTTTGAGTTATATTTAGGTTTAGGGAAAAGGGTAGGTTTTGTGTTGGTGTTGTGTTTGGGGTTTTGTTTAGGGTTTGGTTTAAGGTTAGTGTTAGGGTTATGGATAGGTTTAGAGTTAGAGTCAGATTTAGGGTTAGGGTTAGGGTTTGGGTTGGGGTTGGGGTTGGGTTTAGGGTTAGGTTTAGGGTTAGGGTTAGTGTTAGTTGTAGAGTTAGATTTAGGGTTAGGGTTAGGGTTGCTTTTTGGTTGGGGTTGGGGTTAGTGTTAGGGTTATGGTTGGGGTTGGCTTTGGGGTTCGGGTTGGTGTTGGGGTTGGGCTTGTGGTTGAGGTTAGTGTTAGGGTTTTGTTTGGGGATAGGGTTAGGGTTAAGGTTAGGGTTATGGTTAGGGATAGACTTAGAGTTCGAGTTAGAGTTAGAGTTAGGGTCAGGGTTAGGGCTAGGGTTAGAGTTGGAATTATAATTATTGTTAGAGTTAGGGTCAGGTTTAGGCTTAGTGTTAGGGTTTGTGTTTGAGTTGGAGTTAGTGCTAGGGTTAGTGTTGGCGTGGGTTTGAGTTATGGGGTGGGTTTGGAGTTGGCGTTGGGGATGGTGTTAGGGTTACTGTTAGGGTTAGGGTTGTGTTTGGGGTTGGTGTTGAGATTCGGGTTAGTGTTAGGGTTACGGTTGGGTTTGGCATTAGGGTTAATGTTAGTCCTAGGGTTAGAGTTAGAGTTAGAGTTACGGTTAGGGTTATGGTTAGGGTTGGGTTTGGGGTTAGGGTTAGGGTTAGCGTTAGGGTTAGAGATAGAGTTAGATTTAGGGTTAGAGTTGGTGTCAGTGTTAGGGTTAGTGTTAGGGTTAGGGTTAGGGTTAGAGTTAGATTTAGGGTTAGGGTTAGGCTTAGGGTTAGTGTTAGGGTTAGGTTAGGTTTAGTGTTAAGGTTAGGGTTAGGCTTATGGTTAGTGTTAGGGTTAGGGTTAGGGTTAGGGTTAGGGTTAGGGTTAGGGTTAGTGTTAGGTTTAGTGTTAAACCTCGGGTTATGGGTATTGTTAGGGTTAGGTTTAGGGCTAGGGTAAGTGTTTGGCTTAGGATTAGGTTAGTGTTAGTGTTTGGGTTAGGTTTAGGTTTGGGCCTAGTTTTGGAGTTAGATTTAGAGTTAGGGTTAATGTTAGAGTTATTGTTAGGATTAGGGTTATTGCTGGGGTTGTGGTTAGCCTTAGGGTTAGTGTTCGTGTTAGGGTTAGGTTTAGGGTTAGCTTTAAGTTTAGGGTTAGGTTTGGAGTTGGGGTTGGGATGGGGTTAGGATTAGGGTTATGTTTAGGTTTAGGGGCAATGTTTGTTTTAGCGTTAAGGTTAGGGTTGGGGTTAGGGTTAGGGTTAGGGTTAGGTTTAGGTTTAGGGTTAGGGTTAGGGTTGGGGTTAGACATATGGTTAGTGTTAGACTTAGAATTAGGGTTCGGGTTTGAGTTAGATTTTCTGTTTGGGTTAGGGTTAAGTTTGGGGTTAGGGTTAGAAATAGGCTTAGGGTTAGAGTTAGAGTTATGGTTAGGGTTAGGATTAGGTTTAGGGTTATGGTTGGTGTTGGGGTTGGGGTTAGCGTTAGTGTTTGGGTTAGGGTAGATTTAGAGTTAGATTTAGGGTTAGGGTTTGGGCTAGGTCTTGGGTTGGGGTTGGTGTTAGTTTTAGGGATTGGGTTAGGGATGTGTTCAGAGTTATAGTCAGAGTTAGGTCAGGATTAGTGTTAACCGCCAGCCCATCTCCCCAATCAGCCCATCTCCATACCCAGCCCATTTCAGTACCCAGCCCATCACCCTTCCAAGCCCTTCTCCCTACCCAGACCGTCCCCCTACACAGCCAACCTCCCTACCCAGACCATTTCCCATCCAGCCCATTCCCCTACCCTGCCCATCTCCCCACCCAGCCCGTCTCCTTTCCCGACCCATCTGCCTACAACCCATCCCCCTACCCAGTCCTTCTCCTTACCCAGCTCGTCCCCCTACCCAGCCGATCTCCCTACCCAGTCCAACGCCCTACCCGCCCATCTGCCTATAGCCCATCCCCCTACACAGACCATCTCCCTACCCAACCCATCACCCCTCCCAGACCATCTCCCCTCCCTTCCCTTACCACTCCCCAGACCATCCCCCTACCCAGCCCGTCTCCGTACCCAGCCCATCACCCTACCCAGCCCATCTCGATACCCAGCCCTAGTCCCCTACCAGCCCATCTCCCTACCCCGCCCAGCCCCCTACCCAACCCATCTGCCTACAGCCCATTTCCCTCCCGAGCCCGTCCCCTTACCCAGCCTGTCTCACTACCCAGCCAATCTCCCTACCCAGTCCAACGCCCTACCCCGCCCATCTGCCTATAGCCCATCCCCCTACACAGACCATCTCCCTACCCAACCCATCACCCCTCCCAGCCCATCTCCCCTCCCTTCCCTTACCACTCCCCAGACCATCCCCCTACCCAGCCCTTCTCCGTACACAGCCCATCACCCTACCCAGCCCACATCCCTACCCAGCTCATCCCCCTACCCAGACCATCCCCCTACGCAGCCCACCTCCCTACCCAGCCCGTCTCCCTACCCAGCCCATCTCCCTACGCAGCCCGTCTCCTGACCCAGCCCGTCTCGCTATCCATCCCGTCTCCCCACTCAGCCCATCCCCCTACCGAGCCCTTCTCCCTACACAGCCCGTCTGCCCTCCCAGCCCGTCTCACTACCCAGGCCACCTCACAACCCAGCCCTTCTCCATTCCCAGCCCATCTCCCTACCCAGCCCATCCCCCTACCCAGCCCATCACCCTACCCTGCCTATCTCCCTACCTAGACCATCACCCTACCCTGCCCATCTCCCTACCCAGCCCACCTCCATACCCAGCCCATCTCCCTACCAAGCCCATCACCCTACCCAGCCCATCTCCCTACACAACCAATCACCTTACCCAGCCAATCTCCCTACCAAGCCCATCTCCCTACCCAGCCCATCTAACTACCCAGCCCGTCCCCCTACCCAGCTCATCTCCCTACCCAGCCCATCTAACTACCCAGCCCGTCCCCCTACCCAGCCCACCTCCCTACCCAGCTCATCCCCCTACCCAGACCATCCCCCTACGCAGCCCGTCTCTCTACCCAGCCCGTCTCACTACCGAGCCCATCTCCCGACGCAGCCCGTCTCCCTATCCAGCCCGTCTCCCCACTCAGCCCATCCCCCAACCGAGCCCTTCTCCCTACAGAGCCCGTCTCACTACCCAGCCAATCTGCGTACCCAGCCCATCTCCCTCCCCAGCCAGTCTCACTAACCAGCCCGTATACCTATCCAGCCCCACTCCCTACTCAGCCCATCTCCCCACCCAGCCCATCTCCCCACTCAGCCCGTCTCTCTACGCAGCCCATCACCTACCCAGCCCATCTCCCTACCCAGCCCATCTGCCTACCCAGCCCCACTCCCCTCCCAGCCCGTCTCCCTACCCAACCTAACGCCCTACCCAGCCCACCTCCCTACCCAGCCCGTCTCCCTACTCAGCCCTTCTCCCCAACCAGCCCGTCTCCCTACCCAGCCCATCAGCCTTCCCAGCCCTTCTCCCTAACCGTACCGTATCCCTACCCAGCCGAACTCTCTACCCAGTCCATCCACCAACCCAGCCCATCTCCCCAGCCAGCCCATCTCCCAACCCAGCCCATCTCACTACCCAGCCCATCTCCTTACCCAGCCCATTACCCTAACCAGCCCATCTCACTACCCAGACCGTCTCCCTACCAAGCCCATCTCCCTACCCAGCCCATCACCCAACCACGCCCATCTCCCTACCCAACCCATCTCCCTACCCAACCCGTCTCACTTCCCAGCCCATCCCCCTACCCGGCCCGTCTCATTTCCCAGCCCATCCCCCTACCCAGCCCGTCTCACTGCCCAGCCCGTCTCCCGACCCAGCCCATCACCCAACCAAGCCCATCTCCCTACCCAGCCCATCACCCAACCACGCCCATCTCCCTACCCAACCCATCTCCCTACCCAGCCCATCTCCCTACCCAGCCCATCACCCAACCACGCCCATCTCCCTACCCAACCCATCTCCCTACCCAACCCGTCTCACTTCCCAGCCCATCCCCCTACCCGGCCCGTCTCATTTCCCAGCCCATCCCCCTACCCAGCCCGTCTCACTACCCAGCCCGTCTCACTACCCAGCCCATCACCCAACCAAGCCCATCTCCCTACCCAGCCCATCACCCAACCAAGCCCATCTCCCTACCCAGCCCGTCTCCCTACCCAGCCCATCATCCTACCCAGCCCATCTCCCTACCCAGCTCATCACCCTACCCAACCCGAACACCCAGCCCATCTCCCTGCCCAGCCCATCCCCCTACCCAGCCCATCCCTCTATCCGTTGATCTCCCTACTCAGCCCAGCCTCCTACCCGACCCATCTGCCTACAGACCATTCCCCTACCCAGCCCATCTCCCCTCCCTACCCATCCCTCTCCCCAGCCCTTCTCCCTACCCAACCCGACTCCCTATCCAGCCCATCCTCCTACCCAGCCCGTCCCCCTATCCAGACCATCCCTTTACGCAGCCCACCTTCCTACCCAGCCCGTCTCACTACCCAGCCCATCTCACTATGCAACCCGTCTCTCTAAACAGCCCGTCTCCCCACTCAGCCCATCCCCCTACCGAGCCCTTCATCCTTCACAGCCCGTCTGCCCTCCCAGCCCGTCTCACTACCCAGGCCACCTCACAACCCAGCCCTTCTCCCTTCCCAGCCCTTCTCCCCTCCCAGCCCGTCTCCCTACCAAGACCATCACCCTAACCAACCAATCACCGTACCCAGCCCATCTCCCTACCAAGCCCATCTCCCTACGGAGCCCTTGTCCCTACGCAGCCCTTCTCCCTACCCAACCCATCTCCCTATCCAGCCCGTCACCCCACGCAGCCCATCCCCCTACCGAGCCCTTCACCCTACACAGCCCGTCTGCCCTCCCAGCCCGTCTCGCTACCCAGGCCGCCTCACAACCCAGCCCTTCTCCCTTCCCAGCCCATCTGCCTACCAAGACCATCACCCTACCCAACCAATCACCGTACCCAGCCCATCTCCCTACCAAGCCCATCTCCCTACGGAGCCTTTCTCCCTAAGCAGCCCTTCTCCCTACCCAACCCATCTTCCTATCCAGCCCGTCACCCCACGCAGCCCATCCCCCTACCCAGCCCTTCTCCCTACCCCGCCCATCTCCCCACCCAGCCCGTCCCCCAACCCAGCCCATCCCCCTACTCAGCCCGTATCCCCACCCAGCCCGTCGCCCTACCCAGCCCTTCTCCCCTCCCAGCCCATCTCCCCACCCAGCCTGTCTCCCTTCCCAGCCCGTCTCCCTAACCAGCCCATCTCCCTATCCAGACCGTCTCCCTACCCAGCCCGTCTCCCTACCCAGCCCATCTCCCTACCCAGCGCAACTCCCTACCCAAACCATCTCCATACCCAGCCCATAACCTACCTAGCCCATCTCCCTACCCAGCCCATTTCGATACCCAGCCCGTCTCCCCTCCCAGCCAACCTCCCTACCTAGCCCATCACCCCACCCGACACATCTGCCTACAGCCCATCACCCTACCCAGCACATTTCCCCTCCCTACCCGTCTCTATCTCCAGCCCATCTCCCAACCCAGCCCATCCCTCTGCCCATCCCCCTACCCAGCCCATCTCCACTCCCAACATGTCCCTCTCCCCCGCCCGTCTCTCTACCCTGCCCGTCTCCCTATCCAGGCCATCCCCCTACCCAGCCCATCGCCATCCCAGCCGGACCCCTACCCAGCCCATGTCCTGACCCAGCCCGTCTCCCTATCCAGCCCATCCCCCTACCCAGCCCATCCCCCTACTCAGCCCGTATCCCCACCCAGCCCGTCGCCCTACCCAGCCCTTCTCCCCTCCCAGCCCATCTCCCCACCCAGCCTGTCTCCCTTCCCAGCCCGTCTCCCTAACCAGCCCATCTCCCTATCCAGACCGTCTCCCTACCCAGCCCGTCTCCCTACCCAGCCCATCTCCCTACCCAGCGCAACTCCCTACCCAAACCATCTCCATACCCAGCCCATAACCTACCTAGCCCATCTCCCTACCCAGCCCATTTCGATACCCAGCCCGTCTCCCCTCCCAGCCAACCTCCCTACCTAGCCCATCACCCCACCCGACACATCTGCCTACAGCCCATCACCCTACCCAGCACATTTCCCCTCCCTACCCGTCTCTATCTCCAGCCCATCTCCCAACCCAGCCCATCCCTCTGCCCATCCCCCTACCCAGCCCATCTCCACTCCCAACATGTCCCTCTCCCCCGCCCGTCTCTCTACCCTGCCCGTCTCCCTATCCAGGCCATCCCCCTACCCAGCCCATCGCCATCCCAGCCGGACCCCTACCCAGCCCATGTCCTGACCCAGCCCGTCTCCCTATCCAGCCCATCCCCCTACCCAGCCCATCTCCCGACTCAGCCGAACTCGCTACCCAGCCCATCTCCCCACCCAACGAATATCCTTACCCAGCCCATCCCCCTACCCAGCCCATCTCCCTACCCAGCCCGTCTCCCTACCCAGCCCATCCCCCTACCCAGCCCATCCCTCTATCCATTGATCTCCCTACTCAGCCCAGCCTCCTACCCAACCCATCTGCCTACAGACCATTCCCCTACCCAGCCTGTCTCCCTACCCAACCCGACACCCTATCCAGCCCATCCCCCTAGCCAGTCCATCACCCTACTCAGCCCATCTAACTACCCAGCCCGTCCCCCTACCCAGACCATCCTGTTACGCAGCCCACCTCCCTACCCAGCCCATATCCCTACCCAGCCCATCTAACTACCCAGCCCGTCACCCTACCCAGACCATCCCTTTACGCAGCCCACCTCCCTACCCAGCCCGTCTCACTACCCAGCCCATCTCCCTATGCAGCCCGTCTCTCTAAACAGCCCGTCTCTCTACCCAGCCCATCTCCCTATCCAGCCCGTCTCCCCACTCAGCCCATCCCCCTAACGAGCCCTTCACCCTACACAGCCCGTCTGCCCTCCCAGCCCGTCTCACTACCCAGGCCACCTCACAACCCAGCCCTTCTCCCTTCCCAGCCCTTCTGCCCTCCCAGCCCGTCTCCATACCAAGACCATCACCCTAACCAACCAATCACCGTACCCAGCCCATCACTCTACCAAGCCCATCTCCCTATGGAGCCCTTCTCCCTACGCAGCCCTTCTCCCTACCCAACCCATCTCCCTATCCAGCCCGTCACCCCACGCAGCCCATCCCCCTACCCAGCCCTTCTCCCTACCCCGCCCGTCTGCCCACCCAGCCCGTCCCACAAACCAGCCCATCCCCCTACTCAGCCCATCTCCCCACCCAGCCCGTCGCCCTACCCAGCCCTTCTCCCCTCCCAGCCCTTCTCCCCTCCCAGCCCGTCTCCCTACCAAGACCATCACCCTACCCAACCAATCACCGTACCCAGCCCATCTCCCTACCAAGCCCATTTCCCTACGGAGCCCTTCTCCCTACGCAGCCCTTCTCCCTACCCAACCCATCTCCCTATCCAGCCCTTCACCCCACGCAGCCCATCCCCCTACCCAGCCCTTCTCCCTACCCCGCCCGTCTCCCCACCCAGCACGTGCCCCAACCCAGCCCATCCCCCTACTCAGCCCGTCTCCCCACCCAGCCCCTCGCTCTACCCAGCCCTTCACCCCTCCCAGCCCATCTCCCCAACAAGCCCGTCCCCCTAACCAGCCCATCACCCTATCCAGGCCGTCTCCCAACCCAGCCCATCCCTCTACCCAGCCCGTCTCCCTACCCAGCCCATCTCCCTACCCAGCCCATAACCTACCTAGCCCATCTCCCTACCCAGCCCATTTCGATACCCAGCCCGTCTCCCCTCCCAGCCCACCTCCCTACCTAGCCCATCACCCCACCCGACACATCTGCCTACAGCCCATCACCCAACCCAGCACATTTCCCCACCCTACCCGTCTCTCTCCCCAGCCCATCTCCCAACCCAGCCCATCCCTCTGTCCATCACCCTACCCAGCCCATCTCCACTCCCAACCTGTCCCTCTCCCCCGCCTGTCTCTCTACCCTGCCCGTCTCCCTATCCAGGCCATCCCCCTACCCAGCCCATCCCCATCCCAGCCCATCCTCCTTCCCAGCCCATCTCCCGACTCAGCCCAACTCCCTACCCAGCCCATTTCCCCACCCAACGAATCTCCTTACCCAACCCATCCCCCTACCCAGCCCATCTCCCTACCCAGCCCGTCTCCCTTCCCAGCCCATCCCCCTACCCAGCCCATCCCTCTATCCATTGATCTCCCTACTCAGCCCAGCCTCCTACCCGACCCATCTGCCTACAGACCATTCCCCTACCCAGCCTGTCTCCCTACCCAACCCGACACCCTATCCAGCCCATCCCCCTAGCCAGTCCATCACCCTACCCAGCCCATCTAACTACCCAGCCCATCCCCCTACCCAGATAATCCTGTTACGCAGCCCACCTCCCTACCCAGCCCATCTCCCTACCCAGCCCATCTAACTACCCAGCCCGTCTCCCCTCCCTACCTTTCTCTCTCCCCAGCCCGTCTCCCAACCCAGCCCATCCCTCTGCCCATCCCCATACCCAGCCCATCTCCCCTCCAACCTGTCCCTCTCCCCCGCCCGTCTCTCTACCCTGCCCGTCTCCCTGTCCAGGCCATCCCCCTACCCAGCCCATCCCCATCCCAGCCCGGCCCCCTACCCAGCCCATCTCCCGACCCAGCCCGTCTCCCTACCCAGCCCATCCCCCTACCCAGCCCATCCCTCTATCCATTGATCTCCCTACTCAGCCCAGCCTCCTACCCGACCCATCTGCCTACAGACCATTCCCCTACCCAGCCCATCTACCCTCCCTACCCGTCCCTCTCCCCAGCCGGTCTCCCTACCCAACCAGACTCCCTATCCAGCCCATCCCCCTAGCCAGTCCATCACCCTACCCGGCCCATCTAACTACCCAGCCCGTCCCCCTACCCAGACCATCCTTTTACGCAGCCCACCTCCCTACCCAGCCCAACTCCCTACCCAGCCCTTCTCCCTACCCAGCCCTTCACCCTACCCAGCCCGTCTCCCTACACAACCAATCACCTTACCCAGCCCATCTCCCTACCAAGCCCATCTCCCTACGGAGCCCTTCTCCCTACGCAGCCCTTCTCTTTACCCAACCCGTCTCCCTATCCAGCCTGTCTCCCCACGCAGCCCATCACCCTACCCACCCCTTCTCCCTACCCCACCCGTCTCCCCACCCAGCCCGTCCCCCAACCCAGCCCATCCCACTACTCAGCCCGTCTCCCCACCCAGCCCGTCGCCCTACCCAGCCCTTCTCCCCTCCCAGCCCATCTCCCCACGAAGCCCGTCTCCCTTCCCAGCCCGTCTCCCTAACCAGCCCATCTCCCTATCCAGGCCGTCTCCCCACCCAGCCCATCCACCTACCCAGCCCGTCTACCTACCCAGCCCATCCCCCTACCCAGCCCATCTCCCTACCCAGCCCATTTCGATACCCAGCCCGTCTCCCCTCCCAGCCCACCTCCCTACCTAGCCCATCCCCCTACCCAGCCCATCTCCCTACCCAGCCCATCCCTGTACCCAGCCGATCTCCCTACCCAGCCCAGGCCCCTTCCCGACCCATCTGCCTACAGCCCATCCCCCTACCCAGCCCATCTCCCCTCCCAACCTGTCCCTCACCCCCGCCCGTCTCTCTACCCTGCCCGTCTCCCTATCCAGGCCATCCCCCTAACCAGCCCGTCTCCCTACCGAGCCCATCCCCCTACCCAGCCCGTCTCCCTACCCAGCCCATCTCCCGACCCAGCCCGTCTCCCTATCCAGCCCATCCCCCTACCCAGCCCATCCCCCTACCCAGCCCATCTCCCTACCCAGCTCATTTCCCCACCCAACCAATCTCCTTACCCAGCCTATCCCCCTACACAGCCCATCTCCCTACCCAGCCCGTCCCCCAACCCAGCCCATCCCCCTACTCAGTCCGTCTCCCCATCCAGCCCGTCGCCCTACACAGCCCTTCAGCCCTCCCAGCCCATCTCCCCACCCAGCCCGTCTCCCTTCCCAGCCCATCTCCCTAAGGAGCCCATCTCCCTATCCTGGCCATCTCCCAACCCAGCCCATCCCCCTACCCAGCACGTCTCCCTACCCAGCCCATCTCCCTACCCAGCCAATACCCTACCTAGCCCTTCTCCCTACCCAGCCCATCACCCCACCCGACACATCTGCCTATAGCCCATCACCCTACCCAGCCCATCTCCCCTCCCTACCCGTCTCTCTCCCCAGCCCGTCTCCCAACCCAGCCCATCCCTCTGCCCATCCCCATACCCAGCCCATCTCCCCTCCCAACCTGTCCCTCTCCCCCGCCCGTCTCTCTACCCTGCCCGTCTCCCTGTCCAGGCCATCCCCCTACCCAGCCCATCCCCATCCCAGCTCGGCCCCCTACCCAGCCCATCTCCCGACCCAGCCCGTCTCCCTATCCAGCCCATCCCCCTACCCAGCCCATCTCCCGACTCAGCCGAACTCCCTACCCAGCCCATTTCCCCACCCAACGAATATCCTTACCCAGCCCATCCCCCTACCCAGCCCATCTCCCTACCCAGCCCGTCTCCCTACCCAGCCCATCACCCTACCCAGCCCATCCCTCTATCCATTAATCTCCCTACTCAGCCCAGCCTCCTACCCGACCCATCTGCCTACAGACCATTCCCCTACCCAGCCCATCTCCCCTCCCTACCCGTCCCTCTCCCCAGCCTGTCTCCCTACCCAACCAGACTCCCTATCGAGCCCATCCCCCTAGCCAGTCCATCACCCTACCCGGCCCATCTCACTACCCAGCCCGTCCCCCTACCCAGACCATCCTTTTACGCAGCCCACCTCCCTACCCAGCCCATCTCCCTACCCAGCCCATCTAACTACCCAGCCCGTCCCCCTACCTAGACCATCCCTTTAGGCAGCCCACGTCCCTACCCAGCCTGTCTCACTACCCAGCCCATCTCCCTATGCAGCCCGTCTCTCTAAACAGCCCGTCTCTCCACCCAGCCCGTCTCCCTATCCAGCCCGTCTCCCCACTCAGCCCATCCCCATACCGAGCCCTTCTCCCTACACAGCCCGTCTGCCCTCCCAGCCCGTCTAACTACCCAGGCCACCTCACAACCCAGCCCTTCTCCCTTCCCAGCCCTTCTCCCTACCCAGCGCATCACCCTACCCAGCCCGTCTCCCTACCCAACCAATCACCTTACCCAGCCCATCTCCCTACCAAGCCCATCTCCCTATGGAGCCCTTCTCCCTATGCAGCCCTTCTCTCTACCCAACCCGTCTCCCTATCCAGCCCGTCTCCCCACGCAGCCCATCCCCCTACCCAGCCCTTCTCCCTACCCCGCCCGTCTCCCCACCCAGCCGGTCCCCCAACCCAGCCCATCCCGCTACTCAGCCCGTCTCCCCACCCAGCCCGTCGCCCTACCCAGCCCTTCTCCACTCCCAGCCCATCTCCCCACGAAGCCCGTCTCCCTTCCCAGCCCGTCTCCCTAACCAGCCCATCTCCCTATCCAGGCCGTCTCCCCACCCAGCCCATCCCCCTACCCAGCCCGTCTCCCTACCCAGCCCATCCCCCTACCCAGCCCATCTCCCTACCCAGCCCATTTCGATACCCAGCCCGTCTCCCCTCCCAGCCCACCTCCCTACCCAGCCCATCATCCTACCCAGCCCGTCTCCCTACCCAACCAATCACCTTACCCAGCACATCTCCCTACAAAGCCCATCTCCCTATGGAGCCCTTCTCCCTACGCAGCCCGTCTCTCTACCCAACCCGTCTCCCTATCCAGCCCGTCTCCCCACGCAGCCCATCCCCCTACCCAGCCCTTCTCCCTACCCCGCCCGTCTCCCCACCCAGCCCGTCCCCCAACCCAGCCCATCCCGCTACTCAGCCCGTCTCCCCACCCAGCCCGTCGCCCTACCCAGCCCTTCTCCCCTCCCAGCCCATCTCCCCACGAAGCCCGTCTCCCTTCCCAGCACTTCTCCCTAACCAGCCCATCTCCCTATCCAGGCCGTCTCCCCACCCAGCCCATCCCCCTACCCAGCCCGTCTCCCTACCCAGCCCGTCTCCCTAACCAGCCCATCTCCCTATCCAGGCCGTCCCCCTACCCAGCCCATCCCTCTACCGAGCCCATCTCCCTACCCAGCTCATCTCCCCACCCAAACAATGTCCTTACCCAGCCCATCCCCCTACACAGCACATCTCCCTACCCAGCCCGTCCCCCAACCCAGCCCATCCCCCTACTCAGCCCGTCTCCCCATCCAGCCCGTCTCCCTACCCAGCCCTTTACCCCTCCCAGCCCATCTCCCCACCCAGCCCGTCTCCCTTCCCAGCCCCTCTCCCTAACCAGCCCGTCTCCCTTCCCAGCCCATCTCCCTAACCAGCCCATCTCCCTATCCTGGCCATCTCCCAACCCAGCCCATCCCCCTACCCAGCACGTCTCCCTACCCAGCCCATCTCCCTACCCAGCCAATACCTTACCCAGCCCATCTCCCTACCCAGCCCATCACCCCACCCGACACATCTGCCTATAGCCCATCACCCCACCCGACACATCTGCCTATAGCCCATCACCCTACCCAGCCCATCTCCCCTCCCTACCCGTCTCTCTCCCCAGCCCGTCTCCCAACCCAGCCCATCCCTCTGCCCATCCCCATACCCAGCCCATCTCCCCTCCCAACCTGTCCCTCTCCCCCGCCCGTCTCTCTACCCTGCCCGTCTCCCTGTCCAGGCCATCCCCCTACCCAGGCCATCTCCCGACTCAGCCGAACTCCCTACCCAGCCCATTTCCCCACACAACGAATATCCTTACCCAGCCCATCCCCCTACCCAGCCCATCTCCCTACCCAGCCCGTCTCTCTACCCAGCCCATCCCCCTACCCAGCCCATCCCTCTATCCATTAATCTCCCTACTCAGCCCAGCCTCCTACCCGACCCATCTGCCTACAGACCATTCCCCTACCCAGCCCATCTCCCCTCCCTACCCGTCCCTCTACCCAGCCTGTCTCCCTACCCAACCAGACTCCCTATCGAGCCCATCCCCCTAGCCAGTCCATCACCCTACCCGGCCCATCTCACTACCCAGCCCGTCCCCCTACCCAGACCATCCTTTTACGCAGCCCACCTCCCTACCCAGCCCATATCCCTACCCAGCCCATCTAACTACCCAGCCCATCCCCCTACCCAGACCATCCCTTTAGGCAGCCCACGTCCCTACCCAGCCTGTCTCACTACCCAGCCCATCTCCCTATGCAGCCCGTCTCTCTAAACAGCCCGTCTCTCCACCCAGCCCGTCTCCCTATCCAGCCCGTCTCCCCACTCAGCCCATCCCCATACCGAGCCCTTCTCCCTACACAGCCCGTCTGCCCTCCCAGCCCGTCTCATTACCCAGGCCACCTCACAACCCAGCCCTTCTCCCTTCCCAGCCCTTCTCCCTACCGAGCCCAGCACCCTACCCAGCCCGTCTCCCTACCCAACCAATCACCTTACCCAGCCCATCTCCCTACCAAGCCCATCTCCCTATGGAGCCCTTCTCCCTACGCAGCCCTTCTCTCTACCCAACCCGTCTCCCTATCCAGCCCGTCTCCCCACGCAGCCCATCCCCCTACCCAGCCCTTCTCCCTACCCCGCCCGTCTCCCCACCCAGCCCGTCCCCCAACCCAGCCCATCCCGCTACTCAGCCCGTCTCCCCACCCAGCCCGTCGCCCTACCCAGCCCTTCTCCCCTCCCAGCCCATCTCCCCACGAAGCCTGTCTCCCTTCCCAGCCCGTCTCCCTAACCAGCCCATCTCCCTATCCAGGCCGTCTCCCCACCCAGCCCATCCCCCTACCCAGCCCATCTCCCTACCCAGCCCATTTCGATACCCAGCCCGTCTCCCCTCCCAGCCCACCTCCCTACCTAGCCCATCACCCTACCCAGCCCATCTCCCTACCCAGCCCATCCCTGTACTCAGCCGATCTCCCTACCCAGCCCAGCCCCCTACCCGACCCATCTGCCTACAGCCCATCCCCCTACCCAGCCCATCTCACCTCCCTACCCGTCTCTCACCCCAGCCCGTCTCCCTACCCAGCCCATCCCTCTGCCCATCCCCCTACCCAGCCCATCTCCCCTCCCAACATGTCCCTCACCCCCGCCCGTCTCTCTAACTTGCCCGTCTCCCTATCCAGGCCATCCCCCTACCCAGCCCGTCTCCCTACCCAGCCCATCCCCCTACCCAGCCCGTCCCCCTACCCAGCCCATCTCCCGACCCAGCCCGTCTCCCTATCCAGCCCATCCCCCTACCCAGCCCATCCCCCTACCCAGCGCATCTCCCTACCCAGCTCATCTCCCCACCCAACCAATCTCCTTACTCAGCCCATCCCCCTCCACAGCCCATCTCCATACCCAGCCAGTCTCCCCACCCAGCCCATCATCCTACCCTGCCCTTTTCCCTACCCATACCGTCCCCCTACCCAACCCCCCTTTCTACACAGCCCATCAACCTACCCAGCCCGTCTCCCCTCCCAGCCCATCTCCCTACCCAGTCCATCTCCCTATCCAGGCCGTCTCCCCACCCAGCCCATCCCCCTACCCAGCCCGTCTCCCTACCCAGCCCATCTCCCTACTCAGCGCAACTCCCCACCCAGCCCTTCTCCCTACCCAGCCTGTCTCCCTACCCAGCCCATCCCCCTACCCAGCCCATCCCTCTATCCATTGATCTCCCAACTCAGCCCAGCCTCCTACACGACCCATCTGCCTACAGACCATTCCCCTACCCAACGCATCTCCCCTCCCTACCCGTCCAACTCCCCAGCCTGTCTCCCTTCCCAACCCGACGCCCTATCCAGCCCATCCCCCTAGCCAGTCCATCCCCCTACCCAGCCCATCTAACTACCCAGCCTGTCCCCCTACCCAGACCATCCCTTTACGCAGCCCACCTCCCTACCCAGCCCGTCTCACTACCCACCCCATCTCCCTATGCAGCCCGTCTCTCTAAACAGCCCGTCTCTCTACCCAGCCCGTCTCCCTATCCAGCCCGTCTCCCAACCCAGCCCATCCCCCTACTCAGCCCGTCTCCCCACCCAGCCCGTCGCCCTATCCAGGCCGTCTCCCCACCCAGCCCATCCCCCTACCCAGCCCGTCTCCCTACCCAGCCCATCTCCCTACTCAGCGCAACTCCCCACCCAGCCCTTCTCCCTACCCAGCCTGTCTCCCTACCCAGCCCATCCCCCTACCCAGCCCATCCCTCTATCCATTGATCTCCCTACTCAGCCCAGCCTCTTACCCGCCCCATCTGCCTACAGACCATTCCCCTACCCAACGCATCTCCCCTCCCTCCCCGTCCATCTCCCCAGCCCATCTCCCTAACAAGCCCATCTCCCTACGGAGCCCTTCTCCCTACGCAGCCCTTCTCTCTACCCAGCCCATCTCCCTACCAATCCCATCTCCCTACGGAGCCCTTCTCCCTACGCAGCCCTTCTCCCTTCTCAACCTGTCTCCCTATCCAGCTCGTCTCCCCATGCAGCCCATCCCCCTACCCAGCCCTTCTCCCTATCCCGCCCGTCTCCCCACCCAGCCCGTCCCCCAACCCAGCCCATCCCCCTACTCAGCCCGTCTCCCCACCCAGCCCGTCGCCCTACCCAGCCCTTCTCCCCTCCCAGCCCATCTCCCCACCCAGCCTGTCTCCCTTCCCAGCCCGTCTCCCTAACCAGCCCATCTCCCTATCCAGGCCGTTTCCCCACCCAGCCCAATCCCCTACCCAGCCCGTCTCCCTACCCAGCCCATCTCCCTACCCAGCCCATCTCCCTACCCAGGGCAACTCCCTACCCAAACTATCGCCCTACCCAGCCCGTCTCCCCACACAGTCCGTCTCCCCACCCAGCCCGTATCCCTACCCAGCCCATACTCTACCTAGCCCATCGCCCTACCCAGCTCATCTCCCCTCCCTACACGTCTCTATCCCCAGCCCGTCTCCCAACCCAGCCCATCCCTCTGCCCATCCCCCTACCCAGCCCATCTCCCCTCCCAACCTGTCCCTCTCCCCCGCCCGTCTCTCTACCCTGCCTGTCTCCCTATCCAGGCCATCCCCCTACACAGCCCATCCCCCTACCCAGCCCGTCCCCCTACCCAGCCCATCTCCCGACCCAGCCCGTCTCCCTATCCACCCCATCCCCCTACCCAGCCCATCTCCCGACTCAGCCCAACTCCATACCCAGCCCATCTCCCCACCCAACCAATCTCCTTACCCAGCCCATCCCCCTACCCAGCCCATCTCCCTACCCAGCCCGTCTCCCCACCCAGCCCATCACCCTAAGCAGCCCATCTCTCTATCCATTGATCTCCCTACTCAGCCCAGCCTCCTACCCGACCCATCTGCCTACAGACCATTCCCCTACCCAGCCCATCTCCCCTCCCTACCCGTCCCTCTCCGCAGCCTGTCTCCCTACCCAACCCGACTCCCTAACCAGCTCATCCCCCTAGCCAGTCCATCCCCCTACCCAGCCCATCTAACTACCCAGCCCGACCCCCTACCCAGACCATCTCTTTACGCAGCCCACCTCCCTACCCAGCCTGTCTCACTACCCAGCCCATCTCCCTATGCAGTCCGTCTCTCTAAACAGCCTGACTCTCTATCCAGCCCGTCTCCCTATCCAGCCCGTCTCCCCACTCAGCCCATCCCCCTACCGAGCCCATCTCCCTACCCAGCTCATCTCCCCACCCAACCAATCTCCTTACCCAGCCCATCCCCCTACACAGCCCATCTCCCTACCCAGCCCGTCCCCCAACCCAGCCCATCCCCCTACTCAGCCCGTCTCCCCATCCAGCCCGTCTCCCTTCCCAGCCCCTCTCCCTAAACAGCCCGTCTCCCTTCCCAGCCCATCTCCCTAACCAGCCCATCTCCCTATCCTGGCCATCTCCCAACCCAGCCCATCACCCTACCCAGCACGTCTCCCTACCCAGCTCATCTCCCTACCCAGCCAATACCCTACCTAGCCCATCACCCTACCCAGCCCATCTCCCCTCCCTACCCGTCTCTCTCTCCCCAGCCCGTCTCCCAACCCAGCCCATCCCTCTGCCCATCCCCATACCCAGCCCAACTCCCCTCCCAACCTGTCCCTCTCCCCCGCCCGTCTCTCTACCCTGCCCGTCTCCCTGTCCAGGCCATCCCCCTACCCAGCCCATCCCCATCCCAGCCCGGCCCCCTACTCAGCCCATCTCCCGACCCAGCCCATCTCCCAATCCAGCCCATCCCCCTACCCAGCCCATCTCCCGACTCAGCCGAACTCCCTACCCAGCCCATTTCCCCACCCAACGAATATCCTTACCCAGCCCATCCCCCTACCCAGCCCATCTCCCTACCCAGCCCGTCTCTCTACCCAGCCCATCCCCCTACCCAGCCCATCCCTCTATCCATTAATCTCCCTACTCAGCCCAGCCTCCTACCCGACCCATCTGCCTACAGACCATTCCCCTACCCAGCCCATCTCCCTTCCCTACCCGTCCCTCTCCCCAGCCTGTCTCCCTACCCAACCAGACTCCCTATCGAGCCCATCCCCCAGCCAGTCCATCACCCTACCCGGCCCATCTCACTACCGAGCCCGTCCCCCTACCCAGACCATCCTTTTAGGCAGCCCACCTCCCTACCCAGCCCATCTCCCTGCCCAGCCCATCTAACTACCCAGCCCGTCCCCCTACCCAGACCATCCCTTTAGGCAGCCCACGTCCCTACCCAGCCTGTCTCACTACCCAGCCCATCTCCCTATGCAGCCCGTCTCTCTAAACAGCCCGTCTCTCCACCCAGCCCGTCTCCCTATCCAGCCCGTCTCCCCACTCAGCCCATCCCCATACCGAGCCCTTCTCCCTACACAGCCTGTCTGCCCTCCCAGCCCGTCTCACTACCCAGGCCACCTCACAACCCAGCCCTTCTCCCTTCCCAGCCCTTCTCCCTACCCAGCCCATCACCCTACCCAGCCCGTCTCCCTACCCAACCAATCACCTTACCCAGCACATCTCCCTACCAAGCCCATCTCACTATGGAGCCCTTCTCCCTACGCAGCCCTTCTCTCTACCCAACCCGTCTCCCTATCCAGCCCGTCTCCCCACGCAGCCCATCCCCCTACCCAGCCCTTCTCCCTACCCCGCCCGTCTCCCCACCCAGCCCGTCCCCCAACCCAGCCCATCCCGCTACTCAGCCCGTCTCCCCACCCAGCCCGTCGCCCTACCCAGCCCTTCTCCCCTCCCAGCCCATCTCCCCACGAAGCCCGTCTCCCTTCCCAGCCCGTCTCCCTAACCAGCCCATCTCCCTATCCAGGCCGTCTCCCCACCCAGCCCATCCCCCTACCCAGCCCGTCTCCCTACCCAGCCCATCCCCCTACCCAGCCCATCTCCCTACCCAGCCCATTTCGATACCCAGCCCGACTCCCCTCCCAGCCCACCTCCCTACCTAGCCCATCACCCTACCCAGCCGATCTCCCTACCCAGCCCATCCCTGTACCCAGCCGATCTACCTACCCAGCCCAGCCCCCTACCCGACCCATCTGCCTACAGCCCATCCCCCTACCCAGCCCATCTCACCTCCCGACCCGTCTCTCACCCCAGCCCGTCTCCCTACCCAGCCCATCCGTCTGCCCATCCCCCTACCCAGCCCAACTCCCCTCCCAACCTGTCCCTTTCCCCCGCCCGTCTCTCTACCTTGCCCGTCTCCCTATCCAGGCCATCTCCCTACCCAGCCCGTCTCCCTACCCAGCCCATCCCCCTACCCAGCCCGTCCCCCTACCCAGCCCATCTCCCGACCCAGCCCGTCTCCCTACCCAGCCCATCCCCCTACCCAGCCCATCCCCCTACCCAGCGCATCTCCCTACCCAGCTCATCTCCCCACCTAACCAATCTCCTTACTCAGCCCATCCCCCTACACAGCCCATCTCCATACCCAGCCAGTCTCCCCACCCAGCCCATCATCCTACCCAGCCCTTTTCCCTACCCATACCGTCCCCCTACCCAACCCCCCTTTCTACACAGCCCATCAACCTACCCAGCCCGTCTCCCCTCCCAGCCCATCTCCCTACCCAGTCCATCTCCCTATCCAGGCCGTCTCCCCACCCAGCCCATCCCCCTACCCAGCCCGTCTCCCAACCCAGCCCATCTCCCTACTCAGCGCAACTCCCCACCCTGCCCTTCTCCCTACCCAGCCTGTCTCCCTACCCAGCCCACCCCCCTACCCAGCCCATACCTCTATCCATTGATCTCCCTACTCAGCCCAGCCTCCTACCCGACCCATCTGCCTACAGACCATTCCCCTCCCCAACGCATCTCCCCTCCCTACCCGTCCATCTCCCAAGCCTGTCTCCCTACCCAGCCCGTCTCCCTACCCAGCCCATCCCCCTACCCAGCCCGTCCCCCTACCCAGCCCATCTCCCGACCCAGCCCTTCTCCCTATCCCGCCCGTCTCCCCACCCAGCCCGTCCCCCAACCCAGCCCATCCCCCTACTCAGCCCGTCTCCCCACCCAGCCCGTCGCCCTACCCAGCCCTTCTCCCCTCCCAGCCCATCTCCCCACCCAGCCTGTCTCCCTTCCCAGCCCGTCTCCCTAACCAGCCCATCTCCCTATCCAGGCCGTTTCCCCACCCAGCCCAATCCCCTACCCAGCCCGTCTCCCTACCCAGCCCATCTCCCTACCCAGCCCATCTCCCTACCCAGGGCAACTCCCTACCCAAACTATCGCCCTACCCAGCCCGTCTCCCCACACAGTCCGTCTCCCCACCCAGCCCGTATCCCTACCCAGCCCATACTCTACCTAGCCCATCGCCCTACCCAGCTCATCTCCCCTCCCTACACGTCTCTATCCCCAGCCCGTCTCCCAACCCAGCCCATCCCTCTGCCCATCCCCCTACCCAGCCCATCTCCCCTCCCAACCTGTCCCTCTCCCCCGCCCGTCTCTCTACCCTGCCTGTCTCCCTATCCAGGCCATCCCCCTACACAGCCCATCCCCCTACCCAGCCCGTCCCCCTACCCAGCCCATCTCCCGACCCAGCCCGTCTCCCTATCCACCCCATCCCCCTACCCAGCCCATCTCCCGACTCAGCCCAACTCCATACCCAGCCCATCTCCCCACCCAACCAATCTCCTTACCCAGCCCATCCCCCTACCCAGCCCATCTCCCTACCCAGCCCGTCTCCCCACCCAGCCCATCACCCTAAGCAGCCCATCTCTCTATCCATTGATCTCCCTACTCAGCCCAGCCTCCTACCCGACCCATCTGCCTACAGACCATTCCCCTACCCAGCCCATCTCCCCTCCCTACCCGTCCCTCTCCGCAGCCTGTCTCCCTACCCAACCCGACTCCCTAACCAGCTCATCCCCCTAGCCAGTCCATCCCCCTACCCAGCCCATCTAACTACCCAGCCCGACCCCCTACCCAGACCATCTCTTTACGCAGCCCACCTCCCTACCCAGCCTGTCTCACTACCCAGCCCATCTCCCTATGCAGTCCGTCTCTCTAAACAGCCTGACTCTCTATCCAGCCCGTCTCCCTATCCAGCCCGTCTCCCCACTCAGCCCATCCCCCTACCGAGCCCATCTCCCTACCCAGCTCATCTCCCCACCCAACCAATCTCCTTACCCAGCCCATCCCCCTACACAGCCCATCTCCCTACCCAGCCCGTCCCCCAACCCAGCCCATCCCCCTACTCAGCCCGTCTCCCCATCCAGCCCGTCTCCCTTCCCAGCCCCTCTCCCTAAACAGCCCGTCTCCCTTCCCAGCCCATCTCCCTAACCAGCCCATCTCCCTATCCTGGCCATCTCCCAACCCAGCCCATCACCCTACCCAGCCCGTCCCCCTACCCAGCCCATCTCCCGACCCAGCCCGTCTCCCTATCCAGCCCATCCCCCTACCCAGCCCATCCCCCTACCCAGCGCATCTCCCTACCCAGCTCATCTCCCCACCTAACCAATCTCCTTACTCAGCCCATCCCCCTACACAGCCCATCTCCCTACCCAGCCAGTCTCCCCACCCAGCCCATCATCCTACCCAGCCCTTTTCCCTACCCATACCGTCCCCCTACCCAACCCCCCTTTCTACACAGCCCATCAACCTACCCAGCCCGTCTCCCCTCCCAGCCCATCTCCCTACCCAGTCCATCTCCCTATCCAGGCCGTCTCCCCACCCAGCCCATCCCCCTACCCAGCCCGTCTCCCAACCCAGCCCATCTCCCTACTCAGCTCAACTCCCCACCCAGCCCTTCTCCCTACCCAGCCTGTCTCCCTACCCAGCCCATCCCCCTACCCAGCCCATCCCTCTATCCATTGATCTCCCTACTCAGCCCAGCCTCCTACACGACCCATCTGCCTACAGACCATTCCCCTCCCCAACGCATCTCCCCTCCCTACCCGTCCATCTCCCAAGCCTGTCTCCCTACCCAACCCGACGCCCTATCCAGTCCATCCCCCTAGCCAGTCCATCCCCCTACCCAGCCCATCTAACTACCCAGCCCGTCCCCCTACCCA
Organism: Isurus oxyrinchus; assembly: GCA_026770705.1. Classification (NCBI taxonomy): domain Eukaryota; kingdom Metazoa; phylum Chordata; class Chondrichthyes; order Lamniformes; family Lamnidae; genus Isurus; species Isurus oxyrinchus. The sequence continues at coordinate 5,724,694 of JANJGN010000018.1, forward strand.
GACCATCCCTTTACGCAGCCCACCTCCCTACCCAGCCCGTCTCACTACCCACCCCATCTCCCTATGCAGCCCGTCTCTCTAAACAGCCCGTCTCTCTACCCAGCCCGTCTCCCTATCCAGCCCGTCTCCCCACTCAGCGCATCCCCCTACCGAGCCCTTCTCCCTACACAGCCCGTCTGCCCTCCCAGCCCGTCTCACTACCTAGGCCACCTCACAACCCAGCCCTTCTCCCTTCCCAGCCCTTCTCCCTACCAAGCCCATTACCCTACCCTGCCCATCTCCCTACCCAACCAATCACCTTACCCTGCCCATCTCCCTACCAAGCCCATCTCCCTAGGGAGCCCTTCTCCCCACCCAGCCCGTCCCCCAACCCAGCCCATCCCCCTACTCAGCCCGTCTCCCCACCCAGCCCGTCGCCCTACCCAGACCTTCTCCCGTCCCAGCCCATCTCCCCACCCAGCCTGTCTCCCTTCCCAGCCCGTCTCCCTAACCAGCCCATCTCCCTATCCAGGCCGTTTCCCCACCCAGCCCATCCCCCTACCCAGCCCATCTCCCTACCCAGCCCATCTCCCTACCCAGCCCGTCTCCCTACCCAGCCCATCTCCCTACCCAGGGCAACTCCCTACCCAAACTATCGCCCTACCCAGCCCGTCTCCCCACACAGTCCGTCTCCCCACCCAGCCCGTCTCCCTACCCAGCCCATACCCTACCTAGCCCATCGCCCTACCCAGCTCATCTCCCCTCCCTACCCGTCTCTATCCCCAGCCCGTCTCCCAACCCAGCCCATCCCTCTGCCCATCCCCCTACCCAGCCCATCTCCCCTCCCAACCTGTCCCTCTCCCCCGCCCGTCTCTCTACCCTGCCTGTCTCCCTATCCAGGCCATCCCCCTACACAGCCCATCCCCCTACCCTGCCCATCTCCCGACCCAGCCCGTCTCCCTATCCAGCCCATCCCCCTACCCAGCCCATCTCCCGACTCAGCCCAACTCCATACCCCGCCCATCTCCCCACCCAACCAATCTCCTTACCCAGCCCATCCCCCTACCCAGCCCATCTCCCTACCCAGCCCGTCTCCCCACCCAGCCCATCACACTAAGCAGCCCATCTCTCTATCCATTGATCTCCCTACTCAGCCCAGCCTCCTACCCAACCCATCTGCCTACAGACCATTCCCCTACCCAGCCCATCCCCCCTCCCTACCCGTCCCTCTCTGCAGCCGTCTCCCTACCCAACCCGACTCCCTAACCAGCTCATCCCCCTAGCCAGTCCATCCCCCTACCCAGCCCATCTAACTACCCAGCCCGACACCCTACCCAGCCCGTCTCACTACCCAGCCCATCTCCCTATGCAGTCCGTCTCTCTAAACAGCCTGACTCTCTATCCAGCCCGTCTCCCTATCCAGCCCGTCTCCCCACTCAGCCCATCCCCCTACCGAGCCCTTCTCCCTACACAGCCCGTCTGCCCTCCCAGCCCGTCTCACTACCCAGGCCACCTCAGAACCCAGCCCTTCTCCCTTCCCAGCCCTTCTCCCTACCAAGCCCATCACCCTACACAGCCCGTCTCCCTACCCAACCAATCACCGTACCCAGCCCATCTCCCTACCAAGCCCATCTGCCTATGGAGCCCTTCTCCCTACGCAGCCCTTCTCCCTTCCCAACCCATCTCCCTATCCAGCCCGTCTCCCCACGCAGCCCATCCCGCTACCCAGCTCTTCTCCCTACCCCGCCCGTCTCCCCATCCAGCCCGTCCCCCAACCCAGCCCATCCCGCTACTCAGCCCGTCTCCCCACCCAGCCCGTCGCCCTACCCAGCCCTTCTCCCCTCCCAGCCCATCTCCCCACGAAGCCTGTCTCCCTTCCCAGCCCGTCTCCCTAACCAGCCCATATCCCTTTCCAGGCCGTCTCCCCACCCTGCCCATCCCCCTACCCAGCCCGTCTCCCTACCCAGCCCATCCCCCTACCCAGCCCGTCTCCCTACCCAGCCCATTTCCCTACCCAGCGCAACTCCCTACCCAAACCATCTCCCTATCCAGCCCATCTCCCTACCCAGCACGTCTCACTTCCCAGCCCGTCTCCCTACCCAGCCCATACCCTACCCAGCCCATACCCTACCCAGCCCATCTCCCTACACAGCCCATTTCGATACCCAGCCCGTCTCCCCTCCGAGCCCACCTCCCTACCTAGCCCATCACCCCACCCAGCCCATCTCCCTACCCAGCCCATCCCTGTACCTAGCCGATCTGCCTACCCAGCCCCCTACCCGACCCATCTGCCTTCAGCCTATCCCCCTACCCAGCCCATCTCCCCTCCCTACCCGTCTCTCTCCCCAGCCCATCTCCCTACCCAGCCCATCCCTCTGCCCATCCCCCTACCCAGCCCTTTTTCCCTCCCAGCCCATCACCCTTCGCAGCCCATGTCACTACCCAGCCCTTCTCCCCTCCCAGCCCATCTCCCTACCGAGCCCGTCTCCCTTCCCAGCCCATCTCCCTATCAAGCCCGTCTCCCCACCCAGCCCATCCCCCTAAACAGCCCGTCTCTCTACCCAGCCCATCTCCCTATCAAGCCCGTCTCCCCACCCAGCCCATCTCCCTATCCAGCCCATTTCCCTACCCAGCCCAACTCCCTACCCAAACCATGTCCCTACCCAGCCTGTCTCCCAACCCAGAAAATCTCCCAACCCAGCCCATCTCCCCTCCCAGCCCACCTCCCTACCCAGCCCATCCTTGTACCTATCCGATCTCCCTACCCAGCCCAGCCCCCTACCCGACCCATCTGCCTACAGCCCATCCCCCTACCCAGACCATCTCCCCTCCATACCTGTCCCTCTCCCCCGCCCGTCTCTCTACCCAGCCCATCACCCTACCCAGCCCGGCCCCCTACCCAGCCCTTCTCCCGACCCAGCTTATCTCCCTACCCAACCCGTCTCCCCACCCAGCCCATCCCCCTACCCAGCTCGTCTCCGAACCCAGCCCTTCCCCCTACCCAGCCCATCTCCCCTCCCTACCCGTCCCTCACCCCAGCCCGTCTCCCCACCCAGTCCTTCTTCCTACCCAGCCCTTCTCCATACCCAGCCCATCTCCCTCCCCTTCCCGTCTCCCCTCCCAACCCACCACCCTACCCAGCCCATCACCCCACCCAGACCATCACCCCACCCAGCCCATCACCCTACCCAGCCCGGCCCCCTACCCAGCCCTTCTCCCGACCCAGCTTATCTCCCTACCCAACCCGTCTCCCCACCCAGCCCATCCCCCTACCCAGCTCGTCTCCCCACTCAGCCCATCACCCTACCCAGCTCATCTCCCTACCCAGCCCATCTCCCTACCCAACCCGACTCCCTATCCACCCCATCCCCCTACCCAGCCCATCGCCCTACCCAGCCCGTCCCCCTACAGAGCCCTTCTCCCGACCCAGCCCATCTCCCCACCCAGCCCATCACCCTACACATCCCATCCCCCTCCCCCGCACATCCCCCTACCCAGCCGGTCCCCCTACCCAGCCCATCTCCGAACCCAGCCCTTCCCCCTACCCAGCCCATCTCCCCTCCCTACCCGTCCCTCACCCCAGCCCGTCTCCCCACCCAGTCCTTCTTCCTACCCAGCCCTTCTCCATACCCAGCCCATCTCCCTCCCCTTCCCGTCTCCCCTCCCAACCCACCACCCTACCCAGCCCATCACCCCACCCAGACCATCACCCCACCCAGCCCATCTCCCTACCCAGACCATCCGTGTACCTATCCGATCTCCCTACCTAGTCCACCTCCCTACCCAGCCCATCACCCCACCCAGCCCATCACCCCACCAAGACAATCTCTCTACCCAGCCCATCCGTGTACCTATCCGATCTCCCTATCCAGCCCAGCCCCCTACCCGACCCATCTGCCTACAGCCCATCCCCCTACCCAGACCATCTCCCCTCCCTACCTGTCCCTCTCCCCCGCCCGTCTCCCTACCCTGCCCGTCTACCTATCCAGCCCATACCCCTACCCAGCCCATCCCCCTACCCAGCCCATTATCCTAACTAGCCCGTCTCCCCTCCCAGCCCGTCTCCCTACCCAGCCCATCTCCCAACACAGCCCGTCACCCTACCCAGCCCGGCTCCCCACCCAGCCCATCCCCCTACCCAGCCCGTCTCCCTACCCAGCCCATCTCCCTACACAGCCCATCTCCCTACCCAGCCCGTCTCCCTACCCAGCCAATTTCGCTACCCATCCTATACCCTACCCAGCCCGTCTCCCTACCCAGCCCATTTCGGTACCCATCCCGTGTCCCCTCCCAGCCCACCTCCCTACCCAGCCCATTCTTGTACCTATCCGATCTCCCTACCCAGCCCAGCCCCCTACCCGACCCATCTGCCTACAGCCCATCCCCCAACCTTGACCATCTCCCCTCCATACCTGTCCCACTCCCCCGCCAGTCTCCCTACCCTGCCCATCCCCCTACCCAGCCCATCCCCCTACCCAGCCCATCTCCCTACACCGCTCGTCTCACCAGTCAGCCCATCACCCTACCCAGCTCATCTCCCTACCCAGCCCATCTCCCTGCCCAAACAGACTCCCTATCCAGCCCATCCCCCTAGCCAGCACATCCCCCTAAATAGTCCATCCCCCTACCCAGCCCATCGCCCTACCCAGCCCATCTCACTACCCAGCCCATCTCCCAACCCAGCCCGTCTCACTACCCAGCCCATCCCCCTACCCAGCCCATCTCCCAACCCAGCCCGTCTCCCTACACACCCCGTCACCCTACCCAGCCCATCTCCAAACCCAGCCCGTCTCACTACCCAGCCCGTCACCCTACCCAGTCCATCTCCCTATCCAGCCCGACTCCCCACCCAGCCCATCCCCCTACCCAGCCCATCTCCCTACCCAGCCCATCTCCCTACCCAGAAAATCTCCCAACCCAGCCCGTCTCCCTACCCAGCCCCTCTCCCCACACAGCCCATCCTTGTACCTATCCAATCTCCCTACTCAGCCCGTCTCCCTACCCAGCACATCGCCCTACCCAGCCCGTTTCCCCACCCAGCCCATCTCCCTACACAGCCTGTCTCCCTACCCAAACCATCTTACTACCCAGCCTATCTCCCATCCCAGAAAATCTCCCAAAACAGCCCGTCTCTCTACCCAGTCCGTCTCCCCACCCAGCCCATCGCACTACCCAGCCCGTCTCCCCACACAGCCCATCTCCCTACCCAGCCGGTCTCACTACCCAGCCCGTTTCCCTACCCATCGTATACCCTACACAGCTCGTCTCCCTACCCAGCCCATTTCGCTACCCAGCCTGTCTCCCCTCCCAGCCCACCTCCCTACCCAGCCAATCACCCCACCCAGCCCATCTCCCTACCCAGCCCATCCTTGTACCTATCCGATTTCGCTACTCAGCCCGTCTCCCTACCCAGCCCATACCCTACCCAGCCCATCTCCCTACCCAGCCCATTTCGATACCCAGCCCGTCTCCCCTCCCAGCCCACCTCCCTACCTAGCCCATCACCCCACCCAGCCCATCTCCCTACCCAGCCCATCCCTGTACCTAGCCCATCTCCCTACCCAGCTGATCTCCCGTCCCAGCCCATCTCCCTACCCAGCCCATCTCCCTATCCAGCCCATCCCCCTACCCAGCCCATCCCCCTACCCAGCCCGTCCCCCTACCCAGCCCATCTCCCGACCCAGCCCGTCTCCCTATCCAGCCCAACTCCCTACCCAGCCCATCTCCCTACCCAGCCCATCTCCCTACCCAGCCCTTGTCCCTGCCCATACCGTCCCCCTACCCATTCCCCCTCCCTACCCAGCCCATCACCCTACCCAGCCCGTCTCCCCTCCCAGCCCATCTCCCCACCCAGCCCGTCTCCACTCCCAGCCCATCTCCCCCCCCAACCCGTCTCCCTACCCAGCCCATCTCTCTACGCAGCCCGTCTCCTTAAACAGCTCATCTCCCTACGCAGCCCATCTCCATACGCAGCCCTTCTCCCTAACCAACCCATCTCCCTATCCAGCCCGTCTCTCCACGCAGCCCATCACCCTACCCAGCCGTTCACCCTACCCAGCCCATCACCCTTCACAGCCCATGTCACTACCCAGCCCTTCTCCCCTCCCAGCCCATCTCCCTATCCAGAGCGTCTCCCCACCCAGCCCATCCCCCTACCCAGCCCTTCTCCCTACCCCGCCCGTCTCCCCACCCAGCCCATCCCCCAACCCAGCCCATCCCCCTACTCAGCCCGACTCCCCACCCAGCCCGTCGCCCTACCCAGCCCTTCACCCCTCCCAGCCCATCTCCCCACGAAGCCCGTCTCCCTTCCCAGCACTTCTCCCTAACCAGCCCATCTCCCTATCCAGGCCGTCTCCCCACCCAGCCCATCCCCCTACCCAGCCCATCCCCCTACCCAGCCCGTCTCCCTACCCAGCCCATCTCCCTACCCAGCGCAACTCCCTACCCAAACCATCTCCCTACCCAGCCCATCTCCCTACCCAGCCCATCCACCAACCCAGCCCATCTCCCTACCCAGCCCATTTCGATACCCAGCCCGTCTCCCCTCCCAGCCCACCTCCCTACCCAGCCCATCCCTGTACCTAGCTGATCTCCCTACCTATCCCAGCCCCCTACCCGACCCATCTGCCTACTGCCCATCCCCAACCCAGCCCATCTCCCCTCCCTACCCGTCTCTCTACCCAGCCTGTCTCCCTACCCAGCCCATCCCTCTGCCCATCCCCTACCCAGCCCATCTCCCCTCCCAACCTGTCCCTCTCCCATGCCCGTCTCTCTACCCTGCCCGTCTCCCTATCCAGGCCATCCCCCTACCCAGCCCATCCCCCTACGCAGCCCGTCCCCCTACCCAGCCCATCCCCCTACCCAGCCCGTCCCCCTACCCAGCCCATCTCCCGACCCAGCCCGTCTCCCTATCCAGCCCAACTCCCTACCCAGCCCATCTCCCTACCCAGCCCATCTCCCTACCCAGCCCTTGTCCCTGCCCATACCGTCCCCCTACCCATTCCCCCTCCCTACCCAGCCCATCACCCTACCCAGCCCGTCTCCCCTCCCAGCCCATCTCCCCACCCAGCCCGTCTCCACTCCCAGCCCATCTCCCCCCCCAACCCGTCTCCCTACCCAGCCCATCTCTCTACGCAGCCCGTCTCCTTAAACAGCTCATCTCCCTACGCAGCCCATCTCCATACGCAGCCCTTCTCCCTAACCAACCCATCTCCCTATCCAGCCCGTCTCTCCACGCAGCCCATCACCCTACCCAGCCGTTCACCCTACCCAGCCCATCACCCTTCACAGCCCATGTCACTACCCAGCCCTTCTCCCCTCCCAGCCCATCTCCCTATCCAGAGCGTCTCCCCACCCAGCCCATCCCCCTACCCAGCCCTTCTCCCTACCCCGCCCGTCTCCCCACCCAGCCCATCCCCCAACCCAGCCCATCCCCCTACTCAGCCCGACTCCCCACCCAGCCCGTCGCCCTACCCAGCCCTTCACCCCTCCCAGCCCATCTCCCCACGAAGCCCGTCTCCCTTCCCAGCACTTCTCCCTAACCAGCCCATCTCCCTATCCAGGCCGTCTCCCCACCCAGCCCATCCCCCTACCCAGCCCATCCCCCTACCCAGCCCGTCTCCCTACCCAGCCCATCTCCCTACCCAGCGCAACTCCCTACCCAAACCATCTCCCTACCCAGCCCATCTCCCTACCCAGCCCATCCACCAACCCAGCCCATCTCCCTACCCAGCCCATTTCGATACCCAGCCCGTCTCCCCTCCCAGCCCACCTCCCTACCCAGCCCATCCCTGTACCTAGCTGATCTCCCTACCTATCCCAGCCCCCTACCCGACCCATCTGCCTACTGCCCATCCCCAACCCAGCCCATCTCCCCTCCCTACCCGTCTCTCTACCCAGCCTGTCTCCCTACCCAGCCCATCCCTCTGCCCATCCCCTACCCAGCCCATCTCCCCTCCCAACCTGTCCCTCTCCCATGCCCGTCTCTCTACCCTGCCCGTCTCCCTATCCAGGCCATCCCCCTACCCAGCCCATCCCCCTACGCAGCCCGTCCCCCTACCCAGCCCATCTCCCGACCCAGCCCGTCTCCCTATCCAGCCATCCCCCTACCCAGCCCATCTCCCCACCCAACCAATTTCCTTACCCAGCCCATCCCCCTACCCAGCCCATCTCCCTACCCAGCCAGTCTCCCCACCCAGCCCATCACCCTACCCAACCCTTTTCCCTACCCATACCGTCCCCCTACCCAACCCCCCTCTCTACCCAGCCCATCAACCTCCCAGCCCGTCTCTCCACCCTGCCCATCCACCTACCCAGCCCGTCTCCCTACCCAGCCCATCTCACTACCCAGCCAATCGCCCTACCCAGCCCATTTCCCTACCCAGCCCAACTCCCTATCCAAACCATCTCCCTACCCAGCCTGTCTCCCAACCCAGAAAATCTCCCAACCCAGCCCGTCTCCCCTCCCAGCCCACCTCCCTACCCAGCCCATCCTTGTACCTATCCGATCTCCCTACCCAGCCCAGCCCCCTACCCGACCCATCTGCCTACAGCCCATCCCCCTACCCAGACCATCTCCCCTCCATACCTGTCCCTCTCCGCCGCCCGTCTCTCTACCCAGTCCATCCCCCTACCCAGCCCGTCCCCTACCCAGCCCTTCTCCCGACCCAGCTCATCTCCCTACCCAACCCGTTTCCCCACCCAGCCCATCCCCCTACCCAGCTCGTCTCCCCACTCAGCCCATCACCCTACCCAGCTCATCTCCCTACCCAGCCCATCTCCCTACCCAACCCGACTCCCTATCCACCCCATCCCCCTACCCAGCCCATCGCCCTACCCAGCCCGTCCCACTACACAGCCCTTCTCCCGACCCAGCCCATCTCCCCACCCAGCCCATCACCCTACACAGCCCATCCCCCTCCCCCGCACATCCCCCTACCCAGCCCGTCCCCCTACCCAGCCCATCTCCCTACCCAGCCCTTCCCCCTAACCAGACCATCTCCCCTCCCTACCTGTCCCTCTCCCCCGCCCGTCTCCCTACCCTGCCCGTCTCCCTATCCAGCCCATACCCCTACCCAGCCCATCTCCCTCCCCTTCCCGTCTCCCCTCCCAACCCACCACCCTACCCAGCCCATCACCCCACCCAGCCCATCACCCCATCCAGCCCATCTCCCTACCCAGCCCATCCGTGTACCTATCCGATCTCCCTACCCAGTCCACCTCCCTTCCCAGCCCATCACCCCACCCAGCCCATCAGCCCACCAAGACCATCTCCCTACCCAGCCCATCCGTGTACCTATCCGATCTCCCTACCCAGCCCAGCCCCCTACCCGACCCATCTGCCTACAGCCCATCCCCCTACCCAGACCATCTCCCCTCCCTACCTGTCCCTCTCCCCCGCCCGTCTTCCTACCCTGCCCGTCTACCTATCCAGCCCATACCCCTACCCAGCCCATCCCCCTACCCAGCCCATTATCCTAACCAGCCCGTCTCCCCTCCCAGCCCGTCTCCCTACCCAGCCCATCTCCCCACCCAGCCCATCCCCCTACCCAGCCCGTCTCCCTACCCAGCCCATCTCCCTACACAGCCCATCTCCCTACCCAGCCTGTCTCCCTACCCAGCCCGTTTCCCTACCCATCCTATACCCTACCCAGCCCGTCTCCCTATCCAGCCAATTTCGCTACCCATCCTATACCCTACCCAGCCCGTCTCCCTACCCAGCCCATTTCGGTACCCATCCCGTGTCCCCTCCCAGCCCACCTCCCTACCCAGCCCATTCTTGTACCTATCCGATCTCCCTACCCAGCCCAGCCCCCTACCCGACCCATCTGCCTACAGCCCATCCCCCAACCCGGACCATCTCCCCTCCATACCTGTCCCACTCCCCCGCCAGTCTCCCTACCCTGCCCATCCCCCTACCCAGCCCGTCCCCCTACCCAGCCCATCTCCCTACCCAGCTCGTCTCGCCACTCAGCCCATCACCCTACCCAGCTCATCTCCCTACCCAGCCCATCTCCCTGCCCAACCCGACTCCCTATCCAGCCCATCCCCCTAGCCAGCACATCCCCCTAAATAGTCCATTCCTCTACCCAGCCCATCTCCCTTCCCAGCCCATCTCACTACCCAGCCCATCTCCCAACCCAGCCCGTCTCACTACCCAGCCCATCCCCCTACCCAGCCCATCTCCCAACCCAGCCCGTCTCCCTACCCAGCCGTCACCCAACCCAGCCCATCTCCCAACCCAGCCCGTCTCACTACCCAGCCCGTCACCCTACCCAGCCCATCTCCCTATCCAGCCCGACTCCCCACCCAGCCCATCCCCCTACCCAGCCCATCTCCCTACCCAGCCCATCTCCCTACCCAGCCCATCTCCCTACCCAGAAAATCTCCCAACCCAGCCCGTCTCCCTACCCAGCCCCTCTCCCCACACAGCCCATCTCCCTACCCAGCCCGTCTCACTACCCAGCCCATTTCGCTACCCATCCCGTCGCCCCTCCCAGCCCACCTCCCTACCCAGCCCATCACCCCACCCAGCCCATCTCCCTACCCAGCCCATCTCCCTACCCAGCCCATTTCGATACCCAGCCCGTTTCCCCTCCCAGCCCACCTCCCTACCCAGCCCATCCCTGTACCTAGCCGATCTCCCTACCCAGCCCAGCCCCCTACCCGACCCATCTGCCTGCATCCCATCCCCCTACCCAGCCCATCTCCCCTCCCTACCCGTCTCTCTCCCCAGCCCATCTCCCCTCCCAACCTGACCCTCTCCCCTGCCCGTCTCTCTACCCAGCCCGTCTCCCTATCCAGGCCATCCCCCTATCCAGCCCATCCCCCTACGCAGCCCGTCCCCCTACCCAGCCCATCTCCCGACCCAGCCCGTCTCCCTATCCAGCCCATCTCCCTACCCAGCCCATCTCCTCACCCAACCAATTTCCTTACCCAGCCCATTCCCCGACCCAGCCCATCTCCCTACCCAGCCAGTCTCCCCACCCAGCCCATCACCCTACACAACCCTTTTCCCTACCCATACCGTCCCCTACCCAACCCCCCTCTCTACCCAGCCCATCAACCTACCCAGCCCGTCTCCCTCCCAGCCCATCTCCCTACCCAGTCCATCTCCCTATCCAGGCCGTCTCCCCACGCAGCCCATCCCCCTACCCAGCCCGTCTCCCTACCCAGCCCATCTCCCTACTCAGCACAACTCCCTACCCAAACCATTTCCCTACCCAGCCCGTCTCCCTACCCAGCCCATCTCGCGACCCAGCCCATCGCCCTACCCTGCCCATTTCCCCACCCAGCCCATCTCCCTACCCAGCCCTTCTCCCCTCGCAGCCCATCACTCTTCGCAGCCCATGTCACTAACCAGCCCTTCTCCCCTCCCAGCCCATCTCCCTACCGAGCCCGCCTCCCTTCCCAGCCCGTCTCTCTACCCAGCCCGTCTCCCTACCCAGCCCTTCTCCCTATCAAACCCGTCTCCCTACCCAGCCCCTCACCCTACCCAGCCCGTCTCCCTACCCAAACCATCTTACTACCCAGCCTATCTCCCATCCCAGAAAATCTCCCAAAACAGCCCGTCTCCCTACCCAGCCCGTCTTCCCACCCAGCCCATCGCACTACCCAGCCCGTCTCCCTACCCAGATCGTCTCCCTACCCAGCCCATCTCCCTACCCAGCCCATCCTTGTACCTATCCAATCTCCCTACTCAGCCCGTCTCCCTACCCAGCACATCGCCCTACCCAGCCCGTCTCCCCACCCAGCCCATCTCCCTACACAGCCTGTCTCCCTACCCAAACCATCTTACTACCCAGCCTATCTCCCATCCCAGAAAATCTCCCAAAACAGCCCGTCTCCCTACCCAGCCCGTCTCCCCACCCAGCCCATCGCACTACCCAGCCCGTCTCCCCACACAGCCCATCTCCCTACCCAGCCGGTCTCACTACCCAGCCCGTTTCCTTACCCATCGTATACCCTACCCAGCTCGTCTCCCTACCCAGCCCATTTCGCTACCCAGCCTGTCTCCCCTCCCAGCCCACCTCCCTACCCAGCCCATCACCCCACCCAGCCCATCTCCCTACCCAGCCCATCCTTGTACCTATCCGATCTCGCTACTCAGCCCGTCTCCCTACCCAGCCCATACCCTACCCAGCCCATCTCCCTACCCAGCCCATTTCGATACCCAGCCCGTCTCCCCTCCCAGCCCACCTCCCTACCTAGCCCATCACCCCACCCAGCCCATCTCCTTACCCAGCCCATCCCTGTACCTAGCCCATCTCCCTACCCAGCTGATCTCCCGTCCCAGCCCATCTCCCTACCCAGCCCATCCCCCTACCCAGCCCATCCCCCTACCCAGCCCATCTCCCGACCCAGCCCGTCTCCCTATCCAGCCCAACTCCCTACCCAGCCCATCTCCATACCCAGCCCATCTCCCTACCCAGCCCTTGTCCCTGCCCATACCGTCCCCCTACCCATTCCCCCTCCCTACCCAGCCCATCACCCTACCCAGCCCGTCTCCCCTCCCAGCCCATCTCCCCACCCAGCCCGTCTCCACTCCCAGCCCATCTCCCTCCCCAACCCGTCTCCCTACCCAGCCCATCTCTCTACGCAGCCCGTCTCCCTAAACAGCTCATCTCCCTACGCAGCCCATCTCCATACGCAGCCCTTCTCCCTAACCAACCCATCTCCCTATCCAGCCCGTCTCTCCACGCAGCCCATCCCCCTACCCAGCCGTTCACCCTGTCCAGCCCATCACCCTTCACAGCCCATGTCACTACCCAGCCCTTCTCCCCTCCCAGCCCATCTCCCTATCCAGCCCGTCTCCCCACGCAGCCCATCCCCCTACCCAGCCCTTCTCCCTACCCCGCCCGTCTCCCCACCCAGCCCATCCCCCAACCCAGCCCATCCCCCTACTCAGCCCGACTCCCCACCCAGCCCGTCGCCCTACTCAGCCCTTCACCCCTCCCAGCCCATCTCCCCACGAAGCCCGTCTCCCTTCCCAGCACTTCTCCCTAACCAGCCCATCTCCCTATCCAGGCCGTCTCCCTACCCAGCCCATCTCCCTACCCAGTCCATCCACCAACCCAGCCCATCTCCCTACCCAGCCCATTTCGATACCCAGCCCGTCTCCCCTCCCAGCCCACCTCCCTACCCAGCCCATCCCTGTACCTAGCTGATCTCCCTACCCATCCCAGCCCCCTACCCGACCCATCTGCCTACTGCCCATCCCCAACCCAGCCCATCTCCCCTCCCTACCCGTCTCTCTCCCCAGCCTGTCTCCCTACCCAGCCCATCCCTCTGCCCATCCCCTACCCAGCCCATCTCCCCTCCCAACCTGTCCCTCTCCCCTGCCCGTCTCTCTACCCTGCCCGTCTCCCTATCCAGGCCATCCCCCTACCCAGACCATCCCCCTACGCAGCCCATCCCCCTACCCAGCCCATCTCCCGACCCAGCCCATCTCCCTATCCAGCCATCCCCCTACCCAGCCCATCTCCCCACCCAACCAATTTCCTTACCCAGCCCATCCCCCTACCCAGCACATCTCCCTACCCAGCCAGTCTCCCCACCCAGCCCATCACCCTACCCAACCCTTTTCCCTACCCATACCGTCCCCCTACCCAACCCCCCTCTCTACCCAGCCCATCAACCTACCCAGCCCGTCTCCCCACCCTGCCCATCCACCTACCCAGCCCGTCTCCCTACCCAGCAATCTCCCTACTCAGCGCAACTCCCTACCCAAACCATTTCCCTACCCAGCCCGTCTCCCTACCCAGCCCATCTCACTACCCAGCCCATCGCCCTACCCAGCCCATTTCCCTACTCAGCCCAACTCCATATCCAAACCATCTCCCTACCCAGCCTGTCTCCCAACCCAGAAAATCTCCCAACCCAGCCCGTCTCCCCTCCCAGCCCACCTCCCTACCCAGCCCATCCTTGTACCTATCCGATCTCCCTACCCAGCCCAGCCCCCTATCCGACCCATCTGCCTACAGCCCATCCCCATACCCAGACCATCTCCCCTCCATACCTGTCCCTCTCCCCGCCCGGCTCTCTACCCAGCCCATCCCCCTACCCAGCCCGTCCCCCTACCCAGCCCTTCTCCCGACCCAGCTCATCTCCCTACCCAACCCGTCTCCCCACCCAGCTCTTCCCCCTACCCAGCTCGTCTCCCTAACCAGCCCATCCCCCTACCCAGCCCATCTCCCTTTTCAGCCCTTCCCCCTACCAGACCATCTCCCCTCCCTACCTGTCCCTCTCCCCCGCCCGTCTCCCTACCCTGCCCATCTCCCTATCCAGCCCATCCCCCTACCCAGCCCATCGCCCTACCCAGCCCGTCCCCCTACACAGCCCTTCTCCCGACCCAGCCCATCTCCCCACCCAGCCCATCACCCTACACAGCCCATCCCCCTCCCCCGCAAATCCCCCTACCCAGCCCGTCCCCCTACCCAGCCCATCTCCCTACCCAGCCCTTCCCCCTACCAGACCATCTCCCCTCCCTACCTGTCCCTCTCCCCCGCCCGTCTCCCTACCCTGCCCGTCTCCCTATCCAGCCCATACCCCTACCCAGCCCATCACCCTACCCAGCCCGTCCCCCTACACAGCCCTTCTCCCGATCCAGCCCATCTCCCCACCCAGCCCATCACCCTACACAGCCCATCCCACTCCCCAGCACATCCCCCTACCCAGCCCATCCCCCTACCCAGCCCATCTCCCTACCCAGCCCTTCCCCCTACCCAGCCCATCTCCCCTCCCTACCCGTCCCTCTCCCCAGCCCGTCTCCCCACCCAGTCCTTCTTCCTACCCAGCCCTTCTCCATACCCAGCCCATCTCCCTCCCCTTCCCGTCTCCCCTCCCAACCCACCACCCTACCCAGCCCATCAACCCACCCAGCCCATCACCCCACCCAGCCCATCTCCCTACCCAGCCCATCCGTGTACCTATCCGATCTCCCTACCCAGTCCACCTCCCTACCCAGCCCATCACCCCACCCAGCCCATCACCCCACCAAGACAATCTCCCTACCCAGCCCATCCGTGTACCTATCCGATCTCCGTACCCAGCCCAGCCCCCTACCCGACCCATCTGCCTACAGCCCATCCCCCTACCCAGACCATCTCCCCTCCCTACCTGTCCCTCTCCCCCCGCCCGTCTCCCTACCCTGCCCGTCTACCTATCCAGCCCTTACCCCTACCCAGCCCATCCCCCTACCCAGCCCATTATCCTAACCAGCCCGTCTCCCCTCCCAGCCCGTCTCCCTACCCAGCCCATCTCCCAACACAGCCCGTCACCCTACCCAGCCCGTCTCCCCACCCAGCCCATCCCCCTACCCAGCCCGTCTCCCTACCCAGCCCATCTCTCTACACAGTCCATCTCCCTAACCAGCCTGTCTCCCTACCCAGACCGTCTCCCCACCCAGCCCATCTCCCTACATCCCATGCCCCTACCCATCCCGTCCCCCTACCCAGCCCGTCTCCCACCCAGCCCATCTCCCTGCAGCACATGCCCCTACCCAGCCCGTCCCCCTACCCAGCCTGTCACCCCACCCAGCCTGTCTCCCTACCCAGCCCTTTCCCCTCCCAGGCCATAACCCTACCCAGCCCACCTCACTACCCAGCCCATCACCCCACCCAGCCCGTCTCCCTGCCCAGCCCGTCTCCCTCCCAGCCCATAACCCTACACAGCCCACATCCCTATCCAGCCCACCTCCCTACCCAGCCCATCAACCTACTCATCCCATCTCCCTACCGAGCCAATCACCCTCCCCAGCCCGTCTCCCTACCCACACCATCTCCCTACAGCCCGTGCCCCTCATCAGCCCGTCATTCTACACAGCCTGTCTCACTACCCAGCCAGTCTCCCTCCGCAGCCCATCTCCCTCCCCAGCCCGGCTCTCTACCCAGCCGGTCTCCCTACACAGCCCATCTTTTTCCCCAGCCCGTCTCTCTACCCAGCCTGTCTCACTACCCAGCCCGTCTCCCTACCCAGCCCATCACCCTACCCAGCCCCTCTCCCTACCCATCCCCTCTCCCTAGCAGCCCCTCTCCCTACCCAGCCTCTCTCCCTACCCAGCCCTTCTCCCTGCCCAGCCCGTCTTCACTTGCAGCCCATCCCCCGACCCCAGCCCGTCTACCCTCCCAGCCCATCACCTACCCAGCCCGTCTCCCCTCCCAGCCCATCCCCCTACCCAGCCCTTCCCTCTACCCAGCCCGTCTCCCTACCCAGCCCATCTCCCTACCCAGCCCGTCTCCCCACCCAACCCATCTCCCTACCCAGCCCATCTCCCTCCCCAGCCGGTCTCACTGCTCAGTCCGTATCCCTATCAAGCCCCACTCCCTACCCAGCACGTCTCCCTACCAAGCTCATTCCCTTACCCAGCCCATCCCCCTACCCAGCACGTCTCCATACCCAGCCCAACTCCCTCCCCAGCCCATCACCCAAACCTGGCTGTCTCACTACACAAGCCGTCTCCCCACCCAGCCCATCACCCTACCCAGACCGTCTCCCCACCCAGGCCGTCTACCCACCCAGCCCATCTCCCTCCCCAGCCCGTCTCCCCACCCAGCCCGTTCCCCTACACAGCCCGTCTCCCCATCCAGCCCATCTCCCCACCTTTACCAACTCCCTCCCAATCCCGTCTCCCTACCCAGCCCGTCTGCCTTCCCCGCCCATCACCACTCCCTACCCGAATCCCCACCCAGCCCATCTCCCGACACAGCCCATCTCCCCTCCCTACCCGTCTCCCCACCCTGCCCATCTCCCTCCCAGCCCATCTCCCTCCACAGCTGGTCTCTCTAACCAGCCCGTCTCGCTACCCAGCCCGTCTCGCTAACCAGCCCATCTCCCTACGCAGCCCTTCTCTCTACCAAGCCTGTCACACTACCGAGCCCATCTCCCTACCTAACCCGTCTCCACTCCCAGCCCATCTACCCACGCTGCCCAACACCCTACCCAGTCCTTCTCCCCACACAGCCCATCTCCCTACCCAGCACTTCTCCGCTCCCAGCCCATCACCCTTCACAGCCCATGTCACTACCCCTGCCCTTCTTCCCTCCCAGCCCATCTCCCAACCCAGCCCGTCTCCCCACACAGCCCATCTCCCTCCCCAGCCCATCTCCCCACCCTATACATCTCCCTACCCAGCCCGTCTCCCCACCCAGCCCGTCTCCCCACCCAGCCCATCCCCCTACCCAGCTCGTCTCCCTAACCAGCCCATCTCCCTACCCAGCCCGTCTCCCCACCGAGCCCGTCTCCCCACCGAGCCCATCCCCCTACCCAGACCCTCTCCCCAATAAGCCCATCTCCCTACAGCCCATGCCCCTACCAAACCCGTCCCCCTACCCAGCCCGTCTCCCCACCCAGCCCGTCTCCCTACAGCCCATGCCCCTACCCAGCCCATCCCCCTACCCAGCCAGTCTCCCCACCCAGCCTGTCTCCCTACCCAGCCCCTTCCCCTCCCATTCCATAACCCTACCCAGCCCACCTCACTACCCAGCCCATCTCCCCACCCAGCCCGTCTCCCAACCCAGCCCTTTCCCCTCCCACCCCATAACCCTACACAGCCCACCTCACTACCCAGCCCTTCTTCACTACCCAGCCCATCACCCTACCCTGCCCATCTCCCTACTGAGCCCACATCCCTAACCAGCCCACCTCCCTACCCAGCCCATCAACCTACGCAGCCCATCTCCCTACCGAGCCAATCACACTCCCCCAGCCCATCTCCCTACCCAGACCATCTCCCTACAGCCCGTGCCCCTCCCCAGCCCGTCTCTCTACCCAGCCTGTCTCACTACCCAGCCAGTATCCCTACGCAGCCCATCTCCCTCCCCAGCCCGTCTCTCTACCCAGCCGGTCTCCCTACACATCCCATCTCCCTCCCCAGCCCATCTCCCTGACCAGCTCCTCTCCCTACCCAGGCCCTCTCCCTACCCAGCCCCTCTCCCTACCAAGCCCCTCTCCCTACCCAGCCCGTCTCCCTGCCTAGCCCTCCTTCACTTGCAGCCCATCCACCGTCCCAGCATATCTCCCCTCCCAGCCCATCACCTACCCAGCCCGTCTCCCCTCCCCAGCCCATCCCCTTACCCAGCCCTTCCCCCTACCCAGCCCGTCTCCCCTCCCAGCCCATCACCTACCCGGCCCGTCTCCCCTCACAGCCCATCCCCCTACCCAGCCCTTCCCCCTACCCAGCACGTCCCCCTACTCAGCCAGTCTCCCCACCCAGCCTGTCTCCCTACCCAGCCCTTTCCCCTCCCATTCCATAACCTTACCCAGCCCACCTCACTACCCAGCCCATCTCCCCACCCAGCCCGTCTCCCAACCCAGCCCCTTTCCCCTCCCAGCCCATAACCCTAC
The DNA here is from genome assembly GCA_026770705.1 of Isurus oxyrinchus. Lineage (NCBI taxonomy): Eukaryota > Metazoa > Chordata > Chondrichthyes > Lamniformes > Lamnidae > Isurus > Isurus oxyrinchus. The sequence continues at coordinate 5,743,015 of JANJGN010000018.1, forward strand.
ACAGCCCACCTCACTACCCAGCCCTTCTTCACTACCCAGCCCATCACCCTACCCTGCCCATCTCCCTACTGAGCCCACATCCCTAACCAGCCCACCTCCCTACCCAGCCCATCAACCTACGCAGCCCATCTCCGTACCGAGCCAATCACCCTCCTCAGCCCGTGTCCCTACCCAGACCATCTCCCTACAGCCCGTGCTCCTCCCCAGCCCGTCTCTCTACCCAGCCTGTCTCACTACCCAGCCAGTATCCCTACGCAGCCCATCTCCCTCCACAGCCTGTCTCTCTACCCAGCCGGTCTCCCTACACATCCCATCTCCCTCCCCAGCCCTCTCCCTACCCAGATCCTCTCCCTACCCAGCCCCTCTCCCTACCCAGCCCGTCTCCCTGCCCAGCCCTTCTTCACTTGCAGCCCATCCACCGTCCCAGCCTATCTCCCCTCCCAGCCCATCACCTACCCAGCCCGTCTCCCCTCCCAGCCCATCCCCTTACCCAGCCCTTCCTCCTACCCAGCCCGTCTCCCCTCCCTGCCCATCACCTACCCGGCCCGTCTCCCCTCACAGCCCATCCCCCTACCCAGCCCTTCCCCCTACCCAGCCCGTCTCCCTACCCAGCCCATCTCCCTACGCAGCACATCCCCCTACCCAGCCCGTCGCCCAACCCAGCCCATCTCTCCACCCAACCCATCTCCATACCCAGCCCAGCCCCCTACCCAGCAAATTTCCCCACCCATCTCCCCACCCTACCCATCCCCCCTCCCCAACCTGTCTCCCCACCCAGCCCATCACCCTACCCAGCCCATCCTCCCACCCAGCCCGTCTCCCTACCCTGCTCTTCTCCCCACCCAGCCCGTCTCCATACCCAGCCAATCTCCCTACTCAGCCTAACTCCATCCCCAGCCCATCTCCCAACCCTTGCTGTCTCACTACTCAGGCCGTCTCCCTACCCAGCCCATCCGCATACCCAGCCCATCTCCCTACCCAGTCCATCTCCCTGCACAGCCCGTCTCCCCACTGAGCCCGTCTCCCCACCCAGCCCATCCCCCTACCCAGCCCTTCTCCCTAACTAGCCAATCCTCCACCCTGCCCTTCTCCCTATCCAGCCCATCTCCCTACCCAGCCCATCACCCTACCTAGCCCGTCTCTCTACCCAGCCCGTCTCTCTACCCAGCCCAGCCCCCTACCCAGCCCTTCTCCCTAACTAGCCAATCCTCCACCCTGCCCTTCTCCCTACCCAGCCCATCTCCGTACCCAGCCCATCACACTACCCAGCCCATCACCCTACGCTGCCTATCTCCCTACCGAGCCCATCTCCCTACACAGCCCATCTCCCTACCCCAGCCCGTCTACCCTCCCAGCCCATCACCTACCCAGCCCGTCTCCCCTCCCAGCCCATCCCCCTACCCAGCCCTTCCCTCTACCCAGCCCGTCTCCTTACCCAGCCCATCTCCCTACCCAGCCCGTCTCCCCACCCAACCCATCTCCCTACCCAGCCCATCTCCCTCCCCAGCCGGTCTCACTGCTCAGTCCGTATCCCTATCAAGCCCCACTCCCTACCCAGCACGTCTCCCTACCAAGCTCATTCCCTTACCCAGCCCATCCCCCTACCCAGCACGTCTCCATACCCAGCCCAACTCCCTCCCCAGCCCATCACCCAAACCTGGCTGTCTCACTACACAAGCCGTCTCCCCACCCAGCCCATCACCCTACCCAGACCGTCTCCCCACCCAGGCCGTCTACCCACCCAGCCCATCCCCCTACCCAGCCAGTCTCCCCAGCCAGCCTGTCTCCCTACCGAGCCAATCACACTCCCCAGCCCATCACCCAAACCTGGCTGTCTCACTACACAAGCCGTCTCCCCACCCAGCCCATCACCCTACCCAGCCCGCCTCCCTACCCAGTTCTTCTCCCTACACAGCCCCTTCCCCACCGAGCCCGTCTCCCCACCCAGCCCCTCCCCCTACCCAGACCGTCTCCCCACCCAGCCCGTCTACCCACCCAGCCCATCTCCCTCCCCAGCCGGTCTCCCCACCCAGCCCGTTCCCCTACACAGCCCGTCTCCCCATCCAGCCCATCTCCCCACCCTTCCCAACTCCCTCCCAAGCCCGTCTCCCTACCCAGCCCGTCTCCCTTCCCCGCCCATCTCCACTCCCTACCCGAATCCCCACCCAGCCCATCTCCCGACACAGCCCATCTCCCCTCCCTACCCGTCTCCCCACCCTGCCCATCTCCCTCGCAGCCCATCTCCCTCCACAACTGGTCTCTCTTACCAGCCCGTCTCGCTACCCAGCCCCTCTCCCTACCAAGCCCCTCTCCCTACCCAGCCCGTCTCCCTGCCCAGCCCTCCTTCACTTGCAGCCCATCCACCGTCCCAGCATATCTCCCCTCCCAGCCCATCACCTACCCAGCCCGTCTCCCCTCCCAGCCCATCCCCTTACCCAGCCCTTCCCCCTACCCAGCCCGTCTCCCCTCCCAGCCCATCACCTACCTGGCCCGTCTCCCCACACAGCCCATCTCCCTACCCAGCCCTTCTCCGCTCCCAGCCCATCACCCTTCACAGCCCATGTCACTACCCAGCCCTTCTTCCCTCCCAGCCCATCTCCCTACCTAGCCCGTCTCCCTTCCCAGCCCGTCTCCTTACCCAGCCCATCTCCCAACCCAGCCCGTCTCCCCACACAGCCCATCTGCCTCCCCAGCCCATCTCCCCACCCTATACATCTCCCTACCCAGCCCGTCTCCCCACCCAGCCCGTCTCCCCACCCAGCCCATCCCCCTACCAAGCTCGTCTCCCTAACCAGCCCATCTCCCAACCCAGCCCGTCTCCCCACCGAGCCCGTCTCCCCACCGAGCCCATCCCCCTACCCAGACCGTCTTCCCAATAAGCCCATCTCCCTACAGCCCATGCCCTTACCAAGCCCGTCCCCCTACCCAGCCCGTCTCCCCACCCAGCCCGTCTCCCTACAGCCCATGCCCCTAGCCAGCCCGTCCCCCTACCCAGCCAGTCTCCCCACCCAGCCTGTCTCCCTACCCAGCCCTTTCCCCTCCCATTCCATAACCCTACCCAGCCCACCTCACTACCCAGCCCATCTCCCCACACAGCCCGTCTCCCAACCCAGCCCTTTCCCCTCCCAGCCCATAACCCTACACAGCCCACCTCACTACCCAGCCCTTCTTCACTACCCAGCCCATCACCCTACCCTGCCCATCTCCCTACTGAGCCCATATCCCTAACCAGCCCACCTCCCTACCCAGCCCATCAACCTACGCAGCCCATCTCCCTACCGAGCCAATCACCCTCCCCAGCCCGTCTCCCTATCCAGACCATCTCCCTACAGCCCGTGCCCCTCCCCAGCCCGTCTCTCTACCCAGCCTGTCTCACTACCCAGCCAGTATCCCTACGGAAGCCCATCTCCCTCCCCAGCCCGTCTCTCTACCCAGCCGGTCTCCCTACACATCCCATCTCCCTCCCCAGCCCATCTCCCTACCCAGATCCTCTCCCTACCCAGCCCCTCTCCCTACCCAGCCCGTCTCCCTGCCCAGCCCTTCTTCACTTGCAGCCCATCCACCGTCCCAGCCTATCTCCCCTCCCAGCCCATCACCTACCCAGCCCGTCTCCCCTCCCAGCCCATCCCCTTACCCAGCCCTTCCCCCTACCCAGCCCGTCTCCCCTCCCAGCCCATCACCTACCCGGCCCGTCTCCCCTCACAGCCCATCCCCCTACCCAGCCCTTCCCCCTACCCAGCCCGTCTCCCTACCCAGCCCATCTCCCTACGCAGCACATCCCCCTACCCAGCCCGTCTCCCAACCCAGCCCATCTCTCCACCCAACCCATCTCCATACCCAGCCCAGCCCCCTACCCAGCAAATTTCCCCACCCATCTCCCCACCCTACCCATCCCCCTCCCCAACCTGTCTCCCCACCCAGCTCATCACCCTACCCAGCCCATCTCCCCACCCAGCCCGTCTCCCTACCCTGCTCGTCTCCCCACCCAGCCCGTCTCCATACCCAGCCAATCTCCCTACTCAGCCTAACTCCATCCCCAGCCCATCTCCCAACCCTTGCTGTCTCACTACTCAGGCCGTCTCCCTACCCAGCCCATCCGCATACCCAGCCCATCTCCCTACCCAGTCCATCTCCCTGCACAGCCCGTCTCCCCACTGAGCCCGTCTCCCCACCCAGCCCATCCCCCTACTCAGCCCTTCTCCCTAACTAGCCAATCCTCCACCCTGCCCTTCTCCCTATCCAGCCCATCTCCCTACCCAGCCCATCACCCTACCTAGCCCGTCTCTCTACCCAGCTCGTCTCTCTACCCAGCCCAGCCCCCTACCCAGCCCTTCTCCCTAACTAGCCAATCCTCCACCCTGCCCTTCTCCCTACCCAGCCCATCTCCGTACCCAGCCCATCACCCTACCCAGCCCATCACCCTACGCTGCCTATCTCCCTACCGAGCCCATCTCCCTACACAGCCCATCTCCCTACCCAGCCCAGCCCCCAACCCAGCAAATTTCCCCATCCCGCACATCACCCCACCCTACCCATCCCCCTCCTCAGCCCATGTCCCCACCCTACACACCTCCCTACCCATCCCATCTCCGTCCCAGCCCATCCCCCTACCCAGCAAATTTCCCCACCCAGCCCCTCTCCCTACCCAGCCCATCTCCCTACCCACCCCAGCCCCCTACCCAGCAAATTTCCCCATCCCGCACATCTCCCCACCCTACCCATCCCCCTCCTCAGCCCATCTCCCCACCCTACACATCTCCCTACCCATCCCGTCTCCCCACCCAGCCCATCCCCCTACCCAGCAAATTTCCCCACCCCGCCCCTCTCCCTACCCAGCCCGTCTCCCCACACAGCCCATCCCCATACCCAGCCCGTCTCCCTAACCAGCCCATCTCCCTTCCCAGCCCGTCTCCCCACCGAGCCGGTCTCCCCACTCAGCCCATCCCCCTACCCAGACCGTCTCCCCACCCAGCCCATCTCCCTACAGCCCATGCCCCTACCCATCCTGTCCCCCTACCCAGCCCGTCTCCCCACCCAGCCCATCTCCCTGCAGCACATGCCCCTACCCAGCCCGTCCCCCTACCCAGCCTGTCACCCCACCCAGCCTGTCTCCCTACCCAGCCCTTTCCCCTCCCAGGCCATAACCCTACCCAGCCCACCTCACTACCCAGCCCATCACCCCACCCAGCCCGTCTCCCTACCCAGCCCATCTCCCTCCCAGCCCATAACCCTACCCAGCCCACATCCCTATCCAGCCCACCTCCCTACCCAGCCCATCAACCTACTCATCCCATCTCCCTACCGAGCCAATCACCCTCCCCAGCCCGTCTCCCTACCCACACCATCTCCCTACAGCCCGTGCCCCTCGTCAGCCCGTCATTCTACACAGCCTGTCTCACTACCCAGCCAGTCTCCCTCCGCAGCCCATCTCCCTCCCCAGCCCGGCTCTCTACCCAGCCGGTCTCCCTACACAGCCCATCTTTTTCCCCAGCCCGTCTCTCTACCCAGCCTGTCTCACTACCCAGCCCGTCTCCCTACCCAGCCCATCACCCTACACAGCCCCTCTCCCTACCCAGCCCCTCTCCCTACCCAGCCCCTCTCCCTACCCAGCCTCTCTCCCAACCCAGCCGTTCTCCCTGCCCAGCCCGTCTTCACTTGCAGCCCATCCCTCGACCCCAGCCCGTCTCCCCTCCCAGCCCATCACCTACCCGGCCCGTCTCCCCACACAGCCCATCTCCCTACCCAGCCCTTCTCCGCTCCCAGCCCATCACCCTTCACAGCCCATGTCACTACCCAGCCCTTCTTCCCTCCCAGCCCATCTCCCTACCTAGCCCGTCTCCCTTCCCAGCCCGTCTCCTTACCCAGCCCATCTCCCAACCCAGCCCGTCTCCCCACACAGCCCATCTCCCTCCCCAGCCCATCTCCCCACCCTATACATCTCCCTACCCAGCCCGTCTCCCCACCCAGCCCGTCTCCCCACCCAGCCCATCCCCCTACCAAGCTCGTCTCCCTAACCAGCCCATCTCCCTACCCAGCCCGTCTCCCCACCGAGCCCGTCTCCCCACCGAGCCCATCCCCCTACCCAGACCGTCTTCCCAATAAGCCCATCTCCCTACAGCCCATGCCCCTACCAAGCCCGTCCCCCTACCCAGCCCGTCTCCCCACCCAGCCCGTCTCCCTACAGCCCATGCCCCTAGCCAGCCCGTCCCCCTACCCAGCCAGTCTCCCCAGCCAGCCTGTCTCCCTACCCAGCCCTTTCCCCTCCCATTCCATAACCCTACCCAGCCCACCTCACTACCCAGCCCATCTCCCCACACAGCCTGTCTCCCAACCCAGCCCTTTCCCCTCCCAGCCCATAACCCTACACAGCCCACCTCACTACCCAGCCCTTCTTCACTACCCAGCCCATCACCCTACCCTGCCCATCTCCCTACTGAGCCCATATCCCTAACCAGCCCACCTCCCTACCCAGCCCATCAACCTACGCAGCCCATCTCCCTACCGAGCCAATCACCCTCCCCAGCCCGTCTCCCTACCCAGACCATCTCCCTACAGCCCGTGCCCCTCCCCAGCCCGTCTCTCTACCCAGCCTGTCTCACTACCCAGCCAGTATCCCTACGCAGCCCATCTCCCTCCCCAGCCCGTCTCTCTACACAGCCGGTCTCCCTACACATCCCATCTCCCTCCCCAGCCCCTCTCCCTACCCAGATCCTCTCCCTACCCAGCCCCTCTCCCTACCCAGCCCGTCTCCCTGCCCAGCCCTTCTTCACTTGCAGCCCATCCACCGTCCCAGCCTATCTCCCCTCCCAGCCCATCACCTACCCAGCCCGTCTCCCCTCCCAGCCCATCCCCTTACCCAGCCCTTCCCCCTACCCAGCCCGTCTCCCCTCCCAGCCCATCACCTACCCGGCCCGTCTCCCCTCACAGCCCATCCCCCTACCCAGTCCTTCCCCCTACCCAGCCCGTCTCCCTACCCAGCCCATCTCCCTACGCAGCACATCCCCCTACCCAGCCCGTCTCCCAACCCAGCCCATCTCTCCACCCAACCCATCTCCATACCCAGCCCAGCCCCCTACCCAGCAAATTTCCCCACCCATCTCCCCACCCTACCCATCCCCCTCCCCAACCCGTCTCCCCACCCAGCTCATCACCCTACCCAGCCCATCTCCCCACCCAGCCCGTCTCCCTACCCTGCTCGTCTCCCCACCCAGCCCGTCTCCATACCCAGCCAATCTCCCTACTCAGCCTAACTCCATCCCCAGCCCATCTCCCAACCCTTGCTGTCTCACTACTCAGGCCGTCTCCCTACCCAGCCCATCCGCATACCCAGCCCATCTCCCTACCCAGTCCATCTCCCTGCACAGCCCGTCTCCCCACTGAGCCCGTCTCCCCACCCAGCCCATCCCCCTACCCAGCCCTTCTCCCTAACTAGCCAATCCTCCACCCTGCCCTTCTCCCTATCCAGCCCATCTCCCTACCCAGCCCATCACCCTACCTAGCCCGTCTCTCTACCCAGCCCGTCTCTCTACCCAGCCCAGCCCCCTACCCAGCCCTTCTCCCTAACTAGCCAATCCTCCACCCTGCCCTTCTCCCTACCCAGCCCATCTCCGTACCCAGCCCATCACCCTACCCAGCCCATCACCCTACGCTGCCTATCTCCCTACCGAGCCCATCTCCCTACACAGCCCATCTCCCTACCCAGCCCAGCCCCCAACCCAGCAAATTTCCCCATCCCGCACATCACCCCACCCTACCCATCCCCCTCCTCAGCCCATGTCCCCACCCTACACACCTCCCTACCCATCCCATCTCCGTCCCAGCCCATCCCCCTACCCAGCAAATTTCCCCACCCAGCCCCTCTCCCTACCCAGCCCATCTCCCTACCCACCCCAGCCCCCTACCCAGCAAATTTCCCCATCCCGCACATCTCCCCACCCTACCCATCCCCCTCCTCAGCCCATCTCCCCACCCTACACATCTCCCTACCCATCCCGTCTCCCCACCCAGCCCATCCCCCTACCCAGCAAATTTCCCCACCCCGCCCCTCTCCCTACCCAGCCCGTCTCCCCACACAGCCCATCCCCATACCCAGCCCGTCTCCCTAACCAGCCCATCTCCCTTCCCAGCCCGTCTCCCCACCGAGCCGGTCTCCCCACTCAGCCCATCCCCCTACCCAGACCGTCTCCCCACCCAGCCCATCTCCCTACAGCCCATGCCCCTACCCATCCTGTCCCACTACCCAGCCCGTCTCCCCACCCAGCCCATCTCCCTGCAGCACATGCCCCTACCCAGCCCGTCCCCCTACCCAGCCTGTCACCCCACCCAGCCTGTCTCCCTACCCAGCCCTTTCCCCTCCCAGGCCATAACCCTACCCAGCCCACCTCACTACCCAGCCCATCACCCCACCCAGCCCGTCTCCCTACCCAGCCCATCTCCCTCCCAGCCCATAACCCTACCCAGCCCACATCCCTATCCAGCCCACCTCCCTACCCAGCCCATCAACCTACTCATCCAATCTCCCTACCGAGCCAATCACCCTCCCCAGCCCGTCTCCCTACCCACACCATCTCCCTACAGCCCGTGCCCCTCGTCAGCCCGTCATTCTACACAGCCTGTCTCACTACCCAGCCAGTCTCCCTCCGCAGCCCATCTCCCTCCCCAGCCCGGCTCTCTACCCAGCCGGTCTCCCTACACAGCCCATCTTTTTCCCCAGCCCGTCTCTCTACCCAGCCTGTCTCACTACCCAGCCCGTCTCCCTACCCAGCCCATCACCCTACACAGCCCCTCTCCCTACCCAGCCCCTCTCCCTACCCAGCCCCTCTCCCTACCCAGCCTCTCTCCCAACCCAGCCGTTCTCCCTGCCCAGCCCGTCTTCACTTGCAGCCCATCCCTCGACCCCAGCCCGTCTCCCCTCCCAGCCCATCACCTACTCAGCCCGTCTCCCCTCCCAGCCCATCCCCCTACCCAGCCCTTCCCTCTACCCAGCCCGTCTCCCTACCCAGCCCATCTCCCTACCCAGCCCGTCTCCCCACCCAACCCATCTCCCTACCCAGCCCATCTCCCTCCCCAGCCGGTCTCACTGCTCAGTCCGTATCCCTATCAAGCCCCACTCCCTACCCAGCACGTCTCCCTACCAAGCTCATTCCCTTACCCAGCCCATCCCCCTACCCAGCATGTCTCCCTACCCAGCCCAACTCCCTCCCCAGCCCATCACCCAAACCTGGCTGTCTCACTACACAAGCCGTCTCCCCACCCAGCCCATCACCCTACCCAGCCCGCCTCCCTACCCAGTCCTTCTCCCTACACAGCCCCTTCCCCACTGAGCCCGTCTCCCCACCCAGCCCATCTCCCTACCCAGACCGTCTCCCCACCCAGCCCGTCTACCCACCCAGCCCATTTCCCTCCCCAGCCGGTCTCCCCACCCAGCCCGTTCCCCTACACAGCCCGTCTCCCCATCCAGCCCATCTCCCCACCCTTCCCAACTCCCTCCCAAGCCCGTCTCCCTACCCAGCCCGTCTCCCTTCCCCGCCCATCTGCACTCCCTACCAGAATCCCCACCCAGCCCATCTCCCGACACAGCCCATCTCCCCTCCCTACCCGTCTCCCCACCCTGCCCATCTCCCTCTCAGCCCATCTCACTCCACAACTGGTCTCTCTAACCAGCCCGTCTCGCTACCCAGCCCCTCTCCCTACCAAGCCCCTCTCCCTACCCAGCCCGTCTCCCTGCCCAGCCCTCCTTCACTTGCAGCCCATCCACCGTCCCAGCATATCTCCCCTCCCAGCCCATCACCTACCCAGCCCGTCTCCCCTCCCAGCCCATCCCCTTACCCAGCCCTTCCCCCTACCCAGCCCGTCTCCCCTCCCAGCCCATCACCTACCCGGCCCGTCTCCCCACACAGCCCATCTCCCTACCCAGCCCTTCTCCGCTCCCAGCCCATCATCCTTCACAGCCCATGTCACTACCCAGCCCTTCTTCCCTCCCAGCCCATCTCCCTACCTAGCCCGTCTCCCTTCCCAGCCCGTCTCCTTACCCAGCCAATCTCCCAACCCAGCCCGTCTCCCCACACAGCCCATCTCCCTCCCCAGCCCATCTCCCCACCCTATACATCTCCCTACCCAGCCCGTCTCCCCACCCAGCCCGTCTCCCCACCCAGCCCATCCCCCTACCCAGCTCGTCTCCCTAACCAGCCCATCTCCCTACCCAGCCCGTCTCCCCACCGAGCCCGTCTCCCCACCGAGCCCATCCGCCTACCCAGACCGTCTCCCCAATAAGCCCATCTCCCTACAGCCAATGCCCCTACCAAGCCCGTCCCCCTACCCAGCCTGTCTCCCCACCCAGCCCGTCTCCCTACAGCCCATGCCCCTACCCAGCCCATCCCCCTACCCAGCCAGTCTCCCCAGCCAGCCTATCTCCCTACCCAGCCCTTTCCCCTCCCATTCCATAACCCTACCCAGCCCACCTCACTACCCAGCCCATCTCCCCACCCAGCCCGTCTCCCAACCCAGCCCTTTCCCCTCCCAGCCCATAACCCTACACAGCCCACCTCACTACCCAGCCCTTCTTCACTACCCAGCCCATCACCCTACCCTGCCCATCTCCCTACTGAGCCCACATCCCTAACCAGCCCACCTCCCTACCCAGCCCATCAACCTACGCAGCCCATCTCCCTACCGAGCCAATCACCCTCCTCAGCCCGTCTCCCTACCCAGACCATCTCCCTACAGCCCGTGCCCCTCCCCAGCCCGTCTCTCTACCCAGCCTGTCTCACTACCCAGCCAGTATCCCTACGCAGCCCATCTCCCTCCCCAGCCCGTCTCTCTACCCAGCCGGTCTCCCTACACATCCCATCTCCCTCCCCAGCCCATCTCCCTACCCAGCTCCTCTCCCTACCCAGGCCCTCTCCCTACCCAGGCCCTCTCCCTACCAAGCCCCTCTCCCTACCCAGCCCGTCTCCCTGCCCAGCCCTCCTTCACTTGCAGCCCATCCACCGTCCCAGCATATCTCCCCTCCCAGCCCATCACCTACCCAGCCCATCTCCCTCCCCAGCCGGTCTCACTGCTCAGTCCGTATCCCTATCAAGCCCCACTCCCTACCCAGCACGTCTCCCTACCAAGCTCATTCCCTTACCCAGCCCATCCCCCTACCCAGCATGTCTCCCTACCCAGCCCAACTCCCTCCCCAGCCCATCACCCAAACCTGGCTGTCTCACTACACAAGCCGTCTCCCCACCCAGCCCATCACCCTACCCAGCCCGCCTCCCTACCCAGTCCTTCTCCCTACACAGCCCCTTCCCCACCGAGCCCGTCTCCCCACCCAGCCCATCTCCCTACCCAGACCGTCTCCCCACCCAGCCCGTCTACCCACCCAGCCCATCTCCCTCCCCAGCCGGTCTCCCCACCCAGCCCGTTCCCCTACACAGCCCGTCTCCCCATCCAGCCCATCTCCCCACCCTTCCCAACTCCCTCCCAAGCCCGTCTCCCTACCCAGCCCGTCTCCCTTCCCCGCCCATCTGCACTCCCTACCCGAATCCCCACCCAGCCCATCTCCCGACACAGCCCATCTCCCCTCCCTACCCGTCTCCCCACCCTGCCCATCTCCCTCTCAGCCCATCTCACTCCACAACTGGTCTCTCTAACCAGCCCGTCTCGCTACCCAGCCCCTCTCCCTACCAAGCCCCTCTCCCTACCCAGCCCGTCTCCCTGCCCAGCCCTCCTTCACTTGCAGCCCATCCACCGTCCCAGCATATCTCCCCTCCCAGCCCATCACCTACCCAGCCCGTCTCCCCTCCCAGCCCATCCCCTTACCCAGCCCTTCCCCCTACCCAGCCCGTCTCCCCTCCCAGCCCATCACCTACCCGGCCCGTCTCCCCACACAGCCCATCTCCCTACCCAGCCCTTCTCCGCTCCCAGCCCATCATCCTTCACAGCCCATGTCACTACCCAGCCCTTCTTCCCTCCCAGCCCATCTCCCTACCTAGCCCGTCTCCCTTCCCAGCCCGTCTCCTTACCCAGCCAATCTCCCAACCCAGCCCGTCTCCCCACACAGCCCATCTCCCTCCCCAGCCCATCTCCCCACCCTATACATCTCCCTACCCAGCCCGTCTCCCCACCCAGCCCGTCTCCCCACCCAGCCCATCCCCCTACCCAGCTCGTCTCCCTAACCAGCCCATCTCCCTACCCAGCCCGTCTCCCCACCGAGCCCGTCTCCCCACCGAGCCCATCCGCCTACCCAGACCGTCTCCCCAATAAGCCCATCTCCCTACAGCCAATGCCCCTACCAAGCCCGTCCCCCTACCCAGCCTGTCTCCCCACCCAGCCCGTCTCCCTACAGCCCATGCCCCTACCCAGCCCATCCCCCTACCCAGCCAGTCTCCCCAGCCAGCCTGTCTCCCTACCCAGCCCTTTCCCCTCCCATTCCATAACCCTACCCAGCCCACCTCACTACCCAGCCAATCTCCCCACCCAGCCCGTCTCCCAACCCAGCCCTTTCCCCTCCCAGCCCATAACCCTACACAGCCCACCTCACTACCCAGCCCTTCTTCACTACCCAGCCCATCACCCTACCCTGCCCATCTCCCTACTGAGCCCACATCCCTAACCAGCCCACCTCCCTACCCAGCCCATCAACCTACGCAGCCCATCTCCCTACCGAGCCAATCACCCTCCTCAGCCCGTCTCCCTACCCAGACCATCTCCCTACAGCCCGTGCCCCTCCCCAGCCCGTCTCTCTACCCAGCCTGTCTCACTACCCAGCCAGTATCCCTACGCAGCCCATCTCCCTCCCCAGCCCGTCTCTCTACCCAGCCGGTCTCCCTACACATCCCATCTCCCTCCCCAGCCCATCTCCCTACCCAGCTCCTCTCCCTACCCAGGCCCTCTCCCTACCCAGGCCCTCTCCCTACCAAGCCCCTCTCCCTACCCAGCCCGTCTCCCTGCCCAGCCCTCCTTCACTTGCAGCCCATCCACCGTCCCAGCATATCTCCCCTCCCAGCCCATCACCTACCCAGCCCATCTCCCTCCCCAGCCGGTCTCACTGCTCAGTCCGTATCCCTATCAAGCCCCACTCCCTACCCAGCACGTCTCCCTACCAAGCTCATTCCCTTACCCAGCCCATCCCCCTACCCAGCATGTCTCCCTACCCAGCCCAACTCCCTCCCCAGCCCATCACCCAAACCTGGCTGTCTCACTACACAAGCCGTCTCCCCACCCAGCCCATCACCCTACCCAGCCCGCCTCCCTACCCAGTCCTTCTCCCTACACAGCCCCTTCCCCACCGAGCCCGTCTCCCCACCCAGCCCATCTCCCTACCCAGACCGTCTCCCCACCCAGCCCGTCTACCCACCCAGCCCATCTCCCTCCCCAGCCGGTCTCCCCACCCAGCCCGTTCCCCTACACAGCCCGTCTCCCCATCCAGCCCATCTCCCCACCCTTCCCAACTCCCTCCCAAGCCCGTCTCCCTACCCAGCCCGTCTCCCTTCCCCGCCCATCTGCACTCCCTACCCGAATCCCCACCCAGCCCATCTCCCGACACAGCCCATCTCCCCTCCCTACCCGTCTCCCCACCCTGCCCATCTCCCTCTCAGCCCATCTCACTCCACAACTGGTCTCTCTAACCAGCCCGTCTCGCTACCCAGCCCCTCTCCCTACCAAGCCCCTCTCCCTACCCAGCCCGTCTCCCTGCCCAGCCCTCCTTCACTTGCAGCCCATCCACCGTCCCAGCATATCTCCCCTCCCAGCCCATCACCTACCCAGCCCGTCTCCCCTCCCAGCCCATCCCCTTACCCAGCCCTTCCCCCTACCCAGCCCGTCTCCCCTCCCAGCCCATCACCTACCCGGCCCGTCTCCCCACACAGCCCATCTCCCTACCCAGCCCTTCTCCGCTCCCAGCCCATCATCCTTCACAGCCCATGTCACTACCCAGCCCTTCTTCCCTCCCAGCCCATCTCCCTACCTAGCCCGTCTCCCTTCCCAGCCCGTCTCCTTACCCAGCCAATCTCCCAACCCAGCCCGTCTCCCCACACAGCCCATCTCCCTCCCCAGCCCATCTCCCCACCCTATACATCTCCCTACCCAGCCCGTCTCCCCACCCAGCCAGTCTCCCCACCCAGCCCATCCCCCTACCCAGCTCGTCTCCCTAACCAGCCCATCTCCCTACCCAGCCCGTCTCCCCACCGAGCCCGTCTCCCCACCGAGCCCATCCGCCTACCCAGACCGCCTCCCCAATAAGCCCATCTCCCTACAGCCAATGCCCCTACCAAGCCCGTCCCCCTACCCAGCCTGTCTCCCCACCCAGCCCGTCTCCCTACAGCCCATGCCCCTACCCAGCCCATCCCCCTACCCAGCCAGTCTCCCCAGCCAGCCTGTCTCCCTACCCAGCCCTTTCCCCTCCCATTCCATAACCCTACCCAGCCCACCTCACTACCCAGCCAATCTCCCCACCCAGCCCGTCTCCCAACCCAGCCCTTTCCCCTCCCAGCCCATAACCCTACACAGCCCACCTCACTACCCAGCCCTTCTTCACTACCCAGCCCATCACCCTACCCTGCCCATCTCCCTACTGAGCCCACATCCCTAACCAGCCCACCTCCCTACCCAGCCCATCAACCTACGCAGCCCATCTCCCTACCGAGCCAATCACCCTCCTCAGCCCGTCTCCCTACCCAGACCATCTCCCTACAGCCCGTGCCCCTCCCCAGCCCGTCTCTCTACCCAGCCTGTCTCACTACCCAGCCAGTATCCCTACGCAGCCCATCTCCCTCCCCAGCCCGTCTCTCTACCCAGCCGGTCTCCCTACACATCCCATCTCCCTCCCCAGCCCATCTCCCTACCCAGCTCCTCTCCCTACCCAGGCCCTCTCCCTACCCAGGCCCTCTCCCTACCAAGCCCCTCTCCCTACCCAGCCCGTCTCCCTGCCCAGCCCTCCTTCACTTGCAGCCCATCCACCGTCCCAGCATATCTCCCCTCCCATCCCATCACCTACCCAGCCCATCTCCCTCCCCAGCCGGTCTCACTGCTCAGTCCGTATCCCTATCAAGCCCCACTCCCTACCCAGCACGTCTCCCTACCAAGCTCATTCCCTTACCCAGCCCATCCCCCTACCCAGCATGTCTCCCTACCCAGCCCAACTCCCTCCCCAGCCCATCACCCAAACCTGGCTGTCTCACTACACAAGCCGTCTCCCCACCCAGCCCATCACCCTACCCAGCCCGCCTCCCTACCCAGTCCTTCTCCCTACACAGCCCCTTCCCCACCGAGCCCGTCTCCCCACCCAGCCCATCTCCCTACCCAGACCGTCTCCCCACCCAGCCCGTCTACCCACCCAGCCCATCTCCCTCCCCAGCCGGTCTCCCCACCCAGCCCGTTCCCCTACACAGCCCGTCTCCCCATCCAGCCCATCTCCCCACCCTTCCCAACTCCCTCCCAAGCCCGTCTCCCTACCCAGCCCGTCTCCCTTCCCCGCCCATCTGCACTCCCTACCCGAATCCCCACCCAGCCCATCTCCCGACACAGCCCATCTCCCCTCCCTACCCGTCTCCCCACCCTGCCCATCTCCCTCTCAGCCCATCTCACTCCACAACTGGTCTCTCTAACCAGCCCGTCTCGCTACCCAGCCCCTCTCCCTACCAAGCCCCTCTCCCTACCCAGCCCGTCTCCCTGCCCAGCCCTCCTTCACTTGCAGCCCATCCACCGTCCCAGCATATCTCCCCTCCCAGCCCATCACCTACCCAGCCCGTCTCCCCTCCCAGCCCATCCCCTTACCCAGCCCTTCCCCCTACCCAGCCCGTCTCCCCTCCCAGCCCATCACCTACCCGGCCCGTCTCCCCACACAGCCCATCTCCCTACCCAGCCCTTCTCCGCTCCCAGCCCATCATCCTTCACAGCCCATGTCACTACCCAGCCCTTCTTCCCTCCCAGCCCATCTCCCTACCTAGCCCGTCTCCCTTCCCAGCCCGTCTCCTTACCCAGCCAATCTCCCAACCCAGCCCGTCTCCCCACACAGCCCATCTCCCTCCCCAGCCCATCTCCCCACCCTATACATCTCCCTACCCAGCCCGTCTCCCCACCCAGCCCGTCTCCCCACCCAGCCCATCCCCCTACCCAGCTCGTCTCCCTAACCAGCCCATCTCCCTACCCAGCCCGTCTCCCCACCGAGCCCGTCTCCCCACCGAGCCCATCCGCCTACCCAGACCGTCTCCCCAAAAAGCCCATCTCCCTACAGCCAATGCCCCTACCAAGCCCGTCCCCCTACCCAGCCTGTCTCCCCACCCAGCCCGTCTCCCTACAGCCCATGCCCCTACCCAGCCCATCCCCCTACCCAGCCAGTCTCCCCAGCCAGCCTGTCTCCCTACCCAGCCCTTTCCCCTCCCATTCCATAACCCTACCCAGCCCACCTCACTACCCAGCCCATCTCCCCACCCAGCCCGTCTCCCAACCCAGCCCTTTCCCCTCCCAGCCCATAACCCTACACAGCCCACCTCACTACCCAGCCCTTCTTCACTACCCAGCCCATCACCCTACCCTGCCCATCTCCCTACTGAGCCCACATCCCTAACCAGCCCACCTCCCTACCCAGCCCATCAACCTACGCAGCCCATCTCCCTACTGAGCCAATCACCCTCCTCAGCCCGTCTCCCTACCCAGACCATCTCCCTACAGCCCGTGCTCCTCCCCAGCCCGTCTCTCTACCCAGCCTGTCTCACTACCCAGCCAGTATCCCTACGCAGCCCATTTCCCTCCCCAGCCCGTCTCTCTACCCAGCCGGTCTCCCTACACATCCCATCTCCCTCCCCAGCCCATCTCCCTACCCAGCTCCTCTCCCTACCCAGGCCCTCTCCCTACCCAGGCCCTCTCCCTACCAAGCCCCTCTCCCTACCCAGCCCGTCTCCCTGCCCAGCCCTCCTTCACTTGCAGCCCATCCACCGTCCCAGCATATCTCCCCTCCCAGCCCATCACCTAACCAGCCCGTCTCCCCTCCCAGCCCATCCCCTTACCCAGCCCTTCCCCCTACCCAGCCCGTCTCCCCTCCCAGCCCATCAGCTACCCGGCCCGTCTCCCCTCACAGCCCATCCCCCTACCCAGCCCTTCCCCCTACCCAGCACGTCCCCCTACCCAGCCAGTCTCCCCACCCAGCCTGTCTCCCTACCCAGCCCTTTCCCCTCCCATTCCATAACCTTACCCAGCCCACCTCACTACCCAGCCCATCTCCCCACCCAGCCCGTCTCCCAACCCAGCCCTTTCCCCTCCCAGCCCATAACCCTACACAGCCCACCTCACTACCCAGCCCTTCTTCACTACCCAGCCCATCACCCTACCCTGCCCATCTCCCTACTGAGCCCACATCCCTAACCAGCCCACCTCCCTACCCAGCCCATCAACCTACGCAGCCCATCTCCGTACCGAGCCAATCACCCTCCTCAGCCCGTCTCCCTACCCAGACCATCTCCCTACAGCCCGTGCTCCTCCCCAGCCCGTCTCTCTACCCAGCCTGTCTCACTACCCAGCCAGTATCCCTACGCAGCCCATTTCCCTCCCCAGCCCCTCTCCCTACCCAGCCCCTCTCCCTACCCAGCCCATCTTCCTACCCAGCCCTTCTCCCTGCCCAGCCTGTCTTCACTTGCAGCCCATCCCCCGACCCAGCCCGTCTCCCCTCCCAGCCCATCACCTACCCAGCCCGTCTCCTCTCCCAGCCCATCACCCTACCCAGCCCTTCTCCCTACTCAGCCCGTCTCCCAACCCAGCCCATCTCCCTCCCCAGCCCATCCCCCTACCCAGCCCATCTCCCTACCCAGTCCGTCTCCCCACCCAACCCATCTCCCTACCCAGCCCATCTCCCGCCCCAGCCGGTCTCACTACCCAGCCCGTATCCCTATCAAGCCCCACTCCCTACCCAGCCGGTCTCCCTACCAAGCCCATTCCCCTACACAGCCCATCCCCCTACCCAGCCCGTCTCCCTACCCAGCCCAACTCCCTCCTCAGCCCATCACCCAACCCTGGCTGTCTCACTGCCCAAGCCGTCTCCCCACCCAGCCTATCACCCTACCCATCCCGCCACCCTACCCAGTCCATCTCCCTACACAGCCCGTTCCCCACCGAGCCCGTCTCCCCACCCAGCCCATCCCCCTACCCAGACCGTCTCCCCACCCAGCCCGTCTACCCACCCAGCCCATCTCCCTCCCCAGCCCGTCTCCCCACCCACCCCATTCCCCTACACAGCCCGTTTACCCACCCAGCCCATCTCCCCACCCTGCCCATCTCCCTCCCCAGCCTGTCTCCCTACCCAGCCCGTCTCCCTACCCGGCCCATCTCTCTTCACTACCCGTCTCCCCTCCCAGCCCATCTCCCTACCCAGCCCATCTCCCCACACAGCGCATCACCCAACCCAGCCCATCACTACACAGACATTCTCCCTAACCAGCCCATCTCCCTCCACAGCCGGTCTCTCTAACCAGCCCGTCTCCCTACCCAGCCCATCTCCATACCCAGGCCCTCTCCCTATCCAGCCCGTCTCCCCACCCAGCCCATTCCCCTACCCAGCCCTTCACCCTACCCAGCCCATCTCCCCACCCAGCCCAGCCCCCTACCCAGCCAATCCCCCTACCCAGCAAGTTTCCCCACACAGCCCATCTCCCCACCCTACCCATTCCCCTCCCCAGCCCGTCTCCCCACTGAGCCCATCTACATACCCAGCCCATCTCCCCACCCAGACAATCTCCCCTCCCTACCTTTTTCCCTACACAGCCCATCTCCATACCCAGCCCGCCTCCCCTCCCTACCTGGTTCCTTACCCCGCCCATCTCCCTACCCAGCCCATCTCCCTACCTAGCCCATCTCTCTACCCAGCCCAGCCCCCTTACCAGCCCTTCTCCCTAAGTAGCCCATTCCCCACCCTGCCGTTCTCCCTACCCAGCCCATCCCCCACCCAGCCCTTCTCCCTACCCAGCTCATCTCCCTACCCAGCCCATCCCTCTACCCAGCCCATCACACTACCCTACCCATCCCCCTCATCTGCCCATCTCCCCCACCCTACACATCTCCCTACCCAGCCCGTCTCCCCACACAGCCCATCCCCCTACCCAGCAAATTTCCCCACCCAGCCCCTCTCCCTACCCAGCCATCTCCCTACCCAGCCCAGCCCGCTACCAAGCAAATTTCCCCATCCCGCACATCTCCCCACCCTACCTATCCACCTCCTCAGCCCATCTCCCCACCCTACACATCTCCCTACCCATCCCGTCTCCCCAACCAGCCCATCCCCCTACCCAGCAAATTTCCCCACCCAGCCCCTCTCCCTACCCAGCCCGTCTCCCCATCCAGCCTGTCTCCCTACCCAGCTCTTTCCCCTCCCAGCCCGTAACCCTACCTGCCCACCTCACTACCCAGCCCATCTCCCCACCCAGCCCGTCTCCCTAACCAGCCCTTTCCCCGCCCAGCCCATAACCCTTCCCAGCTCACCTCACTACCCAGCCCTTCTTCCCTACCCAGCCCATCACCCTACCCTACCCATCTCCCTACTGAGCCCACCTCCCTACCCAGCCCACCTCCCTACCCAGCCTAGACAACTACCCAGCAAATTTCCCCACCCATCTCCCCACCCTACACATCCCCCTACCCAGCCCGTCTCCCAACCCATCCTTTTCCCCTACCAGCCCATAACCCTACCCAGCCCACCTCACTACCCAGCCCTTCTTCCCTACCCAGCCCATCACCCTACCCTGCCCATCTCCCTACTGAGCCCACCTCCCTACCCAGCCCACCTCCCTACCCAGCCCATCACCCTACCCATCCCATCTCCCTACCGAACCAATCACCCTCCCCAGCCCGTCTCCCTACCCAGACCATCTCCCTACAGCCTGTGCCCCTCCCCAGCCCGTCTCTCTACCCAGCCTGTCTCACTGCCCAGCCAGTATCCCTACGCACCCCATCTCACTGCCCAGCCCGTCACTCTACCCAGCCGGACTCCCTACACAGCCCATCTGCCTCCCCAGCCCGTCTCTCTACCCAGCCTGTCTCACTACCCATCCCGTCTCCCTACCCAGTCCTTCAACCTACCCAGCCCCTCTCCCTACCCAGCCCTTCTCCCTACCCAGCCCATCTCCCTACCCAGCCAACTCCCCTACCCAGCCCGTCTCCCTACCCAGCCCGTCTCCCCACTTAACCCATCTCCCTACCCAGCCCAGCCCCCTACACAGCAAATTTCCCCACCCATCTCCCCACCCTACCCATCTCCCACCCCAGCCCGTCTTCCCACCCAGACCATCTCCCTACCCAGCCCATCTCCCTACCCAGCCAATGTCCCTACCCAGCCCATATCCCTCCCCAGCTGGTCTCATTACCCAGCCCGTCTCCCTACACAGCCCATTTCCCTTTCGCAGCCCGTCCTCCTACCCAGCCCGTCTCCCTACCCAGCCCAACTCCCTCCCCAGCCCATCTCCCAACCCTGGCTGTCTCACTACCCAGGCCATCTCCCCACCCAGCCCATCCCCATACCCAGCCTGTCTCCCTACCCAGTCCATCTCCCTACACAGCCCATCTCCCCACTCAGCCCTTCTCCCCACCCAGCCCATCCCCCTACCCAGACCGTCTCCCCACCCAGCCCGTCTCCCCGCCCAGCCCAACTCCCTCCCCAGCCCGTCTCCACACCCAGCCCATTCCCCTACACAGCCCGTCTCCCCATCCAGCCAATCTCCCCACCCTGCCCATCTCCCTCCCCAGCCCATCTCCTCACCGAGCCCTTCTCCCCACCCTGCCCATGTACCTCCCAAGCCCATCTCCTTCCCCAGCCCATCTCCCTACCCAGCCCATCTCCCCACCCTGCCCATGTACCTCCCAAGCCCATCTCCTTCCCCAGCCCATCTCCCTACCCAGCCCATCTCCCCACCCTGCCCATCTCCCCACCCTGCCCATCTCCCTCTCAAGCCCATTTCCTTCCCTAGCCCATCTCCTCACCCAGCCCATCTCCTTACCCAGCCCATCTCCCCTCCCTACCCATCTCCCCACCCTGCCCATCTCCCTCCCAGCCCATCTCCCCACACAGCCCATCACCCAACCCAGCCCATCACCATACCCAGACATTCTCCCTAACCAGCCCATCTCCCTCCACAGCCGGTCTCTTTAACCAGCCTATCTCGCTACCCAGCCCGTCTCCCTACCCAGACCATCTCCCTACGCTGCCCTTCTCTCTAAACAACCTGTGTCAATACCCAGCCAGTCACCCTACCCTGCCCATCTCCCTACGCTGCCCGTCTCTCTAAACAGCCTGTCTCAATACACAGCCAGTCTCCCTACCCAGCCCATTGTCCTACCCAGCCCGTCTCCCTACCCAGGCCGTCTCCCTATCCAGCCCGTCTCCCCTACCCAGCCCATTCCCCTACCCAGCCCTTCACCCTACCCAGCCCGACTCCCCACCCAGCCCATTCCCCTACCCAGCCCTTCACCCTACCCAGCCCGTCTCCCTACCCTGGCCATTTCCCTATCCAGCCCCTCTCCCCTTCCCAGCCCTTCTCCCTACACAGCCCGTCTCCCTACACAGCCCTTCTCCGCACCCAGCCCATCTCCCCACCCAGCCTGTCTCCCCACCCAGCCCATTCCCCTGCACAGATCGTCTCCCAACCAACCCATCTCCGCTCCCAGCCCATCACCCTTCACAGCCCACGTCACTACCCAGCCCTTCTCCCCTCCCAACCCATCTCCCTACCTAGCCCGTCTCCCTTCCCAGCCCGTCTCCTTACCCAGCCCATCCCACTACCCAGCCCATCTCCCCACACAACCCATCTCCTTACCCAGCCCATCTCCCTACCCAGCCCGTCTCCCCACACAGCCCATCTCCCAACCCAGAAAATCTCCGCACCCAGCCCATCTCCCCACCCTACCCATTCCCCTCCCCAGCCCGTCTCCCAACCGAGCCCATCTACATACGCAGCCTGTCTCCCTACCCAGCCCATCTCCCTACCCAGTCAATCTTCCCACCCTACCCTTCTCCCTACCCAGCCCATCTCCCTACCCAGCCTGCCTCCCCTCACTACCTGGCTCCTTACCCTGCCCATCTCCCTACCCAGCTCATCTCCCTACCTAGCCCGTCTCTCTACCCAGCCCGTCTCTCTACCCAGCCCAGCCCCCTACCCAGACCTTCTCCCTAAATAGCCAATCCTCCACCCTGCCCTTCTCCCTACCCAGCCCATTCCCCTACCCAATGCATCACCTTACCCTGCCTATCTCCCTACCGA
Organism: Isurus oxyrinchus; assembly: GCA_026770705.1. Taxonomy (NCBI): domain Eukaryota; kingdom Metazoa; phylum Chordata; class Chondrichthyes; order Lamniformes; family Lamnidae; genus Isurus; species Isurus oxyrinchus. Next base: position 5,765,238 of record JANJGN010000018.1, read on the forward strand.
GCCCTTCTCCCTACAAAGCCCATCTCCCTACCCAGCCCAGCCCCCTACCCAGCAAATTTCCCCATCCCGCACATCTCCCCACCCTACCCATCCCCCTCCTCAGCCCATCTCCCCACCATACACATCTCCCTATCCAGCCCATCTCCCCACCCAGCTCATCCCTCTACCCAGCAAATTCCCTCAACCAGCCCCTCTCCCTACCCTGCCCATCTCCCTACCCACCCCAGCCCCCTACCCAGCAATTTTCACCATCCCGCATATCTCCCCACCCTACCCATCCCCCTCCTCAGCCCATCTCCCCACCCTACACATCTCCCTACCCATCCCGTCTCCCCACCCAGCCCCACCCCCTACCCAGCAAATTTCCCCACCCAGCCCCTCTCCCTACCCAGCCCGTGTCCCCACACAGCCCATCCCCATTCCCAGCCCGTCTCCCTAACCAGCCCATCTACCTACCAAGCCCGTCTCCCCATCGAGCCCGTCTCCCCACCCAGCCCATCCCCCTACCCAGACCGTCTACCCACCCAGCCCATCTCCCTACAACCCATGCCCCTACCCAGCCCGTCCCCCTACCCAGCCCGTCTCCCCACTCAGCCCATCTTCCTGCAGCCCATGCCCCTACCCAGCCCCTCCCCCTACCCAGCCCGTCTCCCCACCCAGCCTGTCTCCCTACCCAGCCCTTTCCCCTCCCAGCCCATAAACCTACCCATCCCACCTCACTACCCAGCCCATCACCCCACCCAGCCCGTCTCCCTACCCAGCCCGTCTCCCTCCCAGCCCATAACCCTACCCAGCCCACATCCCTACCCAGCCCACCTCCCTACCCAGCCCATTACACTACCCATCCCATCTCCCTACCGAGCCAATCACCCTCCCCAGCCCATCTCCCTACCCACACCATCTCCCCACACAGCCCGTGCCCCTCGTCAGCACGTCTCTCTACCCAGCCTGTCTCACTACCCAGCCAGTCTCCCTACGCAGCCCATCTCCCTCCTCAGCCAGGCTCTCTACCCAGCCAGTCTCACTACCAAGCCAGTCTCCCTACCCAGCCCATCACCCTACCCAGCCCCTCTCCCTACCCAGCCCCTCTCCCTACCCAGCCCCTCTTCCTACCCAGCCCTTCTCCCTGCCCAGCCCGTCTTCACGTGCAGCCCATCCCCCGAACCAGCCCGTCTCCCCTCCCAGCCCATCACCTACCCAGCCCGTCTCCTCTCCCAGCCCATTCCCCTACCCAGCCCTTCTCCCTACCCAGCCCGTCTCCCCACACAGCCCATCCCCCTACCCAGCAAATTTCCCCACCCAGCCCCTCTCCCTACCCAGCCCATCTCCCTACCCAGCCCAGCCCGCTACCAAGCAAATTTCCCCATCCCGCAGATCTCCCCACCCTACCTATCCCCCTCCTCAGTGCATCTCCCCACCCTACACATCTCCCTACCCATCCCGTCTCCCCAACCAGCCCATCCCCCTACCCAGCAAAATTCCCCACCCAGCCCCTCTCCCTACCCAGCCCGTCTCCCCACCCAGCCTGTCTCCCTACCCAGCTCTTTCCCCTCCCAGCCCATAACCCTACCTGCCCACCTCACTACCCAGCCCATCTCCCCACCCAGCCCGTCTCCCTAACCAGCCCTTTCCCCGCACAGCCCATAACCCTACCCAGCTGACCTCACTACCCAGCCCTTCTTCCCTACCCAGCCCATCACCCTACCCTACCCATCTCCCTACTGAGCCCACCTCCCTACCCAGCCAACCTCCCTACCCAGCCTAGACAACTACCCAGCAAATTTCCCCACCCATCTCCCCACCCTACACATCCCCCTACCCAGCCCGTCTCCCAACCCATCCTTAATCCCCTACCAGCCCATAACCCTACCCAGCCCACCTCACTACCCAGCCCTTCTTCCCTACCCAGCCCATCACCCTACCCTGCCCATCTCCCTACTGAGCCCACCTCCCTACCCAGCCCACCTCCCTACCCAGCCCATCACCCTACCCATCCCATCTCCCTACCGAGCCAATCACCCTCCCCAGCCCGTCTCCCTACCCAGACCATCTCCCTACAGCCAGTGCCCCTCCCCAGCCCGTCTCTCTACCCAGCCTGTCTCACTGCCCAGCCAGTCTCCCTGCGCACCCCATCTCACTGCCCAGCCCGTCACTCTACCCAGCCGGTCTCCCTGCACAGCCCATCTGCCTCCCCAGCCCGTCTCTCTACCCAGCCTGTCTCACTACCCATCCCGTCTCCCTACCCAGTCGATCACCCTACCCAGCCCCTCTCCCTACCCAGCCCTTCTCCCTACCCAGCCCATCTCCCTACCCAGCCAACTCCCCTACCCAGCCCGTCTCCCTACCCAGCCCGTCTCCCAACTCCACCCATCTCCCTACCCAGCCCAGCCCCTTACACAGCAAATTTCCCCACCCATCTCCCCACCCTACCCATCTCCCACCCCAGCCCGTCTTCCCACCCAGCCCATCTCCCTACCCAGCCCATCTCCCTACCCAGCCAATGTCCCTACACAGCCCATATCCCTCCCCAGCTGGTCTCACTACCCAGCCCGTCTCCCTACACAGCACATTTCCCTTTCGCAGCCCATCCCCCTACCCAGCCCGTCTCCCTACCCAGCCCAACTCCCTCCCCAGCCCATCTCCCAACCCTGGCTGTCTCAATACCCAGGCCATCTCCCCACCCAGCCCATCCCCATACCCAGCCTGTCTCCCTACCCAGTCCATCTCCCTACACAGCCTGTCCCCCCACTCAGCCCTTCACCCCACCCAGCCCATCCCCCTACCCAGACCGTCTCCCCACCCAGCCCGTCTCCCCACCCAGCCCATCTCCCTCCCCAGCCCGTCTCCACACCCAGCCCATTCCCCTACACAGCCCGTGTCCCCACCCAGCCAATCTCCCCACCCTGCCCATCTCCCTCCCCAGCCCATCTCCTCACCGGGCCCATCTCCCCACCCTGCCCATGTCCCTCCCAAGCCCATCTCCTTCCCCAGCCCATCTCCCCACCCTGCCCATCTCCCCACCCTGCCCATCTCCCTCCCAAGCCCATCTCCTTCCCCAGCCCATCTCCTCACCCAGCCCATCTCCCTACCCAACCCATCTCCCCTCCCTACCCATCTCCCCACCCTGCCCATCTCCCTCCCAGCCCATCTCCCCACACAGCCCATCACCCAACCCAGCCCATCACCATACCCAGACATTCTCCCTAACCAGCCCATCTCCCTTCACAGCCGGTCTCTTTAACCAGCCTATCTCGCTACCCAGCCTGTCTCCCTACCCAGTCCATCTCCCTACGCTGCCCGTCTCTCTAAACAACCAGTGTCAATACCCAGCCAGTCTCCCTACCCAGCCCATTGTCCTACCCAGCCCGTCTCCCTACCCAGCCCGTCTCCCTATCCAGCCCGTCTCCCCAATCAGCCCATTCCCCTTACCAGCCCTTCACCGTACCCAGCCCGTCTCCCTACCCAGCCCAGCCTCCTTCCCAGCCAAACCCCTACCCAGCAAGTTTCCCCACCCAGCCCATCTCCCCACCCTAACCATCCCCCTCCTCAGCCCATCTCCCCACCCTACACATCTCCCTACCCATCCCGTCTCCCCACCCAGCCCATCCCCCTACCCAGCAATTTCCCCACCCAGCTCCTCTCCCTACCCAGCCCGTCTCCCCACCCAGCCCATCCCCATACCCAGCCTGTCTCCCTACCCAGCCCATCTCCCTCCCCAGCCCGTCTCCACACCCAGCCCATTCCCCTACACAGCCCGTCTCCCCACCCAGCCAATCTCCCCACCCTGCCCATCTCCCTCCCCAGCCCATCTCCTCACCGAGCCCATCTCCCCACCCAGCCCATGTACCTCCCAAGCCCATCACCTTCCCCAGCCCATCTCCCTACCCAGCCCATCTCCCCTCCCTACCCGTCTCCCCACCCTGCCCATCTCCCTCCCAGCCCATCTCCCCACACAGCCCATCACCCAACCCAGCCCATCACCATACCCAGATATTCTCCCTAACCAGCCCATCTCCCTCCACAGCCGGTCTCTTTAACCAGCCTATCTCGCTACCCAGCCCGTCTCCCTACCCAGACCATCTCCCTACGCTGCCCTTCTCTCTAAACAACCTGTGTCAATACCCAGCCAGTCTCCCTACCCTGCCCATCTCCCTACGCTGCCCGTCTCTCTACCCAGCCTGTCTCAATACCCAGCCCGTCTCCCTACCCAGCCCATTGTCCTACCCAGCCCGTCTCCCTACCCAGTCCGTCTCCCTATCCAGCCCGTCTCCCCACCCAGCCCATTCCCATTACCAGCCCTTCTCCGTACCCAGCCCGTCTCCCACCCCAGCCCAGCCCCCTTCCCAGCCAAACCCCTACCCAGCAGGTTTCCCCACCCAGCCCATCTCCCCACCCTACCCATCCCCCTCCTCAGCCCATCTCCCCACCCTACACATCTCCCTACCCATCCCGTCTCCCCACCCAGCCCATCCCCCTACCCAGCAAATTTCCCCACCCAGCTCCTCTCCCTACCCAGCCCGTCTCCCCACACAGCCCATCCCCATACCCAGCCCGTCTCCCTAACCAGCCCATCTCCCTACCCAACCCGTCTCCCCACCGAGCCTGTCTCCCCACCCCGCCCATCCCCCTACTCAGACCGTCTACCCACCCAACCCATCTCCCTACCCAGCCCATCTCCCTCCCCAGCCGGTCTCACTACCCAGCCCGTATCCCTATCAAGCCCCACTCCCTACGAAGCCCATCCCCCTACCCAGCCCGTCTCCCGACCCAGCCCAACTCCCTCCCCAGCACATCACCCAACCCTGGCTGTCTCTCTAACCAAGCCGTCTCCCCACCCAGACCATCACCCTACCCAGCCCGCCTCCCTACCCAGTCCATCTCCCTACACAGCCCGTTCCCCACCGAGCCCGTCTCCCCACCCAGCCCATCCCCCTACCCAGACCGTCTCCCCACCCAGCCCGGCTACCCACCCAGCCCATCTCCCTCCCCAGCCCGTCTCCCCACCCAGCCCATTCCCCTACACAGCCCGTCTCCCCACCCAGCCCATTTCCCCACCCTGCCCATCTCCCTCCCCAGCCCGTCTCCCTACCCAGCCCGTCTCCCTACCCAGCCCATCTCCCTTCCCTACCCGTCTCCCCACCCAGCCCTTTTCCCTACCCAGCCCATCTCCCCTCCCTACCCGTCTCCGATCCCTGCCCATCTCCCTCCCAGTCCATCTCACCACACAGCCCATCACCCAACCCAGCCCATCACCCAACCCAGCCCATCACCATACACAGACATTCTCCCTAACCAACCCATCTCCCTCCACAGCCGGTCTCTCTAACCAGCCCGTCATGCTACCCAGCCCGTCTCCCTACCCAGCCCATCTCCCTACCCAGGCCGTCTCCCTATCCGGCCCATCACCCTACCCTGCCCATCTCCCTACTGAGCCCACCTCCCTACCCAGCCCACCTCCTTACCCAGCCCATCACTCTACCCATCCCATCTCCCGACCGAGCCAATCACCCTCCCCAGCCCGTCTCTCTACCCAGACCATCTCCTTACAGCCAGTGCCCCTCCCCAGCCCGTCTCTCTACCCAGCCTGTCTCACTGCCCAGCCAGTCTCCCGACGCAGCCCATCTCACTGCCCAGCCCGTCTCTCTACCCAGCCGGTCTCCCTACAGAGCCCATCTGCCTCCCCAGCCCGTCTCTCTACCCAGCCTGTCTCACTACCCATCCCGTCTCCCTACCCAGTCGATCACCCTACCCAGCCCCTCTCCCTACCCAGCCCTTCTCCCTACCCAGCCCATCTCCCTACCCAGCCAACTCCCCTAACCAGCCCGTCTCCCTACCAAGTCCATCTCCCTACACAGCCCGTTCCCCACCGAGCCTGTCTCGCAACCCAGCCCATCCCCCTACCCAGACCGTCTCCCCACCCAGCACGTCTACCCACCCAGCCCTTCTCCCTCCCCAGCCCGTCTCCCCACCCAGCCCATTCCCCTACACAACCCGTCTCCCCACCCAGCCCATCTCCCCACCCTGCCCATCTCCCTCCCCAGCCCGTCTCCTACCCAGCCCCTCACCCTACCCAGCACATCTCCCTTCCCTACCCGTCTCCTCACCCAGCCCATCTCCCTACCCAGCCCATCTCCCTTCCCTACCCGTCTCCCCACCCAGCCCATCTCCCAACCCAGCACATCTCCCCTCCCTACCCGTCTCCGAACCCTGCCCATCTCCCTCCCAGCCCATCTCCCCACACAGCCCATCACCCAAACCAGCCCATCACTACACAGACATTCTCCCTACCCAGCCCATCTCCCTCCACAGCCGGTCTCTCTAACCAGCCCATCCCCCTACCCAGCCCATCTCCATACCCAGGCCGTCTCCCTATCCAGCCCGTCTCCCCACCCAGCCCATTCCCCTACCCAGCCCTTCACCCTACCCAGCCCGTCTCCTTACCCAGCCCAGCCCCCTAACAAGCCAATCCCCCTACCCAGCAAGTTTCCCCATACAGCCCATCTCCCCACCCTACCCATTCCCCTCCCCAGCCCGTCTCCCCAGCGAGCCCATCTACATACCCAGCCTGTCTCCCTACCCAGACAATCTCCCCTCCCTAACTTTTTCCCTACAGAGCCCATCTCCCTACCCAGCCCGCCTCCCCTCCCTACCTGGTTCCTTACTCCGCCCATCTCCCTACCCAGCCCATCTCCCTACCTAGCCCATCTCTCTACCCAGCCCAGCCCCCTAACCAGCCCTTCTCCCTAAGTAGCCCATCCCCCACCCAGCTCATCTCCCTACCCAGCCCATCCCTCTACCCAGCCCATCACACTACCCAACCCATCTCCATACCAAGCCCATCTCCCTACCCAGCCCATCACCCTACCCTGCCCATCTCCCTACCCAGTCCAGCCACCTACCCAGCAAATTTCCCCATCCCGCACATCCCCCCACCCTACCCATCCCCCTCATCAGCCCATCTCCCCCACCCTACACATCTCCCTACCCATCCCATCTCCCCACACAGCCCATCCCCCTACCCAGCAAATTTCCCCACCCAGACCCTCTCCCTACCCAGCCCATCTCCCTACCCAGCCCAGCCTGCTACCCAGCAAATTTCCCCATCCCGCACATCTCCCCACCCTACCTATCCCCCTCCTCAGCCCATCTCCCCACCCTACACATCTCTCTACCCATCCCGTCTCCCCAACCAGCCCATCCCCCTACCCAGCAAATTTCCCCACCCAGCCCCTCTCCCTACCCAGCCCCTCTCCCCACCCAGCCTGTCTCCCAAACCTGCTCTTTCCCCTCCCAGCCCATAACCCTACCCTGCCCCCCTCACTACCCAGCCTATCTCCCCTCCCAGCCCATCTCCCTAACCAGCCCTTTCCCCGCCCAGCCCATAACCCTACCCAGCTCACCTCACTACCCAGCCCTTCTTCCCTACCCAGCCCATTACCCTACCCTACCCATCTCCCTACTGAGCCCACCTCCCTACCCAGCCCACCTCCCTACCCAGCCTAGACAACTACCCAGCAAATTTCCCCACCCATCTCCCCACGCCACACATCCCCCTACCCAGCCCATCTCCCAACCCATCCCTTTCCCCTACCAGCCCATAACCCTACCCAGCCCACCTCACTACCCAGCCCTTCTTCCCTACCCAGCCCATCACCCTACCCTGCCCATCTCCCTACTGAGCCCACCTCCCTACCCAGCCCACCTCCCTACCCAGCCCATCACCCTACCCATCCCATCCCCCTACCGAGCCAATCACCCTCCCCAGCTCGTCTCCCTACCCAGACCATCTCAATACAGCCAGTGCCCCTCCCCAGCCCGTCTCTCTACCCAGCCTGTCTCACTGCCCAGCCAGTTTCCCTACGCAGCCCATCTCACTGCCCAGCCCGTCACTCTACCCAGCCGGTCTCCCTACACAGCCCATCTCCCTCCCCAGCCCGTCTCTCTACCCAGCCTGTCTCACTACCCATCCCGTCTCCCTACCAAGTCCATCACCCTACCCAGCCCCTCTCCCTACCCAGCCCCTCTCCCTACCCAGCCCCTCTCCATACCCAGCCAACTCCCCTACCCAGCCCGTGTGCCTACCCAGCCCCTCTCCCTACCCAGCCCGTCTCCCTACCCAGCCCGTCTCCCCACTCAACCCATCTCCCTACCTAGCCCAGCCCCCTACACAGCAAATTTCCCCACCCATCTCCCCACCCTACCCATCCCCCTCCCCAGCCCGTCTCCCCACCCAGCCCATCTCCCTACCCAGCCCATCTCACTACCCAGCCAATGTCCCTACCCAGCCCATCTCTCTCCCCAGCCGTTCTCACTACCCAGCCCGTCTCCCTACCCAGCCCATTTACCTTTCGCAGCCCATCCCCCTACCCAGCCCATCTCCCTACCCAGCCCAACTCCCTCCCTAGCCCATCTCCCAACCCTGGCTGTCTCACTACCCAGGCCGTCTCCCCACCCAGCCCATCCCCATACCCAGACCGTCTCCCTACCCAGTCCATCTCCCTAAACAGTCCGTCTCCCCACTCAGCCCTTCACCCCACCCAGCCCATCCCCCTACCCATACCGTCTCCCCACCCAGCCCGTCTCCCCACACAGCCCATCTCCCTCCCCAGCCCGTCTCCACACCCAGCCCATTCCCCTACACAGTCCGTCTCCCCACCCAGCCAATCTCACCACCCTGCCCATCTCGCTCCCCAGCCCATCTCCTCACCGAGCCCATCTCCTCACCCAGCCCATCTCCCTCCCAGCCCATCTCCCCACACAGCCCATCACCCAACCCAGAACATCACCATACCCAGACATTCGCCCTAACCAGCCCATCTCCCTCCACAGCCGGTATCTCTAACCAGCCCGTCTCGCTACCCAGCCCGTCTCCCTACCCAGCCCATCTCCCTACGCTGCCCGTCTCTCTAAACAGCCTGTCTTAATACCCAGCCAGTCTCCCTACCCAGCCCATCTCCCTACGCTGCCGTCTCTCTACCCAGCCTGTCTCAATACCCAGCCCGTCTCCCTACCCAGCCCATTGTCCTACCCAGCCCGTCTCCCTACCCAGCCCGTCCCCCATCCAGCCCGTATCCCCACCCAGCCCATTCCCCTTACCAGCCCTTCACCGTACCCAGCCCGTCTCCCTACAAAGCCCAGCCCCCTACCCAGCCAAACCCCCTACCCAGCAAGTTTCACCACCCAGCCCATCTCCCCACCCTACCAATCCCCCTCCTCAGCCCATCTCCCCAACCTACACATCTCCCTACCCATCCCGTCTCCCCACCCAGCCCATCCCCCTACCCAGCAAATTTCCCCACCCAGCTCCTCTCCCTACCCAGCCCGTCTCCCCACACAGCCCATCCCCATACCCAGCCCGTCTCCCTAACCAGCCCATCTCCCTACCCAGCCCGTCTCCCCACCGAGCCCCTCTCCCCACCCAGCCCATCCCCCTACCCAGACCGTCTACCCACCCAGCCCTTCTCCCTTCAGCCCATGCCCCTACCCAGCTGTCGCCCTACCCAGCCCGTCTCCCCACCCAGCCCATCTCCCTGCAGCCCATGCCCCTACCCAGCCCGTCCCCCTAGCCAGCCCGTCTCCCTACCCAGCCCGTCTCCCTCCCAGCTCATAACCCTACCCAGCCCACATCCCTACCCAGCCCACCTCCCTACCCAGCCCACATCCCTACCCAGCCCACCTCCCTACCCAGCCCATCACCCTACCCATCCCATCTCCCTACCAAGCCAATCACCCTCCCCAGCCTGTCTCCCTACCCACACCATCTCCCTACAGCCCGTGCCCCTCGTCAGCACGTCTCTCTACCCAGCCTGTCTCACTACCCAGCCAGTCTCCCTACGCAGCCCATCTCCCTCCCCAGCCCGGCTCTCTACCCAGCCGGTCTCACTACCCAGACCGTCTCCCTACCCAGCCCAAGACCCTACCCAGCCCCTCTCCCTACCCATCCCCTCTCCCTACCCATCCCCTCTCCCTACCCAGCCCTTCTTCCTACCCAGCCCTTCTCCCTGCCCAGCCCGTTTTCACTTGCAGCCCATCCTCCGACCCAGCCCGTCTCCCCTCCCAGCCCATCACCTACCCAGCCCGTCGCCCTACCCAGCCCGTTTCCCCACCCAACCCATCTCCCTACCCAGCCCATCTCCCTCCCCAGCCGGTCTCACTACCTAGCCCGTATCCCTATCAAGACCCACTCCCTACCCAGCCCGTCTCCCTACCAAGCCTATACCCCTACCCAGCCCATCCCCCTACCCAGCCCGTCTCCCTACCCAGCCCAACTCCCTCCCCAGCACATCACCCAACCCTGGCTGTCTCACTAACCAAGCAGTCTCCCCACCCACCCCATCACCCTACCCAGCCCTCCTCCCTACCCAGTCCATCTCCCTACACAGCCCGTTCCCCACCGAGCCCGTCTACCCACCCAGCCCATCCCCCTACCCAGACCGTCTCCCCACCCAGCCCATTCCCCTACACAGCCCGTCTCCCCACCCAGCCTATCTCCCCACCCTGCCCATCTCCCTCCCCAGCCCGTCTCCCTACCCAGCCCGTCTCCCTACCCAGCCCATCTCCCTTCCCTACCCGTCTCCCCACCCAGCCCATTTCCCTACACAGCCCATCTCCCCTCCCTACCCGTCTCCGAACCCTGCCCATCTCCCTCCCAGCCCATCTCCCCACACAGCCCATCACCCAACCCAGCCCATCACCATACCCAGACATTCTCCCTAACCAGCCCATCTCCCTCCACAGCCGGTCTCTCTAACCAGCCCGTCTCGCTACCCAGCCCGTCTCCCTACCCAGCCCATCTCCCTACCCAGGCCGTCTCCCTATCCAGCCCGTCTCCCCACCCAGCCCTTTCCCATACGCAGCCCTTCACCCTACACAGCCTGTCTCCCCACCCAGCCCAGCCCCCTACCCAGCCAATCCCGCTACCCAGCAAGTTTCCCCACACAGCCCATCTCCCCACCCTACCCATTTCCCTCCCCAGCCGGTCTCCCCTCCGAGCCCATCTACATACCCAGCCCATCTTCCTACCCAGACAATCTCCCCTCCCTATCCTTTTCCCTACCCAGCCCATCTCCCTACCCAGCCCGCCTCCCCTCCCTACCTGGCTCCTTACCCCGCCCATCTCCCTACCCAGCCCATCTCCCTACCTAGCCCATCTCTCTACCAAGCCCAGCCCCCTAACCAGCCCTTCTCCAAAAGTAGCCCATCCCCCACCCTGCCCTTCTCCCTACCCAGCCCATCCCCCACCCTGCCCTTCTCCCTACTCAGCTCATCTCCCTACCCAGCCCATCCCTCTACCCAGCCCATCACACTACCCTGCCCATCTCCATACCAAGCCCATCTCCCTACCCAGCCCATCACCCTACCCTGCCCATCTCCCTACCCAGTCCAGCCCCCTACCCTGCAAATATCCCCATCCTGCACATTCCCCCACCCTACCCATCCCCCTCCTCAGCCCATCTCCCCCACCCTACACATCTCCCTACCCAGCCCATCTCCCCACCCAGCCCATCCCCCTCCCCAGCAAATTTCCCCACCCAGCCCCTCTCCCTACTCAGCCCATCTCCCTACCCAGCCCAGCCCCCTACCCAGCAAATATCCCCATCCCGCATATCTCCCCACCCTACCTATCCCCCTCCTCAGCCCATCTCCCCACCTTACACATCTCCCTACCCATCCCGTCTCCCCAACCAGCCCATCCCCCTACCCAGCAAATTTCCCCATCCAGCCCCTCTCCCTACCCAGCCCGTCTCCCCACCCAGCCTGTCTCCCTACCCAGCTCTTTCCCCTCCCAGCCCATAACCCTACCCTGCCCACCTCACTACCCAGCCCATCTCCCCACACGCCCATCTCCCTAACCAGCCCTTTCCCCTCCCAGCCCATAACCCTACCCAGCCCACCACACTACCCTGCCCTTCTTCCCTATGCAGCCCATCACACTACCCTGCCCATCTCCCTACTGAGCCCACCTCCCTACCCAGCCAACCTCCCTACCCAGCCTAGCCCCCTACCCAGCAAATTTCCCCACCCATCTCCCCACCCTACACATCCCCCTCCCCAGCCCGTCTCCCAACCCATCCCTTTCCCCTATCAGCCCATAACCCTACCCTGCCCACCTCACTACCCAGCCCTTCTTCCCTACCCAGCCCATCACCCTACCCATCCCATCTCCCTACCGTGCCAATCACCCTCCCCAGCCCGTCTCCCTACCCAGACCATCTCCCTACATCCCGTGCCCCTCCCCAGCCCGTCTCTCTACAAAGCCTGTCTCACTACCCAGCCAGTCTCCCTACGCAGCCCATCTCACTGCCCAGCCTGTCTCAATACCCAGCCGGTCTCCATTCACAGCCCATCTCCCTCCCCAGCACGTCTCTCTACCCAGCCTGTCTCACTACTCATCCCGTCTCGCTACCCAGCCCATCACCCTACCCTGCCCCTCTCCCTACCCAGCCCTTCTCCCTACCCAGACCATCTCCCCTCCCAGCCCATCCCCCTACCAGCCCGTCTCCCTACCCAGCAAGTCTCCCTACCCAGCCCATCTCCCTACCCAGCCAACCCCCCTACCCAGCCCGTCTCTCTACCCAGCCCGTCTCCCTACCCAACCCAGCCCCCTACACAGCAAACTTCCCCACCCATCTCCCCACCCTACCCATCCCCCTCCCCAGCCGGTCTCCCCACCCAGCCCATCTCCCTACCCAGCCCATCTCCCTACCCAACCCATCTCCCTACCCAGCCCATCTCCCTCCCCAGACGGTCTCACAACCCAGCCCGTATCCCTATCCAGCCCCACTCCCTACCCAGCCCGTCTCCCTACCCAGCCCATTCCCCTACGCAGCCCATCCACCTACCCAGCCCGTCTCCCTACCCAGCCCAACTCCCTCCCCAGCCCATCTCCCAACCCTGGCTGTCTCACTATCCAGGCCTTCTCCCCACCCAGCCCATCCCCATACCCATCCCGTCTCCCCACCCAGCCCATCCCCCTACCCAGCAAATTTCCCCACCCAGCTCCTCTCCCTACCCAGCCCGTCTCCCCACACAGCCCATCCCCATACCCAGCCCTTCTCCCTAACCAGCCCATCTCCCTACCCAGCCCGTCTCCCCACCGAGCCCCTCTCCCCACCCAGCCCATCCCCCTACCCAGACCGTCTACCCACCCAGCCCTTCTCCCTTCAGCCCATGCCCCTACCCAGCTGTCCCCCTACCCAGCCCGTCTCCCCACCCAGCCCATCTCCCTGCAGCCCATGCCCCTACCCAGCCCGTCCCCCTAGCCAGCCCGTCTCCCTACCCAGCCCGTCTCCCTCCCAGCCCATAACCCTACCCAGCCCACATCCCTACCCAGCCCACCTCCCTACCCAGCCCATCACCCTACCCATCCCATCTCCCTACCAAGCCAATCACCCTCCCCAGCCTGTCTCCCTACCCACACCATCACCCTACAGCCCGTGCCCCTCGTCAGCACGTCTCTCTACCCAGCCTGTCTCACTACCCAGCCAGTCTCCCTACGCAGCCCATCTCCCTCCCCAGCCCGGCTCTCTACTCAGCCGGTCTCACTACCCAGCCCGTCTCCCTACCCAGCCCAAGACCCTACCCAGCCCCTCTCCCTACCCAGCCCCTCTCCCTACCCAGCCCGTCTCCCCACCCAGCCTGTCTCCCTACCCAGCTCTTTCCCCTCCCAGCCCATAACCCTACCCTGCCCACCTCACTACCCAGCCCATCTCCCCACATGCCCATCTCCCTAACCAGCCCTTTCCCCTCCCAGCCCATAACCCTACCCAGCCCACCACACTACCCTGCCCTTCTTCCCTATGCAGCCCATCACACTACCCTGCCCATCTCCCTACTGAGCCCACCTCCCTACCCAGCCAACCTCCCTACCCAGCCTAGCCCCCTACCCAGCAAATTTCCCCACCCATCTCCCCACCCTACACATCCCCCTCCCCAGCCCGTCTCCCAACCCATCCCTTTCCCCTATCAGCCCATAACCCTACCCTGCCCACCTCACTACCCAGCCCTTCTTCCCTACCCAGCCCATCACCCTACCCATCCCATCTCCCTACCGTGCCAATCACCCTCCCCAGCCCGTCTCCCTACCCAGACCATCTCCCTACATCCCGTGCCCCTCCCCAGCCCGTCTCTCTACAAAACCTGTCTCACTACCCAGCCAGTCTCCCTACGCAGCCCATCTCACTGCCCAGCCTGTCTCAATACCCAGCCGGTCTCCATACACAGCCCATCTCCCTCCCCAGCACGTCTCTCTACCCAGCCTGTCTCACTACTCATCCCGTCTCGCTACCCAGCCCATCACCCTACCCTGCCCCTCTCCCTACCCAGCCCTTCTCCCTACCCAGACCATCTCCCCTCCCAGCCCATCCCCCTACCAGCCCGTCTCCCTACCCAGCAAGTCTCCCTACCCAGCCCATCTCCCTACCCAGCCAACCCCCCTACCCAGCCCGTCTCTCTACCCAGCCCGTCTCCCTACCCAACCCAGCCCCCTACACAGCAAACTTCCCCACCCATCTCCCCACCCTACCCATCCCCCTCCCCAGCCGGTCTCCCCACCCAGCCCATCTCCCTACCCAGCCCATCTCCCTACCCAACCCATCTCCCTACCCAGCCCATCTCCCTCCCCAGACGGTCTCACAACCCAGCCCGTATCCCTATCCAGCCCCACTCCCTACCCAGCCCGTCTCCCTACCCAGCCCATTCCCCTACGCAGCCCATCCACCTACCCAGCCCGTCTCCCTACCCAGCCCAACTCCCTCCCCAGCCCATCTCCCAACCCTGGCTGTCTCACTATCCAGGCCTTCTCCCCACCCAGCCCATCCCCATACCCATCCCGTCTCCCCACCCAGCCCATCCCCCTACCCAGCAAATTTCCCCACCCAGCTCCTCTCCCTACCCAGCCCGTCTCCCCACACAGCCCATCCCCATACCCAGCCCTTCTCCCTAACCAGCCCATCTCCCTACCCAGCCCGTCTCCCCACCGAGCCCCTCTCCCCACCCAGCCCATCCCCCTACCCAGACCGTCTACCCACCCAGCCCTTCTCCCTTCAGCCCATGCCCCTACCCAGCTGTCCCCCTACCCAGCCCGTCTCCCCACCCAGCCCATCTCCCTGCAGCCCATGCCCCTACCCAGCCCGTCCCCCTAGCCAGCCCGTCTCCCTACCCAGCCCGTCTCCCTCCCAGCCCATAACCCTACCCAGCCCACATCCCTACCCAGCCCACCTCCCTACCCAGCCCATCACCCTACCCATCCCATCTCCCTACCAAGCCAATCACCCTCCCCAGCCTGTCTCCCTACCCACACCATCACCCTACAGCCCGTGCCCCTCGTCAGCACGTCTCTCTACCCAGCCTGTCTCACTACCCAGCCAGTCTCCCTACGCAGCCCATCTCCCTCCCCAGCCCGGCTCTCTACTCAGCCGGTCTCACTACCCAGCCCGTCTCCCTACCCAGCCCAAGACCCTACCCAGCCCCTCTCCCTACCCAGCCCCTCTCCCTACCCAGCCCGTCTCCCCACCCAGCCTGTCTCCCTACCCAGCTCTTTCCCCTCCCAGCCCATAACCCTACCCTGCCCACCTCACTACCCAGCCCATCTCCCCACATGCCCATCTCCCTAACCAGCCCTTTCCCCTCCCAGCCCATAACCCTACCCAGCCCACCACACTACCCTGCCCTTCTTCCCTATGCAGCCCATCACACTACCCTGCCCATCTCCCTACTGAGCCCACCTCCCTACCCAGCCAACCTCCCTACCCAGCCTAGCCCCCTACCCAGCAAATTTCCCCACCCATCTCCCCACCCTACACATCCCCCTCCCCAGCCCGTCTCCCAACCCATCCCTTTCCCCTATCAGCCCATAACCCTACCCTGCCCACCTCACTACCCAGCCCTTCTTCCCTACCCAGCCCATCACCCTACCCATCCCATCTCCCTACCGTGCCAATCACCCTCCCCAGCCCGTCTCCCTACCCAGACCATCTCCCTACATCCCGTGCCCCTCCCCAGCCCGTCTCTCTACAAAGCCTGTCTCACTACCCAGCCAGTCTCCCTACGCAGCCCATCTCACTGCCCAGCCTGTCTCAATACCCAGCCGGTCTCCATACACAGCCCATCTCCCTCCCCAGCACGTCTCTCTACCCAGCCTGTCTCACTACTCATCCCGTCTCGCTACCCAGCCCATCACCCTACCCTGCCCCTCTCCCTACCCAGCCCTTCTCCCTACCCAGACCATCTCCCCTCCCAGCCCATCCCCCTACCAGCCCGTCTCCCTACCCAGCAAGTCTCCCTACCCAGCCCATCTCCCTACCCAGCCAACCCCCCCTACCCAGCCCGTCTCTCTACCCAGCCCGTCTCCCTACCCAACCCAGCCCCCTACACAGCAAACTTCCCCACCCATCTCCCCACCCTACCCATCCCCCTCCCCAGCCGGTCTCCCCACCCAGCCCATCTCCCTACCCAGCCCATCTCCCTACCCAACCCATCTCCCTACCCAGCCCATCTCCCTCCCCAGACGGTCTCACTACCCAGCCCGTATCCCTATCCAGCCCCACTCCCTACCCAGCCCGTCTCCCTACCCAGCCCATTCCCCTACGCAGCCCATCCACCTACCCAGCCCGTCTCCCTACCCAGCACAACTCCCTCCCCAGCCCATCTCCCAACCCTGGCTGTCTCACTATCCAGGCCTTCTCCCCACCCAGCCCATCCCCATACCCATCCCGTCTCCCCACCCAGCCCATCCCCCAACCCAGCAAATTTCCCCACCCAGCTCCTCTCCCTACCCAGCCCGTCTCCCCACACAGCCCATCCCCATACCCAGCCCGTCTCCCTAACCAGCCCATCTCCCTACCCAGCCAGTCTCCCCACCGAGCCCCTCTCCCCACCCAGCCCATCCCCCTACCCAGACCGTCTACCCACCCAGCCCTTCTCCCTTCAGCCCATGCCCCTACCCAGCTGTCCCCCTACCCAGCCCGTCTCCCCACCCAGCCCATCTCCCTGCAGCCCATGCCCCTACCCAGCCCGTCCCCCTAGCCAGCCCGTCTCCCTACCCAGCCCGTCTCCCTCCCAGCCCATAACCCTACCCAGCCCACATCCCTACCCAGCCCACCTCCCTACCCAGCCCATCACCCTACCCATCCCATCTCCCTACCAAACCAATCACCCTCCCCAGCCTGTCTCCCTACCCACACCATCACCCTACAGCCCGTGCCCCTCGTCAGCACGTCTCTCTACCCAGCCTGTCTCACTACCCAGCCAGTCTCCCTACGCAGCCCATCTCCCTCCCCAGCCCGGCTCTCTACCCAGCCGGTCTCACTACCCAGCCCGTCTCCCTACCCAGCCCAAGACCCTACCCAGCCCCTCTCCCTACCCAGCCCATCTCCCTACCTAGCCCATCTCTCTACCAAGCCCAGCCCCCTAACCAGCCCTTCTCCAAAAGTAGCCCATCCCCCACCCTGCCCTTCTCCCTACCCAGCCCATCCCCCACCCTGCCCTTCTCCCTACTCAGCTCATCTCCCTACCCAGCCCATCCCTCTACCCAGCCCATCACACTACCCTGCCCATCTCCATACCAAGCCCATCTCCCTACCCAGACCATCACCCTACCCTGCCCATCTCCCTACCCAGTCCAGCCCCCTACCCTGCAAATATCCCCATCCTGCACATTCCCCCACCCTACCCATCCCCCTCCTCAGCCCATCTCCCCCACCCTACACATCTCCCTACCCTTCCCATCTCCCCACCCAGCCCATCCCCCTCCCCAGCAAATTTCCCCACCCAGCCCCTCTCCCTACTCAGCCCATCTCCCTACCCAGCCCAGCCCCCTACCCAGCAAATATCCCCATCCCGCATATCTCCCCACCCTACCTATCCCCCTCCTCAGCCCATCTCCCCACCTTACACATCTCCCTACCCATCCCATCTCCCCAACCAGCCCATCCCCCTACCCAGCAAATTTCCCCATCCAGCCCCTCTCCCTACCCAGCCCGTCTCCCCACCCAGCCTGTCTCCCTACCCAGCTCTTTCCCCTCCCAGCCCATAACCCTACCCTGCCCACCTCACTACCCAGCCCATCTCCCCACACGCCCATCTCCCTAACCAGCCCTTTCCCCTCCCAGCCCATAACCCTACCCAGCACACCACACTACCCTGCCCTTCTTCCCTATGCAGCCCATCACACTACCCTGCCCATCTCCCTACTGAGCCCACCTCCCTACCCAGCCAACCTCCCTACCCAGCCTAGCCCCCTACCCAGCAAATTTCCCCACCCATCTCCCCACCCTACACATCCCCCTCCCCAGCCCGTCTCCCAACCCATCCCTTTCCCCTATCAGCCCATAACCCTACCCTGCCCACCTCACTACCCAGCCCTTCTTCCCTACCCAGCCCATCACCCTACCCATCCCATCTCCCTACCGTGCCAATCACCCTCCCCAGCCCGTCTCCCTACCCAGACCATCTCCCTACATCCCGTGCCCCTCCCCAGCCCGTCTCTCTACAAAGCCTGTCTCACTACCCAGCCAGTCTCCCTACGCAGCCCATCTCACTGCCCAGCCTGTCTCAATACCCAGCCGGTCTCCATACACAGCCCATCTCCCTCCCCAGCACGTCTCTCTACCCAGCCTGTCTCACTACTCATCCTGTCTCGCTACCCAGCCCATCACCCTACCCTGCCCCTCTCCCTACCCAGCCCTTCTCCCTACCCAGACCATCTCCCCTCCCAGCCCATCCCCCTACCAGCCCGTCTCCCTACCCAGCAAGTCTCCCTACCCAGCCCATCTCCCTACCCAGCCAACCCCCCTACCCAGCCCGTCTCTCTACCCAGCCCGTTTCCCTACCCAACCCAGCCCCCTACACAGCAAACTTCCCCACCCATCTCCCCACCCTACCCATCCCCCTCCCCAGCCGGTCTCCCCACCCAGCCCATCTCCCTACCCAGCCCATCTCCCTACCCAACCCATCTCCCTACCCAGCCCATCTCCCTCCCCAGACGGTCTCACTACCCAGCCCGTATCCCTATCCAGCCCCACTCCCTACCCAGCCCGTCTCCCTACCCAGCCCATTCCCCTACGCAGCCCATCCACCTACCCAGCCCGTCTCCCTACCCCGCCCAACTCCCTCCCCAGCCCATCTCCCAACCCTGGCTGTCTCACTATCCAGGCCTTCTCCCCACCCAGCCCATCCCCATACCCATCCCGTCTCCCCACCCAGCCCATCCCCCTACCCAGCAAATTTCCCCACCCAGCTCCTCTCCCTACCCAGCCCGTCTCCCCACACAGCCCATCCCCATACCCAGCCCTTCTCCCTAACCAGCCCATCTCCCTACCCAGCCCGTCTCCCCACCGAGCCCCTCTCCCCACCCAGCCCATCCCCCTACCCAGACCGTCTACCCACCCAGCCCTTCTCCCTTCAGCCCATGCCCCTACCCAGCTGTCCCCCTACCCAGCCCGTCTCCCCACCCAGCCCATCTCCCTGCAGCCCATGCCCCTACCCAGCCCGTCCCCCTAGCCAGCCCGTCTCCCTACCCAGCCCGTCTCCCTCCCAGCCCATAACCCTACCCAGCCCACATCCCTACCCAGCCCACCTCCCTACCCAGCCCATCACCCTACCCATCCCATCTCCCTACCAAGCCAATCACCCTCCCCAGCATGTCTCCCTACCCACACCATCACCCTACAGCCCGTGCCCCTCGTCAGCACGTCTCTCTACCCAGCCTGTCTCACTACCCAGCCAGTCTCCCTACGCAGCCCATCTCCCTCCCCAGCCCGGCTCTCTACCCAGCCGGTCTCACTACCCAGCCCGTCTCCCTACCCAGCCCAAGACCCTACCCAGCCCCTCTCCCTACCCAGCCCCTCTCCCTACCCAGCCCGTCTCCCCACCCAGCCTGTCTCCCTACCCAGCTCTTTCCCCTCCCAGCCCATAACCCTACCCTGCCCACCTCACTACCCAGCCCATCTCCCCACACGCCCATCTCCCTAACCAGCCCTTTCCCCTCCCAGCCCATAACCCTACCCAGCCCACCACACTACCCTGCCCTTCTTCCCTATGCAGCCCATCACACTACCCTGCCCATCTCCCTACTGAGCCCACCTCCCTACCCAGCCAACCTCCCTACCCAGCCTAGCCCCCTACCCAGCAAATTTCCCCACCCATCTCCCCACCCTACACATCCCCCTCCCCAGCCCGTCTCCCAACCCATCCCTTTCCCCTATCAGCCCATAACCCTACCCTGCCCACCTCACTACCCAGCCCTTCTTCCCTACCCAGCCCATCACCCTACCCATCCCATCTCCCTACCGTGCCAATCACCCTCCCCAGCCCGTCTCCCTACCCAGACCATCTCCCTACATCCCGTGCCCCTCCCCAGCCCGTCTCTCTACAAAACCTGTCTCACTACCCAGCCAGTCTCCCTACGCAGCCCATCTCACTGCCCAGCCTGTCTCAATACCCAGCCGGTCTCCATACACAGCCCATCTCCCTCCCCAGCACGTCTCTCTACCCAGCCTGTCTCACTACTCATCCCGTCTCGCTACCCAGCCCATCACCCTACCCTGCCCCTCTCCCTACCCAGCCCTTCTCCCTACCCAGACCATCTCCCCTCCCAGCCCATCCCCCTACCAGCCCGTCTCCCTACCCAGCAAGTCTCCCTACCCAGCCCATCTCCCTACCCAGCCAACCCCCCTACCCAGCCCGTCTCTCTACCCAGCCCGTTTCCCTACCCAACCCAGCCCCCTACACAGCAAACTTCCCCACCCATCTCCCCACCCTACCCATCCCCCTCCCCAGCCGGTCTCCCCACCCAGCCCATCTCCCTACCCAGCCCATCTCCCTACCCAACCCATCTCCCTACCCAGCCCATCTCCCTCCCCAGACGGTCTCACTACCCAGCCCGTATCCCTATCCAGCCCCACTCCCTACCCAGCCCGTCTCCCTACCCAGCCCATTCCCCTACGCAGCCCATCCACCTACCCAGCCCGTCTCCCTACCCAGCCCAACTCCCTCCCCAGCCCATCTCCCAACCCTGGCTGTCTCACTATCCAGGCCTTCTCCCCACCCAGCCCATCCCCATACCCATCCCGTCTCCCCACCCAGCCCATCCCCCTACCCAGCAAATTTCCCCACCCAGCTCCTCTCCCTACCCAGCCCGTCTCCCCACACAGCCCATCCCCATACCCAGCCCGTCTCCCTAACCAGCCCATCTCCCTACCCAGCCCGTCTCCCCACCGAGCCCCTCTCCCCACCCAGCCCATCCCCCTACCCAGACCGTCTACCCACCCAGCCCTTCTCCCTTCAGCCCATGCCCCTACCCAGCTGTCCCCCTACCCAGCCCGTCTCCCCACCCAGCCCATCTCCCTGCAGCCCATGCCCCTACCCAGCCCGTCCCCCTAGCCAGCCCGTCTCCCTACCCAGCCCACCTCCCTACCCAGCCCATCACCCTACCCATCCCATCTCCCTACCAAGCCAATCACCCTCCCCAGCCTGTCTCCCTACCCACACCATCACCCTACAGCCCGTGCCCCTCGTCAGCACGTCTCTCTACCCAGCCTGTCTCACTACCCAGCCAGTCTCCCTACGCAGCCCATCTCCCTCCCCAGCCCGGCTCTCTACCCAGCCGGTCTCACTACCCAGCCCGTCTCCCTACCCAGCCCAAGACCCTACCCAGCCCCTCTCCCTACCCAGCCCCTCTCCCTACCCATCCCCTCTCCCTACCCAGCCCTTCTTCCTACCCAGCCCTTCTCCCTGCCCAGCCCGTCTTCACTTGCAGCCCATCCCCCGACCCAGCCCGTCTCCCCTCCCAGCCCATCACCTACCCAGCCCTTCCCCCACACAGCCCGTCTCCCTACCCAGCCCATCTCCCTACCCAGCGCATCCCCCTACCCAGCCCATCTCCCTACCCAGCCCGTCTCCCCACCCAACCCATCTCCCTACCCAGCCCATCTCCCTCCCCAGCCGGTCTCACTACCCAGCCCGTATCCCTATCAAGACCCACTCCCTACCCAGCCCGTCTCTCTACAAAGCCTATACCCCTACCCAGCCCATCCCCCTACCCAGCCCGTCTCCCTACCCAGCCCAACTCCCTCCCCAGCACATCACCCAACCCTGGCTGTCTCACTAACCAAGCAGTCTCCCCACCCACCCCATCACCCTACCCAGCCCTCCTCCCTACCCAGTCCATCTCCCTACACAGCCCGTTCCCCACCGAGCCCGTCTCCCCACCCAGCCCATCCCCCTACCCAGACCGTCTCCCCACCCAGCCTGTCTCCCCACCCAGCCCATTCCCCTACACAGCCCGTCTCCCTACCCAGCCCGTCTCCCTACCCAGCCCATCTCCCTTCCCTACCCGTCTCCCCACCCAGCCCATTTCCCTACCCAGCCCATCTCCCCTCCCTACCCGTCTCCGAACCCTGCCCATCTCCCTCCCAGCCCATCTCCCCACACAGCCCATCACCCAACCCAGCCCATCACCATACCCAGGCATTCTCCCTACCCAGCCCATCTCCCTCCATAGCCGGTCTCTCTAACCAGCCCGTCTCGCTACCCAGCCCGTCTCCCTACCCAGCCCATCTCCCTACCCAGGCCGTCTCCCTATCCAGCCCGTCTCCCCACCCAGCCCTTTCCCATACGCAGCCCTTCACCCTACACAGCCCGTCTCCCCACCCAGCCCAGCCCCCTACCCAGCCAATCCCGCTACCCAGCAAGTTTCCCCACACAGCCCATCTCCCCACCCTACCCATTTCCCTCCCCAGCCGGTCTCCCCTCCGAGCCCATCTACATACCCAGCCCATCTTCCTACCCAGACAATCTCCCCTCCCTATCCTTTTCCCTACCCAGCCCATCTCCCTACCCAGCCCGCCTCCCCTCCCTACCTGGCTCCTTACCCCGCCCATCTCCCTACCCAGCCCATCTCCCTACCTAGCCCATCTCTCTACCCAGCCCAGCCCCCTAACCAGCCCTTCTCCCTAAGTAGCCCATCCCCCACCCTGCCCTTCTCCCTACCCAGCCCATCCCCCACCCTGCCCTTCTCCCTACCCATCTCATCTCCCTACCCAGCCCATCCCTCTACCCAGCCCATCACCCTACCCATCCCATCTCCCTACCGAGCCAATCACCCTCCCCAGCCCGTCTCCCTACCCAGACCATCTCCCTACATCCCGTGCCCCTCCCCAGCCCGTCTCTCTACCCAGCCTGTCTCACTACCCAGCCAGTCTCCCTACGCAGCCCATCTCACTGCCCAGCCTGTCTCAATACCCAGCCGGTCTCCATACACAGCCCATCTCCCTCCCCAGCACGTCTCTCTACCCAGCCTGTCTCACTACCCATCCCGTCTCCCTACCCAGCCCATCACCCTACCCTGCCCCTCTCCCTACCCAGCCCTTCTCCCTACCCAGCCCGTCTCCCCTCCCAGCCCATCCCCCTACCAGCCCGTCTCCCTACCCAGCAAGTCTCCCTACCCAGCCCATCTCCCTACCCAGCCAAACCCCTACCCAGCCCGTCTCTCTACCCAGCCCGTCTCCCCACCCAACCCATCTCCCTACCCAGCCCAGCCCCCTACACAGCAAACCTCCCCACCCATCTCCCCACCCTACCCATCCGCCTCCCCAGCCGGTCTCCCCACCCAGCCCATCTCCCTACCCAGCCCATCTCCCTACCCAACCCTTCTCCCTACCCAGCCCATCTCCCTCCCCAGACGGTCTCACTACCCAGCCCGTATCCCTATCCAGCCCCACTCCCTACCCAGCCCGTCTCCCTACCCAGCCCATTCCCCTACGCAGCCCATCCACCTACCCAGCCCGTCTCCCTACCCAGCCCAACTCCCTCCCCAGCCCATCTCCCAACCCTGGCTGTCTCACTATCCAGGCCTTCTCCCCACCCAGCCCATCCCCATACCCAGCCCGTCTCCCTACCCAGTCCATCTCCCTACGCAGCCCGTCTCCCCACCCAGCCCATCTCTCTCCCCAGCCCGTCACCCCACCCAGCCCATTCCCCTACACAGCCCGTCTCCCCACCCAGCCTATGTCCCCACCCTGCCCATCTCCTTCCCCAGCCCATCTCCCCACCCAGCCCATCTCCCCAGCCTGCCCATCTCCGTCCCCAGCCCATCTCCCTCCCCAGCCCAGCTCCCTACCCAGCCCATCTCCCCTCCCTACCCATCTCCCCACCCAGCCCATCTCCCTACCCAGCCCATCACCCCTCCGTACCCGTCCCCCCACCCTGCCCATCTCCCTCCCAGCCCATCTCCCCACACAGCCCATCACCCAACCCAGCCCATCACCATAACCTGACATTCTCCCTAACCAGCCCATCTCCCTCCACAGCCAGTCTCTCTAACAAGCCCGTCTCCCTACCCAGCACATCTCCCTACGCTGCCCGTCTCTCTAAACAACCTGTGTCAATACCCAGCCCATCTCCCTACGCTGCCCGTCTCTCTAAACTGCCTGTCTCAATACCCAGCCCGAATCCCTACCCAGCCCATTGTCCTACCGAGACCGTCTCCCTACCCAGCCCGTCTCCCTATCCAGCCCATCTCCCCTACCCAGCCCATCTCCCCACCCAGCCCAGCCCCCTACCCAGCCAATCCCCCTACCCAGCAAGTTTCCCCACACAGCCCATCTCCCCACACTACCCATTCCCCTCCACAGCCCGTCTCCCCACCGAGCCCAGCTACATACCCAGCCTGTCTCCCTACCCAGCCCATCTCCCTACCCAGACAATCTCGCCTCCCTACCCTTCTCCCTACCCAGCCCATCTCCCTACCCATCCCGCCTCCCCTCCCTACCTGGCTCCTTACCCCGCCAATCCCCCTACCCAGCAAATTTCCCCACCCATCTCCAAACCCTACCCATCCCCCTCCCCAGCCCATCTCCCCACCCAGCCCATCTCCCTACCCAGCTCGTCTCCCCACCCAGCCAATCTCCCTACCCAGCCCATCTCCCTCCACATCCGGTCTCACTACCCAGCCCGTATCCCTATCAAGCCCCACTCCCTACCCAGCCCGTCTCCCTACCAAGCCCATTCCCCTATCCAGCACATCCCCCTACACAGCCCTTCTCCCTACCCAGCCCAACTCCCTCCCCAGCCCATCTCCCAACCATGGCTGTCTCACTGCCCAGGCCGTCTCCCCACCCAGCCTATCCCCATACCCAGCCCATCTCCCTACCCAGTCCATCTCCCTACACAACCCGTCTCCCCACCGAGCCCGTCTCCCCACCCAGCCCACCCCCCTACCCAGACCGGCTCCCCACCCAGCCCGTCTCCCCACCCAGCCCATTCCCCTACACAGCGCGTCTCCCCACCCAGCCCATCTACCCACCCTGCCCATCTCCCTACCCAGCCCATCTCCCCTCCCTACCCGTCTCACCACCCTGCCCATCTCCCTCCAAGCCCATCTCCCCACACAGCCCATCACCCAACCCAGCCCATCACCATACCCAGACATTCTCCCTAACCAGCCCATCTCCCTCCACAGCCAGTCTCTCTAACCAGCCCGTCTTGGTACCCAGCCCGTCTCCCTACCCAGCCCATCTCCCTACGCTGCCCGTCTCTCTAAACAGCCTGTCTCAATTCCCAGCCAGTCTCCCTACACAGCCCATCTCCCTAAGCTGCCCATCTCTCTTCCCAGCCTGTCTCAATTCCCCGACCGTCTCCCTACCCAGACCATTGTCCTACCCAGCCCATCTCCCTACCCAGCCCGTCTCCCTATCCAGCCCTTCTCCCCACCCAGCCCATTCCCCTACCCAGCCCTTCACCCTACCCAGCCCGTCTCCCTACCCAGCCCATGCCCCTACCCAGCCAAACCCCCTACCCAGCAAGTTTCCCCACCCAGCCCATCTCCCCACCCTACCCATTCCCCTCCCCAGCCAGTCTCCCCACCGAGCCGATTTACATACCCAGCCTGTCTCCATACCCAGCCCATCTCCGTACCCAGACAATCTACCCACCCTACCCTTCTCCCTACCCAGCCCATCTCCCTACCCAGCCCGCCTCCCCTCCCTACCTGGCTCCTTACCGTGCCCATCTCCCGACCCAGCCCGTCTCTCTACCCAGCCCAGCCCCCTACCAAGCCCTTCTCCCTAACTAGCCCATCCTCCACCCTGCCCTTCTCCCTACCCATCCCATCTCCCTACCCAGCCCAACCCCCTACCCAGCCCATCACCCTACCCTGCCCATCTCCATACCAAGCCCATCTACCTACCCAGCCCTTCACCCTACCCTGCCTATCTCCCTACCGAGCCCATCTCCGTGCCCAGCCCATCACCCTACCCAGCCGAGACCCCTACCCAGCAAATTTCCCCATCCCGCACATCTCCCCTCCCTACCCATCCCCCTCCTCATCCCATCTCCCCACCCTACACATCTCCCTACCCATCCCGTCTCCCCACCCAGCGCATCCCCCTACCCAGCAAATTTCCTCACCCAGCACCTCTCCCTACCCAGCCCATCTCCCTAGCCACCCCAGCCTCCTACCTAGCAAATTTCCCCATCCCGCACATCTCCCCCCCCTACGCATCGCCCTCCTCAGCCCATCTCCCCACCCTACACATCTCCCTAGCCATCCCGTCTCCCCACCCAGCACATCCCCCTACCTAGCAAATTTCCCCTCCCAGCCCCTCTCCCTACCCAGCCCATCTCCCCACCCAGCCCATCTCCCCACCCAGCCCGTCTCCCCACCCAGCCCATCCCCATACCCAGCCCGTCTCCCTAACCAGCCCATCTCCCTACCCAGCCCGTCTCCCCACCGAGCCCCTCTCCAACCCCAGCACATCCCCCTACCCAGACCGTCTCCCCACCAAGCCCTTCTCCCTACAGCCCATGCCCCTACCCAGCCCGTCCCCCTACCCAGCCCGTCTCCCCACCCAGCCTATCTCCCTACAGCCCATGCCTCTACCCAGCCCATCCCCCTACCCAGCCCGTCTCCCCACCCAGCCTGTCTCCCTACCTAGCCCTTTCCCCTCCCAGCCCATAACGCTACCTAGCCCACCTCACTACCCAGCCCATCTCCCCACCCAGCCCATCTTCCTACCAGCCCTTTCCCCTCCCAGCCCATTACCCTACCCAGCCCACCTCACTACCCAGCCCTTCTTCCCTACCCAGCCCATCACCCTACCCTGCCCATCTCCCTACTGAGCCCACATCCCTAACCAGCCCACCTCCCTACCCAGCCCATCACCCTACCCATCCCATCTCCATACCGAGCCAATCACCCTCCCCAGCCCGTCTCCCTACCCTGACCATCTCCCTACAGCCCGTGCTCATCCCCAGCCCGTCTCTCTACCCAGCCTGTCTCACTACCCAGCCAGTCTCCCTACGCAGCCCATCTCCCTCCCCAGCCCGTCTCTCTAGACAGCCGGTCTCCCTACACAGCCCATCTCCCTCCCCAGCCCGTCTCTCTACCCAGCCAGTCTCACTACCCAGCCAATCTCCCTACAGCCCATGCCTCTCCCCAGCCCGTCCCCCTTCCCAGCCCGTCTCCCCACCCAGCCTGTCTCCCTACCTAGCCCTTTCCCCTCCCATCCCATATACCTGACCCAGCCCACCTCACTACCCAGCCCATCTCCCCACCCAGCCCATCTCCCTACCCAGCCCTTTCCCCTCCCTGCCCATAACCCTACCCAGCCCACCTCACTACCCAGCCCTTCATCCCTACCCTGCCCATCTCCCTCCTGAGCCCACATCCCTAACCAGCCCACCTCCCTACGGAGCCCATCAACCTACCCATCCCATCTCCCTACCGACCCAATCACCCTCCCCAGCCCGTACCCTACTCAGACCACCTCCCTACAGCCCGTGCCCGTCCCCAGCCCCTCTCTCTACCCAGCCAGTCTCACTACCCAGCCCGTCTCCCTACCCAGCCCATCACCCTACCCAGCCCCTCTCCCTACCCACCCCCTCTCCCTATTCAGCCCCTCTCCATACCCAGCCCCTCTCCCTACCCAAAACCTTTCCCTACCCAGCCCATCTCCCTGCCCAGCCCGTCTTCAATTGCAGCCCGTCCCCAGACCCAGCCCGTCTCCCCTCCCAGCCCATCACCTCCCAGCTCGTCTCACCTCCCAGCCGATCCCTCTACCCAGCCCGTCCCCCTACCCAGCCCGTCTCCCTTCCCAGCTCATCTCCCTACCCAGCCCATCCCCCTACCCAGCCCGTCTCCCTACCCAGCCCGTCTCCCCACCCAACCCATCTCCATACCCAGCCCAGCCCCCTACCCAGCAAATTTCCCCACCCATCTCCCCACCCTACCCATCCCCCTCCCCAGCCCGTCTCCCCACCCAGCCCATCTCCCTACCCAGCCCATCTACCTCCCCAGCCGGTCTCACTACCCAGCCTGTATCCCTATCATGCCCCATTCCCTACCCAACCCGTCTCCTGACCAAGCCCATTCCCCTAACCAGCCCATCCCCCTACCCAGCCCGTCTCCCTACCCAGCCCAACTCCCTCCCCAGCTCATCACCCAATCCTGGCTGTCTCACTACCCAGGCCGTCTCCCCACCCAGCCCATCCCCATACCCAGCCCGTCTCCCTTACCAGTCCCTCTCCTTACACAGCCCGTCTCCCCACCGAGCCTGTCTCCCCACCCAGCCCATCCCTCTACCCAGACCGTCTCCCTCCCCAGCCCATCTCCCCACCCAGCCCATTCCCCTACACAGCCCTTCTCCCCACCCAGCCCATCTCCCCACCCTGCCCATCTGCCTCCCCAGCCCATCTCCCTACCCAGCCCGTGTCCCTACCCAGCCCATCTCCCCTCCCTACCCGTCCCCCCACCCTGCCCATCTCCCTCCCAGCCCATCTCCCCACACAGCCCATCACCAAACCCAGCCCATCACCATACCCAGACATTCTCCCTAACCAGCCCATCTCCCTCCACAGCCGGTCTCTCTAACCAGCCCGTCTCGCTACCCAGCCCGTCTCCCTAACCAGCCCTTCTCCCTACGCTGCCCGTCTCTCTAAACAGCCTGTCTCAATACCCAGCCCATTGTCCTACCCAGCCCGTCTCCTTACCCAGGCTGTCTCCCTATCCAGCCCGTCTCCCCACCCAGCCCATTCCCCTACCCAGACCTTCACCCTACCCAGCCCGTCTCCCTACCCAGACAATCTCGCCTCCCTACCCTTCTCGCTACCCAGCCCATCTCCCTAACCAGCCCGCCTCCCCTCCCTACCTGGCTCCTTACCCCGCCCATCTCCCCACCCAGCCCATCTCCCTACCCAGCCCATTTCCCCATCAAGCCCGTCTCCCTTCCCAGCTCGTCTCCCCACACAGCCAATCTCCCTACCCAGTCCATCTCCCTCCACAGCCGGTCTCACTACCCAGCCCGTATCCCAATCAAGCCCCACTCCCTACCCAGCCCGTCTCCCTACCAAGCCCATTCCCCTATCCAGCACATCCCCCTACACAGCCCGTCTCCCTACCCAGCCCAACTCCCTCCCCAGCCCATCTCCCAACACTGGCTTTCTCACTTCCCAGGCCGTCTCCCCACCCAGCCTATCCCCACACCCAGCCCGTCTCCCTACCCAGTCCATCTCCCTACACAGCCCGTCTCCCCACCGAGCCCGTCTCCCCACCCAGCCCATCCCCCTACCCAGACCGTCTCCCCACCCAGCCCGTCTCCCCACCCAGCCCATTCCCCTACACAGCCCGTCTCCCCACCCAGCCCATCTACCCACCCTGCCCATCTCCCTACCCAGCCCATCTCCCCTCCCTACCCGTCTCACCACCCTGCCCATCTCCCTCCAAGCCCATCTCCCCACACAGTCCATCACCCAACCCAGCCCATCACCATACCCAGACATTCTCCCTAACCAGCCAATCTCCCTCCACAGCCGGTCTCTCTAACCAGCCCGTCTTGCTACCCAGCCCGTCTCCCTACCCAGCCCATCTCCCTACGCTGCCCGTCTCTCTAAACAGCCTGTCTCAATACCCAGCCAGTCTCCCTACACAACCCATCTCCCTACGCTGCCCGTCTCTCTACTCAGCCTGTCTCAATACCCAGCCCGTCTCCCTACCCTGACCATTGTCCTACCCAGCCCTTCACCCTACCCAGCCCATCTCCCTACCCAGACCAGCCCCCTACCCAGCCAAACCCCCTACCCAGCAAGTTTCCCCACCCAGCCCATCTCCCCACCCTACCCATTCCCCTCCCCAGCCGCTCTCCCCACCGAGCCCATCTACATACCCAGCCTGTCTCCATACCCAGCCCATCTCCCTACCCAGACAATCTACCCACCCTACCCTTCTCCCTACCCAGCCCATCTCCCTACCCAGCCCGCCTCGCCTCCCTACCTGGCTCATTACCGTGCCCATCTCCCTACCCAGCCCGTCTCTCTACCCAGCCCAGCCCCTTACCAAGCCCTTCTCCCTAACTAGCCCGTCCTCCACCCTGCCCTTCTCCCTACCCAGCCCATCTCCATACCAAGCCCATCTACCTACCCAGCCCATCACCCTACCCTGCCTATATCCCTACCGAGCCCATCTCCGTACCCAGCCCATCTCCCTACCCAGCCCAGCCCCCTACCCAGCATATTTCCCCATCCCGCACATCTCCCCTCCCTACCCATCCCCCTCCTCATCCCAACTCCCCACCCTACACATCTCCCTACCCATCCCGTCTCCCCACCCAGCCCATCCCCCTACCCAGGAAATTTCCTCACCCAGCACCTCTCCCTACCAGCCCATCTCCCTACCCACCCCAGCCTCCTACCCAGCATATTTCCCCATCCCGGACATCTCCCCCCCCTACCCATCGCCCTCCTCAGCCCATCTCCCCACCCTACACATCTCCCTACCCATCCCGTCTCCCCACCCAGCCCTTCCCCCTACCCAGCAAATTTCCCCACCCAGCCCCTCTCCCTACCCAGCCCGTAGCCCCACCCAGCCCGTCTCCCCACCCAGCCCGTCTCCCCACCCAGCCCATCCCTATACCCAGCCCGTCTCCCCACCCAGCCCATCTCCCTTCCCAGCCCATTTCCCCACCCAGCCCGTCTCCCACCCCAGCCCATCCCCCTACCCAGACCGTCTCTCCACCAAGCCCATCTCCCTACAGCCCATGCCCCTACCCAGCCTGTCCCCCTGCCCAGCCCGTCTCTCCACCCAGCCTATCTCACTACAGCCCATGCCTCTACCCAGCCCGTCCCCCTACCCAGCCCTTCTCCCAACCCAGCTTGTCTCCCTACCCAGCCCTGTCCCCTCCCAGCCATAACCCTACCCAGCCCACCTCACTACCCAGCCCTTCTTCCCTACCCAGCCCATCACCCTACCCTGCCCATCTCCCTACTGAGCCCACATCCCTAACCAGCCCACCTCCCTACCCAGCCCATCACCCTACCCATCCCATCTCCCTACCGAGCCAATCACCCTCCCCAGCCCGTACCCTACTCAGACCATCTCCCTACAGACCGTACCCCTCCCCAGCCCGTCTCACTACCCAGCCTGTCTCACTACCCAGCCTGTCTCCCTACGCAGCCCATCTCCCTCCCCAGCCCGTCTCTCTAGACAACCGGTCTCCCTACACAGCGCATCTCCCTCCCCAGCCCGTCTCTCTACCCAGCCAGTCTCACTACCCAGCCCGTCTCCCTACCCAGCCCATCACCCTACCCAGCCCCTCTCCCTACCCAGCCCCTCTCCCTATTCAGCCCCTCTCCATACCCAGCCCCTCTCCCTACCCAACCCCTCTCCCTACCCAGCCCGTCTCCCTGCCCAGCCCGTCTTCTATTGCAACCCATCCCCAGACCCAGCCCGTCTCCCCTCCCAGCCCATCACCTCCCAGCCCGTCTCCCCTCCCAGCCCGTCTCCCTACCCAGCCTGTCTCCCCACCCAACCCATCTCCCTACCCAGCCCAGCCCCCTATCCAGCAAATTTCCCCACCCATCTCCCCACCCTACCCATCCCCCTCCCCAGCCCATCTCCCCACCCAGACCATCTCCCTACCCAGCACATCTCCCTCCCCAGCCGGTCTCACTACCCAGCCTGTATCCCTATCATGCCCCATTCCCAACCCAGCCCATCTCCCTACCAATCCCATTCCCCTACCCAGCCCATCCCCCTACCCAGCCTGTATCCCTACCCAGCCCAACTCCCTCCCCATCTCATCACCCAACCTTGGCTGTCTCACATCCCAGGCCATCTCCCCACCCAGCCCATCCCCATACCCAGCCCGTCTCCCTTAACAGTCCATCTCCTTACACAGCCCGTCTCACCACCGGGCCCGTTTCCCCACCCAGCCCATCCCCCTACCCAGACCGTCTCCCCACCCAGCCCGTCTCCCCACCCAGCCCATCACCCTCCCCAGCCCGTCTCCCCAACCAGCCCATTCCCTACACAGCCCGTCTCCCCACCCAGCCCATCTCCCCACCCTGCCCATCTGCCTCCCCTGCCCGTCTCCCTACTCAGCCCGTGTCCCTACCTAGCCCATCTCCCCTCCCTACCCGTCTCCCCACCGAGCACATCTCCTACCCAGCCCATCTCCCCACCCTACCCGTCTGCCCACCCTGCCCATCTCCCTCCCAGCCCATCTCCCCACACAGCCCATCACCCAACCCAGCCCATCACCGTACCCAGACATTCTCCCTAACCAGCCCATCTCCCTCCACAGCCGGTCTCTCTAACCAGCCCATCTCGCTACACAGCCCGTCTCCCTAACCAGCCCTTCTCCCTACGCTGCCCGTCTCTCGAAACAGCCTGTCTCAATACCCAGCCCGTCTCCCTACCCAGCCCATTGTCCTACCCAGCCCGTCTCCTTAACCAGGCCGTCTCCCTATCCAGCCCGTCTCCCCACCCAGCTCAATCCCCTACCCAGCCCTTCACCCTACCAGCCCGACTCCCCACCCAGCCCAGCCCCCTACACAGCCAATCCCCCTACCCAGCAAGTTTCCCCACACAGCCCATCTCCCCACACTACCCATTCCCCTCCCCAGCCCGTCTCCCCACCGAGCCCATTTGCATGCCTTGGCTGTCTCCCTACCCAGCCCATCTCCCTCCCAGACAAT
The DNA here is from genome assembly GCA_026770705.1 of Isurus oxyrinchus. NCBI lineage: Eukaryota > Metazoa > Chordata > Chondrichthyes > Lamniformes > Lamnidae > Isurus > Isurus oxyrinchus. The sequence goes on from JANJGN010000018.1 coordinate 5,798,205, forward strand.
CTCCCCTCCCTACCCTTCTCCCTACCCAGCCCATCTCCCTACCCAGCCCATCTCCCTACCCAGCCCATCCCCCTACCCAGCCCATCACCCTACCCTGCCTATCTCCCTACCCAGACCATCACCCTACCCTGCCCATCTCCCTACCCAGACCATCACCCTACACTGCCCAACTCCCTACCCAGCCCATCTCCCTACCCAGCAATTTTCCCCATCCCGCACATCTCCCCACCCTACCCATCCCCCTCCTCAGCCCATCTCCCCCACCCTACACATCTCCCTACCCATCCCATCTCCCCACCCAGCCCATCCCCCTACCCAGCAAATTTCCCCACCCCGCCCCTCTCCCTACCCAGCCCGTCTCCCTACCCAGCCCAACCCCCTACCCAGCCCATCTCCCTACCCAGCCCGTCTCCCCAACCAGCCCAGCCCCCTACATGCCTTTCTCCCTACCCACCCCAGCCCCCTACCCAGCAAATTTCCCAATCCCGCACATCTCCCCCCCCTACCCATCGCCCTCCTCAGCCCATCTCCCCACCCTACACATCTCCCTACCCATCCCGTCTCCCCACCCAGCCCATCGCCAGACCCAGCAAATTTCCCCACCCAGCCCCTCTCCCTATCCAGCCCGTCTCCCCACCCAGCCCGTCTCCCCATCCAGCCCGTCTCCCCACCCAGCCCATCCCCATACCCAGCCCGTCTCACTAACCAGCCCATTTCCCTACCCAGCCCGTCTCCCCACCGAGCCCGTCTCCCCCCCCAACCCATCCCCCTACCCAGGCCGTCTCCCCACCAAGCCCATCTCCCTACAGCCCATGCCCCTACCCAGCCTGTCCCCCTACCCAAACCGTCTCCCCACCCAGCCTATCTCCCTACAGCCCATGCCTCTACCCAGCCTGTCCCCCTACCCAGCCCGTCTCCCAACACAGCCTGTCTCCCTACCCAGCCCTTTCCCCTCCCAGCCCATAACCCTACCCAGCCCACCTCACTACCCAGCCCTTCTTCCCTACCCAGCCCATCACCCTACCCTGCCCATCTCCCTACTGAGCCCACATCCCTAACCAGCCCACCTCCCTACCCAGCCCATCACCCTACCCATCCCATCTCCATACCGAGCCAATCACCCTCCCCAGCCCGTACCCTACTCAGACCATCTCCCTACAACCCGTGCCCCTGCCCAGCCCGTCTCTCTAGACAGCCGGTCTCCCTGCACAGCCCATCTCCCTCCCCACCCATCTCCCCACCCTACCCATCACCCTCCCCAGCCCGTCTCCCCACCCAGCCCATCTCCCTACCCAGCCCATCTCCCTCCCCAGCCGGTCTCACTACCCAGCCTGTATCCCTATCATGCCCCACTCCCTACCCAGCCCTTCACCCTACCAAGCCCATTCCCCTACCCAGCCCATCCCCCTACCCAGCCCAACTCCCTACCTAGCCCAACTCCCTCCCCAGCTCATCACCCAACCTTGGCTATCTCACTACCCAGGCCGTCTCCCCACCCAGCCCATCCCCATACCCAGCCCGTCTCCCTTAACAGTCCATCTCCTTACACAGCCCGTCTCCCCACCGAGCCCGTCTCCCCACGCAGCCCATCCCCCTACCCAGCCTGTCTCCCCACCCAGCCCGTCTCCCCACCCAGCCCATCTCCCTACCCAGCCCGTCTCCCCACCCAGCCCATTCCCCTACACAGCCCGTCTCCCCACCCAGTCCATCTCGCCACCCTGCCCATCTGCCTCCCCAGCCCGTCTCCCTACCCAGCCCGTGTCCCTACCCAGCCCATCTCCACTCCCTACCCGTCTCCCCACCGAGCCCATCTCCTACCCAGCCCATCACCTCTCCCTACCCGTCCCCCCACCCTGCCCATCTCCCTCCCAGCCCATCTCCCCACACAGCCCATCACCCAACCCAGCCCATCACCATACCCAGACATTCACCCTAACCAGCCCATCTCCCTACGCTGCCCGACTCTCTAAACAGCCTGTCTCAATACCCAGCCCGTCTCCCTACCCAGCCCATTGTCCTACCCAGTCCGTCTCCCTACCCAGGCCGTCTCCCTATCGAGCCCGTCTCCCCTACCCAGCCCATTCCCGTACCCAGACCTTCACCCTACCCAGCCCGACTCCCGACCCAGCCCAGCCCCCTACCCAGCCAGTCCCCCTACCCAGCAATTTTCCCCACACAGCCCATCTCCCCACACTACCCATGCCCCTCCCCAGCCCGTCTCCCCACCGATCCCATCTGCATACCTTGGCTGTCTCCCTACCCAGCCCATCTCCCTCCCAGACAATCTCCCCTCCCTACCCTTCTCCCTACCCAGCCCATCTCCCTACCCAGCCCATCCCCCTACCCAGCCCATCACCCTACCCTGCCTATCTCCCTACCCAGACCATTACCCTACCCAGCCTATCACCCTACCCAGCTCATCTCCCTACCCAGCAATTTTCCCCATCCCGCACATCTCCCAAACCCTACACATCTCCCTACCCATCCCATCTCCCCCCCCAGGCCATCCCCCTACCCAGCAAATTTCCCCACCCAGCCCCTCTCCCTACCCAGCCCGTCTCCCCACCCAGCCCAGCCCCCTACCCAGCGAATTTCCCCATCCCGCACATCTCCCCACCTTACCCATCCCCCTCCTCAGCCCATCTCCCCACCCTACACATCTCCCTACCCATCCCGACTCCCCACCCAGCCCATCCCCCTACCGAGCAAATTTCCCCACCCAGCCCCTCTCCCTACCCAGCCCGTCTCCCCACCCAGCCCGTCTCCCTACCCAGCCCGTCTCCCCACCCAGCCCGTCTCCCTACCCAGCCCTTTCCCTCACAGCCCATAACCCTACCCAGCCCTCCTCACTACCCAGCCCTTCTTCCCTACCCTGCCCACCTCCCTACCCAGCCCATCACCCTACCCATCCCATCTCCCTACCGAACCAATCACCATCCCCAGCCCGTCTCTCTACCCACTCCATCTCCCTACAACCCGTGCCCCTCGTCAGCCCGTCTCCATACCCAGCCCATCTCTCTACCCAGCCGGTCTCCCTACACAGCCCATCTCGCTCCCCAGCCCGTCTCTCTACCCAGCCTGTCTCACTACGCAGCCCGTCTCCCTACCCAGCCCATCACCCTACCCAGCCCCTCTCCCTACCCAGCCCCTCTCCCTACCCAGCCCGTCTCCCTGCCCAGCCCGTCTTCACTCGCAGCCCATCCCCCGACCCAGCCCGTCTCCCCTCCCAGCCCATCACCTACCCAGCCCGTCTCCCCTCCCAGCCCATCCCCCTAAACAGCCCTTCCCCCTACCCAGCCCGTATTCCTACCCAGCCCATCTCCCTACCCAGCCCAACCCCCTACCCAGCCCGTCTCGCTACCCAGCCCGTCTCCCCACCCAACCAATCTCCCTACCCAGCCCATCCCCCTACCCAGCAAATTTCCCCACCCATCTCCCCACCCTACCCATCCCCCTCCCCAGCCCGTCTCCCCACCCAGCCCGTCTCCCTACCCAGCCCATTCCCCTACCGAGCCCATCCCACTTCCCAGCCTGTCTCCCTACCCAGCCCAACTCCCTCCCCGGCCCATCTCCCAAACCTGGCTGTCTCACTACCCAGGCCGTCTCCACACCCAGCCCATCCCCATACCCAGCCCGATTCCCTACCCAGTCCATTTCCCTACAGAGCCTTTCTCCCCACCGAGCCCGTCTCCCCACCCAACCCATCCCCCTACCAAGACCGTCTCCCCACCCAGCCCGTCTCCCCACCCAGCCCATCTCCCTACCCAGCCCGCCTCCCCTCCCTACCTGGCTCCTTACCCCGCCCATCTCCCTACCCAGCCCATCTCCCTACCTAGGCTGTCTTTCTACCCAGACCAGCCCCCTACCCAGCCCTTCTCTCTAAATAGCCCATCCCCCACCCTGCCCTTCTCCTTACCCAGCCCATCTCCCTACCCAGCCCATCCCCCTACCCCGCCCATCACCCTACCCTGCCTATCGCCCTACCCAGCCCATCTCCCTACACAGCCCATCTCCATACCGAGCCCAGCTCCCTACCCAGCAAATATCCCCATCCCGCACATCTCCCCTCCCCACCCTTCCCCCTCCTCAGCCCATCTCCCCACCCTACACATCTCCCTACCCATCCCCTCTCCCCACCCAGCCCATCCCCCTACCCAGCAAATTTCCCCACCCAGCCCCTCTCCATATCCAGCCCGTCTCCCCACCCAGCCCATCCCCATACCCAGTCCGTCTCCCTACCCAGCCCGTCTCCCCACCCAGCCCATCTCCCCTCCCTACCCGTCTGCCCACCCTGCCCATCTCCCTCCCAGCCCATCTCCCCACACAGCCCATCACCCAACCCAGCCCATCACCATACCCAGACATTCTCCCTAACCAGCCCATCTCCCTCCACAGCCGGTCTCTCTAACCAGCCCATCTCGCTACCGAGCCCGTCTCCCTAACCAGCCCTTCTCCCTACGCTGCCCGTCTCTCTAAACAGCCTGTCCCAATACCCAGCCCATCTCCCTACCCAGCCCACTGTACTACCCAGCCCGTCTCCTTACCCAGGCCGTCTCCCTATCCAGCCCGTCTCCCCACCCAGCCAATCCCCCTACCCAGCAATTTTCCCCACACAGCCCATCTCCCCACACTACCCATTCCCCTCGCCAGCCCGTCTCCCCACCGAGCCCATCTGCATACCTTGGCTGTCTCCCTACCCAGCCCATCGCCCTCCCAGACAATATCCCCTCCCTACCCTTCTCCCTACCCAGCCCATCTCCCTACCCAGCCCATCTTCCTCCCAGCCCATCCCCCTACCCAGCCCATCACCCTACCCTGCCTATCTCCCCACCCTACCTAGCCCCCTCCTCAGCCCATCTCCGCCACCCTACACATCTCCCTACCCATCCCATCTCCCCACCCAGCCCATCCTCCTACCCAGCAAATTTCCCCACCCCACCCCTCTCCCTACCCTGCCCGTCTCCCTACCCAGCCCAACACGCTAACCAGCCCATCTCCCTACCCAGCCCGTCTCCCCAACCAGGCAAGCCCCCTACATGCCTATCTCCCTACCCACCCCAGCCCCCTACCCAGCAAATTTCCCAATCCCGCACATCTCCCCCCCTACCCATCGCCCTCCTCAGCCCATCTCCCCACCCTACACATCTCCGTACCCATCCCGTCTCCCCACCCAGCCCGTCCCCAGACCCAGCAAATTTCCCCACCCAGCCCCTCTCCCTACCCAGCCCGTCTCCCCACCCAGCCCGTCTCCCCACCCAGCCCGTCTCCCCACCCAGCCCATCCCCATACCCAGCCCGTCTCCCTAACCAGCCCATCTCCCTACCCAGCCTGTCTCCCCACCGAGCCCGTCTCCCCCCCCAGCCCGTCCCCCTACCCAGCCCATCTCCCCACCCAGCCCATCTCCCTACCCAGCCCTTTCCCCTCCCAGCCCAGAACCCTACCCAGCCCACCTCACTACCAAGCCCATCTCCCCACCCAGCCCATCTCCCTACCCAGCCCTTTCCCCTCCCAACCCATTACCCTACCCAGCCCACCTCACTACCCAGCCCTTCTTCCCTACGCAGCCCATCACCCTACCCTGCCCATCTCCCTACTGAGCCCACATCCCTAACCAGCCCACCTCCCTACCCAGCCCATCACCCTACCCATCCCATCTCCATACCGAGCCAATCACCCTCCCCAGCCCGTACCCTACTCAGACCATCTCCCTACAACCCGTGGCCCTCCCCAGCCCGTCTCTCTACCCAGCCTGTCTCACTACCCAGCCAGTCTCCCTACGCAGTCCATCTCCCTCCCCAACCCGTCTCTCTAGACAGCCGGTCTCCCTACACAGCCCATCTCCCTCCCCAGCCCGTCTCTCTACCCAGCCAGTCTCACTACCCAGCACGTCTCCCTACTCAGCCCATCACCCTACCCAGCCCCTCTCCCTACCCAGCCCCTCTCCCTATTCAGCCCCTCTCCATACCCAGCCCCTCTCTCTACCCAGCCCCTCTCCCTACCCAGCCCGTCTCCCTGCCCAGCCCGTCTTCAATTGCAGCCCATCCCCCTACCCAGCTCGTCTCCCCTCCCAGCCCATCACCTCCCAGCCCATCTCCCTACCCAGCCCATCCCCCTACCCAGCCCGTCTCCCTACCCAGCCTGTCTCCCCACCCAACCCATCTCCATACCCAGCCCAGCCCCCTACCCAGCAAATGTCCCCACCCATCTCCCCACCCTACCCATCACCCTCCCCAGCCCGTCTCCCCACCCAGCCCATCTCCCAACCCAGCCCATCTCCCTCCCCAGACGTTCTCACTACCCAGCCTGTATCCCTATCATGCCCCACTCCCTACCCAGCCCTTATCCCTACCAAGCCCATTCCCCTACCCAGCCCATCCCCCTACCCACCCCGTCTCCCTACCCAGCCCAACTCCCTCCCCAGCTCATCACCCAACCCTGGCTGTCTCACTACCCAGGCCGTCTCCCCACCCAGCCCATCCCCATACCCAGCCTGTCTCCCTTAACAGTCCATCTCCTTACACAGCCCGTCTCCCCACCGAGCCCGTCTCCCCACCCAGCCCATCCCCCTACCCAGCCTGTCTCCCCACCCAGCCCGTCTCCCCACACAGCCCATCTCCCTCCCCAGCCCGTCTCCCCACCCAGCCCATCTCCCCACCCTGCCCATCTGCCTCCCCAGCCCGTCTCCCTATCCAGCCCGTGTCCCTACCCAGCCCATCTCCCCTCCCTACCCGTCTCCCCACCGAGCCCATCTCCTACCCAGCCCATCTCCCCTCCCTACCCGTCCCCCCACACTGCCCATCTCCATCCCAGCCCATCTCCCCACACAGCCCATCACCCAACCCAGCCCATCACCATACCCAGACATTCTCCCTAACCAGCCCATCTCCCTCCACAGCCGGTCTCTCTAACCAGCCCGTCTCGCTACCCAGCCCGTCTCCCTAACCAGCCCATCTCCCTACGCTGCCCGACTCTCTAAACAGCCTGTCTCAATACCCAGCCCGTCTCCCAACCCAGCCCATTGTCCTACCCAGCCTGTCTCCTTACCCAGGCGTCTCCCTATCCAGCCCGTCTCCCCTTCCCAGCCCTTCACCCGACCCAGCCCGACTCCCCACCCAGCCCAGCCCCCTACCCAGCCAATCACCCTACCCAGCAATTTTCCCCACACAGCCCATCTCCCCACACTACCCGTTCCCCTCCCCAGCCCGTCTCCCCACCGAGCCCATCTGCATACCTTGGCTGTCTCCCTACCCAGCCCATCTCCCTCCCAGACAATCTCCCCTCCCTACCCTTCTCCCTACCCAGCCCATCTCCCTACCCAGCTCATCTCCCTAAACAGCCAATCCCCCTACCCAGCCCATCACCCTACCCTGCCTATCTCCCTACCCAGACCATCACGCTACCCAACCCATCTCCCTACCCAGCCCATCTCCCTACCCAGCAATTTTCCCCATCCCGCACATCTCCCCAACCCTACACATCTCCCTACCCATCCCATCTCCCCACCCAGCCCATCCCCCTACCCAGCAAATTTCCCCACCCAGCCCCTCTCCCTACCCAGCCCGTCTCCCCACCCAGCCCAAGACCCTACCCAGCAATTTTCCCCATCCCGCACATCTCCCCACCCTACCCATCCCCCTCCTCAGCCCATCTCCCCACCCTGCACATCTCCCTACCCATCCCATCTCCCCACCCAGCCCATCCCCCTACCCAGCAAATTTCCCCACCCAGCCCCTCTCCCTACCCAGCCCGTCTCCCCACCCAGCCCGTCTCCCTACCCAGCCCGTCTCCCCACCCAGCCCGTCTCCCTTCCCAGCCCTTTCCCCTCCCAGCCCATAACCCTACCCAGCCCACCTCACTACCCAGCCCTTCTTCCCTACCCTGCCCACCTCCCTACCCAGCCCATCACCCTACCCATCCCATCTCCCTACTGAACCAATCACCATCCCCAGCCCGTCTCTCTACCCACTCCATCTCCCTACAACCCGTGCCCCTCGTCAGCCCGTGCCCATACCCAGCCCGTCTCTCTACCCAGCCGGTCTCCCTACACGGCCCATCTCGCTCCCCAGCCCGTCTCTCTACCCAGCCTGTCTCACTCCGCAGCCCGTCTCCCTACCCAGCCCATCACCCTACCCAGCCCCTCTCCCTACCCAGCCCCTCTCCCTACCCAGCCCGTCTCCCTGCCCAGCCCGTCTTCACTCGCAGCCCATCCCCCGACCCAGCCCGTCTCCCCTCCCAGCCCATCACCTACCCAGCCCATCTCCCCTCCCTGCCCATCCCCCTAACCAGCCCTTCCCCCTCCCCAGCCCGTCTCCCTACCCAGCCCATCTCCCTACCCAGCCCAACCGCCGACACAGCCCGTCTCTCTACCCAGCCCGTCTCCCCACCCAACCAATCTCCCTACCCAGCCAATCCCCCTCCCCAGCAAATTTCCCCACCCATCTCCCCACCCTACCCATCCCCCTCCCCAGCCCGTCTCCCCACCCAGCCCGTCTCCCTAACCAGCCCATTCCCCTACCGAGCCCATCCCCCTTCCCAGCCTGTCTCCCTACCCAGCCCAACTCCCTCCCCGGCCCATCTCCCAAACCTGGCTGTCTCACTACCCAGGCCGTCTCCCCACCCAGCCCATCCCCATACCCAGCCCGTCTCCCTAACCAGCCCATCTCCCTTCCCAGCCCGTCTCCCCACCGAGCCCGTCTCCCCCCCCAGCCCATCCCCCTACCCAGACCGTCTCCCCACCAAGCCCATCTCCCTACAGCCCATGCCCCTACCCAGCCCGTCCTCCTACCCAGCCCGTCTCCCCACCCAGCCTATCTCCCTACAGCCCATGCCTCTACACAGCCCATCACCCTACCCAGCCCGTCTCCCAACCCAGCCTGTTTCCCTACCCAGCCCTTTCCCCTCCCAGCCCATAACCCTACCCAGCCCACCTCACTACCCAGCCCATCTCCCCACCCAGCCCATCTCCCTACCCAGCCCTTTCCCCTCCCAGCCCATAACCCTACCCAGCCCACCTCACTACCCAGCCCTTCTTCCCTACCCAGCCCATCACCCTAGCCTGCCCATCTCCCTACTGAGCCCACATCCCTAACCAGCCCACCTCCCTACCCAGCCCAGCCCATCACCCTACCCATCCCATCTCCCTACCGAGCCAATCACCCTCCCCAGCCCATACCCTACTCAGACCATCTCCCTACAGCACGTACCCCCCCCTAGCCCGTCTCACTACCCAGCCTGTCTCACTACCCAGCCAGTCTCCCTATGCAGCCCATCTCCCTCCCCAACCCGTCTCTCTAGATTTCCGTTTTCCCTACACAGCCCATCTCCCTCCCCAGCCCGTCTCTCTACCCAGCCAGTCTCACTACCCAGACCGTCTCCATAACCAGCCCATCACCCTACCCAGCCCCTCTCCCTACCCAGCCCCTCTCCCTATTCAGCCCCTCTCCATACCCAGCCCCTCTCCCTACCCAACCCCTCACCCTACCCAGCCCGTCTCCCAGCCCAGCCCGTCTTCAATTGCAGCCCATCCCCAGACCCAGCCCATCTCCCCTCCCAGCCCATCTCCCTACCCAGCCCGTCTCCCCACCCAACCCATCTCCATACCCAGCCCAGCACCCTACCCAGCAAATTTCCCCACCCATCTCCCCACCCTACCCATCACCCTCCCCAGCCCATCTCCCCACCCAGCCCATCTCCCTACCCAGCCCATCTCCCTCCCCAGCCGGTCTCACTACCCAGCCTGTATCCCTATCATGCCCCACTCCCTACCCAGCCCTTCTCCCTACCAAGACCATTCCCCTACCCAGCCCATCCCCCTACCCAGCCCATCTCCCTACCCAGCTCAACTCCCTCCAAAGCTCATCACCCAACCCTGGCTGTCTCACTACCCAGGCCGTCTCCCCACCCAGCCCATCCCCATACCCAGCCCGTCTCCCTTAACAGTCCATCTCTTTACACAGCACGTCTCCCAACCGAGCGCGTCTCCCCACACAGCCCATCCCCCTACCCAGCCTGTCTCCCCACCCAGCCCGTCTCCCAACCCAGCCCATCTCCCTCCATAGCCCGTCTCCCCACCCAGCCCATTCCCCTACACAGCCCGTCTCCCCACCCAGCACATCTCCCCACCCTGCCCATCTGCCTCCCCAGCCCGTCTCCCTACCCAGCCCGTGTCCCTACCCCGCCCATCTCCCCTCCCTACCCGTCTCCCCACCGAGCCCATCTCCTACCCAGCCCATCTCCCCTCCCTACCCGTCCCCCCACCCTGCCCATCTCCCTCCCAGCCCATCTCCCCACACAGCCCATCACCCAGCCCAGCCCATCACCATACCCAGACATTCTCCCTAACCAGCCCATCTCCCTCCACAGCCGGTCTCTCTAACCAGCCCGTCAAACTACCCAGCCCGTCTCCCTAACCAGCCCATCTCCCTACGCTGCCCGACTCTCTAAACAGCCTGTCTCAATACCCAGCCCGTCTCCCAACCCAGCCCATTGTCCTACCCAGCCTGTCTCCTTACCCAGGCGTCTCCCTATCCAGCCCGTCTCCCCTTCCCAGCCCTTCACCCGACCCAGCCCGACTCCCCACCCAGCCCAGCCCCCTACCCAGCCAATCACCCTACCCAGCAATTTTCCCCACACAGCCCATCTCCCCACACTACCCATTCCCCTCCCCAGCCCGTCTCCCCAACGAGCCCATCTGCATACCTTGGCTGTCTCCCTACCCAGCCCATCTCCCTCCCAGAGAATCTCCCCTCCCTACCCTTCTCCCTACCCAGCCCATCTCCCTACCCAGCCCATCTCCCTACCCAGCCCATCTCCCTACCCAGCACTTTTCCCCATCCCGCACATCTCCCACACCATACACATCTCCCTACCCATCCCATCTCCCCACCCAGCCCATCCCCCGACCCCGCAAATTTCCCCACCCAGCCCCTCTCCCTACCCAGCCCGTCTCCCCACCCAGACCAGCCCCCTACCGAGCCCAGCCCCCTACCCAGCAAATTTCCCCATCCCACACATCTCCCCACCCTACCCATCCCCCTCCTCAGCCCATCTCCCCACCCTACACATCTCCCTACCCATCCCGTCTCCCCACCCAGCCCATCCCCCTACCCAGCAAATTTCCCCACCCAGCCCCTCTCCCTACCCAGCCCGTCTCCCTACCCAGCCCATCCCCATACCCAGTCCGTCTTGCTACCCCGCCCGTCTCCCCACATAGCCCATCTCCCCTCCCTACCCGTCTGCCCACCCTGCCCATCTCCCTCCCAGCCCATTTCCCCACACAGCCCATCACCCAACCCAGCCCATCACCATACCCAGACATTATCCCTAACCAGCCCATCTCCCTCCACAGCCGGTCTCTCTAACCAGCCCATCTCGCTACCCAGCCCGTCTCCCTAACCAACCCTTCTCCCTACGCAGCCCGTCTCTCTAAACAGCCTGTCTCAATACCCAGCCCGTCTCCCAACCCAGCCCATTGTCCTACCCAGCCTGTCTCCTTACCCAGGCGTCTCCCTATCCAGCCCGTCTCTCCTACCCAGCCCTTCACCCGACCCAGCCCGACTCCCCACCCAGCCCAGCCCCCTACCCAGCCAATCCCCCTACCCAGCAATTTTCCCCACACAGCCCTTCTCCCCACACTACCCATTCCCCTCCCCAGCCCGTCTCCCCCACGAGCCCATCTGCATACCTTGGCTGTCTCCCTACCCAGCCCATCTCCCTCCCAGACAATCTCCCCTCCCTACCCTTCTCCCTACCCAGCCCATCTCCCTACCCAGCCCATCTCCCTACCCAGACCATCACCCTACCCAGCCCATCTCCCTACCCAGCCCATCTCCCTACCCAGCAATTTTCCCCATCCCGCACATCTCCCACACCCTACACATCTCCCTACCCATCCCATCTCCCCACCCAGCCCATCCCCCGACCCCGCAAATTTCCCCACCCAGCCCCTCTCCCTACGCAGCCCGTCTCCCCACCCAGACCAGCCCCCTACCGAGCCCAGCCCCCTACCCAGCAAATTTCCCCATCCCACACATCTCCCCACCCTACCCATCCCCCTCCTCAGCCCATCTCCCCACCCTACACATCTCCCTACCCATCCCGTCTCCCCACCCAGCCCATCCCCCTACCCAGCAAATTTCCCCACCCAGCCCCTCTCCCTACCCAGCCCGTCTCCCTACCCAGCCCATCCCCATACCCAGTCCGTCTCGCTACCCCCGCCCGTCTCCCCACATAGCCCATCTCCCGTCCCTACCCATCTGCCCAACCTGCCCATCTCCCTCCCAGCCCATTTCCCCACACAGCCCATCACCCAACCCAGCCCATCACCATACCCAGACATTCTCCCTAACCAGCCCATCTCCCTCCACAGCCGGTCTCTCTAACCAGCCCATCTCGCTACCCAGCCCGTCTCCCTAACCAACCCTTCTCCCTACGCAGCCCGTCTCTCTAAACAGCCTGTCTCAATACCCAGCCCGTCTCCCTACTCAGCCCATTGTCCTACCCAGCCCGTCTCCTTACCCAGGCCGTCTCCCTATCCAGCCCGTCTCCCCATCCAGCCCATTCCCCTACCCAGCCCTTCACCCTACCCAGCCCGACTCCACACCCTGCCCAGCCCCCTACCCAGCCAATCCCCCTACCCAGCAATTTTCCCCACACAGCCCATCTCCCCACACTACCCATTCCCCTCCCCAGCCCGTCTCCCCACTGAGTCCATCTGCATACCTTGGCTGTCTCCCTACCCAGCCCATCTCCCTCCCATTCAATCTCCCCTCCCTACCCTTCTCCCTACCCAGCCCATCTCCCTACCAAGCCCTTCTCCCTACCCAGCCCATCCCCCTACCCAGCCCATCACCCTAACCTGCCCATCTCCCTACCCAGACCATCACCCTACCCTGCCCAACTCCCTACCCAGCCCATCTCCCTACCCAGCAATTTTCCCCATCCCGCACATCTCCCCACCCTACCCATCCCCATCCTCAGCCCATCTCCCCCACCCTACACATCTCCCTACCCATCCCATCTCCCCACCCAGCCCATCCCCCTACCCAGCAAATTTCCCCACCCCGCCCCTCTCCCTACCCAGCCCATCTCCCTACCCAGCCCAACCCCCTACCCAGCCCATCTCCCTACCAAGCCCGTCTCACCAACCAGCCCAGCCCCCTCCATGCCTATCTCCCTACCCACCCCAGCCCCCTACCCAGCAAATTTCCCAATCCCGCACATCTTCCCCCCCCTACCCGTCGCCCTCCTCAGCCCATCTCCCCACCCTACACATCTCCCTACCCATCACATCACCCCACCCAGCCCATCCCCAGACCCAGCAAATTTCCCCACCCAGCCCCTCTTCCTACCCAGCCCGTCTCCCCACCCAGCCCGTCTCCCCATCCAGCCCGTCTCCCCACCCAGCCCATCCCCATACCCAGCCCGTCTCCCTAACCAGCCCATCTCCCTTCCCAGCCCGTCTCCCCACCGAGCCCGTCTCCCCCCCCAACCCATCCCCCTACCCAGACCGTCTCCCCACCAAGCCCATCTCCCTACAGCCCATGCCCCTACCCAGCCCGTCCCCCTACCCAGCCCGTCTCCCCACCCAGCCTATCTCCCTACAGCCCATGCCTCTACCCAGCCCATCACCTTACCCAGCCCATCTCCCAACCCAGCCTGTTTCCCTACCCAGCCCTTTCCCCTCCCAGCACATAACCCTACCCAGCCCACCTCCCTACCCAGCCCATCTCCCCACCCAGCCCATCTCCCTACCCAGCCATTTCCCCTCCCAGCCCATAACCCTACCCAGCCCACCTCACTACCCAGCCCTTCTTCCCTACCCAGCCCATCACCCTAGCCTGCCCATCTCCCTACTGAGCCCACATCCCTAACCAGCCCACCTCCCTACCGAGCCAATCACCCTCCCCAGCCCGTACCCTACTCAGACCAACTCCCTACAGCACGTACCCCTCCCCAGCCCGTCTCACTACCCAGCCTGTCTCACTACCCAGCCAGTCTCCCCACCCAGCCCATCTCCCTCCCCAGCCGGTCTCACTACCCAGCCTGTATCCCTATCATGCCCCACTCCCTACCCAGCCCTTCTCCCTACCAAGCCCATTCCCCTACCCCTCCCATCCCCCTACCCAGCCCATCTCCCTACCCAGCTCAACTCCCTCCAAAGCTCATCACCCAACCCTGGCTGTCTCACTACCCAGGCCGTCTCCCCACCCAGCCCATCCCCATACCCAGCCCGTCTCCCTTAACAGTCCATCTCTTTACACAGCACGTCTCCCAACCGAGCGCGTCTCCCCACACAGCCCAACCCCCTACCCAGCCTGTCTCCCCACCCAGCCCGTCTCCCAACCCAGCCCATCTCCCTCCCCAGCCCGTCTCCCCACCCAGCCCATTCCCCTACACAGCCCGTCTCCCCACCCAGCACATCTCCCCACCCTGCCCATCTGCCTCCCCAGCCCGTCTCCCTACCCAGCCCGTGTCCCTACCACGCCCATCTCCCCTCCCTACCCGTCTCCCCACCGAGCCCATCTCCTACCCAGCCCATCTCCCCTCCCTACCCGTCCCCCCACCCTGCCCATCTCCCTCCCAACCCATCTCCCCACACAGCCCATCACCCAACCCAGCCCATCACCATACCCAGACATTCTCCCTAACCAGCCCATCTCCCTCCACAGCCGGTCTCTCTAACCAGCCCGTCTTGCTACCCAGCCCGTCTCCCTAACCAGCCCATCTCCCTACGCTGCCCGACTCTCTAAACAGCCTGTCTCAATACCCAGCCCGTCTCCCAACCCAGCCCATTGTCCTACCCAGCCCGTCTCCTTACCCAGGCGTCTCCCTATCCAGCCCGTCTCCCCGACCTAGCCCGTCACCCTACCAGCCCGACTCCCTACCCAGCCCACCCCCTACCCAGCCAATCCCCCTACCCAGCAATTTTCCCCACACAGCCCATCTCCCCACACTACCCATTCCCCTCCCCAGCCCGTCTCCCCAACGAGCCCATCTGCATACCTTGGCTGTCTCCCTACCCAGCCCATCTCCCTCCCAGACAATCTCCCCTCCCTACACTTCTCCCTACCCAGCCCATCTCCCTACCCAGCCCATCCCCCTACCCAGCCCATCACCCTACCCTGCCTATCTCCCTACCCAGACCATCACCCTACCCAGCCCATGTCCCTACCCAGCCCATCTCCCTACCCAGCAATTTTCCCCATCCCGCACATCTCCCACACCCTACACATCTCCCTACCCATCCCATCTCCCCACCCAGCCCATCCCCCGACCCCCGCAAATTTCCCCACCCAGCCCCTCTCCCTACCCAGCCCGTCTCCCCACCCAGACCAGCCCCCTACCGAGCCCAGCCCCCTACCCAGCAAATTTCCCCATCCCACACATCTCCCCACCCTACCCATTCCCCTCCTCAGCCCATCTCCCCACCCTACACATCTCCCTACCCATCCCGTATCCCCACCCAGCCCATCCCCCTACCCAGCAAATTTCCCCACCCAGCCCCTCTCCCTACCCAGCCCGTCTCCCCACCCAGCCCATCCCCATACCCAGTCCGTCTCCCTACCCAGCCCATCTCCCCACCCAGCCCATCTCCCCTCCCTACCCGTCTGCCCACCCTGCCCATCTCACTCCCAGCCCATCTCCCCATACAGCCCATCACCCAACCCAGCCCATCACCATACCCAGACATTCTCCCTAACCAGCCCATCTCCCTCCACAGCCGGTCTCCCTAACCAGCCCTTCTCCCTACGCTGCCCGTCTCTCTAAACAGCCTGTCTCAATACCCAGCCCATCTCCCTACCCAGCCCATTGTACTACCCAGCCCGTCTCCTTCCCCAGGCCGTCTCCCTATCCAGCCAGTCTCCCCACCCAGCCAATCCCCCTACCCAGCAAGTTTCCCCACACAGCCCATCTCCCCACACTACCCATTCCCCTCGCCAGCCCGTCTCCCCACCGAGCCCATCTGCATATCTTGGCTTTCTCCCTACCCAGCCCATCGCCCTCCCAGACAATCTCCCCACCCTACCCTTCTCCCTACCCAGCCCATCTCCCTACCCAGCCCATTCCCCTACCCAGCCCATCACCCTACCCTGCCTATCTCCCTACCCTGCCTATCTCCCTACCCAGACCATCACCCTACCCTGCCCAACTCCCTACCCAGACCATCACCCTACCCTGCCCAACTCCCTACCCAGCCCATCTCCCTACCCAGCAATTTTCAACATCCCGCACATCTCCCCACCCTACCCATCCCCCTCCTTAGCCCATCTCCCCCACCCTACACATCTCCCTACCCATCCCATCTCCCCACCCAGCCCATCCCCCTACCCAACAAATTTCCCCACCCCGCCCCTCTCCCTACCCAGCCCGTCTCCCTACCCAGCCCACCTCACTACCCAGCCTATCTCCCCACCCTGCCCATCTCCCTACCCAGCCCTTTCCCCTCCCAGCCCATAACCCTACCCAGCCCACCTCACTACCCAGCCCTTCTTCCCTACCTAGCCCATCACCCTAGCCTGCCCATCTCCCTACTGAGCCCACATCCCTAACCAGCCCACCTCCCTACCCAGCCCATCACCCTACCCATCCCATCTCCCTACCGAGCCAATCACCCTCCCCAGCCCATACCCTACTCAGACCATCTCCCTACAGCCCGTACCCCTCCCCAGCCCGTCTCACTACCCAGCCTGTCTCACTACCCAGCCAGTCTCCCTACGCCGCCCATCTCCCTCCCCAACCCGTCTCTCTAAACAGCCAGTCTCCCTACACAGCCCATCTCCCTCCCCAGCCCGTGTCTCCACCCAGCCAGTCTCACTACCCAGCCCATCTCCATACCCAGCCAATCACCCTACCCAGCCCCTCTCCCTACCCAGCCCCTCTCCCTATTCAGCCCCTCTCCATACCCAGCCGCTCTCCCTACCCAACCCCTCACCCTACCCAGCCCGTCTCCCTGCCCAGCCCGTCTTCAATTGCAGCCCATCCCCAGACCCAGCCCGTCTCCCCTCCCAGCCCATCACCTCCCAGCCCATCTCCCCTCCCAGCCCATCCCTCTACCCAGCCCTTCCCCCTACCCAGCCCTTCTCCCTACCCAGCCCGTCTCCCCACCCAACCCATCTCCATACCCAGCCCAGCACCCTACCCAGCAAATTTCCCCACCCATCTCCCCACCCTACCCATCACCCTCCCCAGCCCGTCTCCCCACCCAGCCCATCTCCCTACCCAGCCCATCTCCCTCCCCAGCCGGTCTCACTACCCAGCCTGTATCCCTATCATGCCCCACTCCCTACCCAGCCCTTCTCCCTACCAAGCCCATTCCCCTACCCAGCCCATCCCCCTACCCAGCCCATCTCCCTACCCAGCCCAACTCCCTCCAAAGCTCATCATCCAACCCTGGCTGTCTCACAACCCAGGCCGTCTCCCCACACAGCCCATCCCCATACCCAGCCCATCTCCCTTAACAGTCCATCTCCTTACACAGCACGTCTCCCAACCGAGCCCGTCTCCCCACCCAGCCCAAACCCCTACCCAGGCTGTCTCCTCACCCAGCCCGTCTCCCAACCCAGCCCATCTCCCTCCCCAGCCCGTCTCCCCACCCAGCCCATTCCCCTACACAGCCTGTCTCCCCACCCAGCACATCTCCCCACCCTGCCCATCTGCCTCCCCAGCCCGTCTCCCTACCCAGCCCGTGTCCCTACCCCGCCCATCTCCCCTCCCTACCCGTCTCCCCACCGAGCCCATCTCCTACCCAGCCCATCTCCCCTCCCTACCCGTCCCCCCACCCTGCCCATCTCCCTCCCAGCCCATCTCCCCACACAGCCCATCACCATACCCAGACATTTTCCCTAACCAGCCCATCTCCCTCCACAACCGGTCTCTCTAACCAGCCCGTCTCGCTACCCAGCCCGTCTCCCTAACCAGCCCATCTCCCTACGCTGCCCGACTCTCTAAACAGTAATGTCTCAATACCCAGCCTGTCTCCCAACCCAGCCCATTGTACTACCCAGCCCGTCTCCTTACCCAGGCGTCTTCCTATCCAGCCCGTCTCCCCTACCCAGCCCTTCACCCTACCCAGCCCGACTCCCCACCCAGCCCAGCCCCCTACCCAGCCAATCCCCCTACCCAGCAATTTTCCCCACACAGCTCATCTCCCCACACTACCCATTCCCCTCCCCAGCCCGTCTCCCCACCGAGCCCATCTGCATACCTTGGCTGTCTCCCTACCCAGCCCATCTCCCTCCCAGACAATCTCCCCTCCCTACCCTTCTCCCTACCCAGCCTATCTCCCTACCCAGCCCATCCCCCTACCCAGCCCATCACCCTACCCTGCCTATCTCCCTACCCAGACCATCACCCTACCCAGCCCATCTCCCTACCCAGCCCATCTCCCTATCCAGCAATTTTCCCCATCCCGCACATCTCCCACACCCTACACATCTCCCTACCCATCCCATCTCCCCACCCAGCCACTCTCCCTACCCAGCCCGTCTCCCCACCCAGCCCAGCCCCCTACCGAGCCCAGCCCCCTACCCAGCAAATTTCCCCAACCCACACATCTCCACACCCTACCCATCCCCCCTCCTCAGCCCATCTCCCCACCCTACACATCTCCATACCCATCCCGTCTCCCCACCCAGCCCATCCCCCTACCCAGCAAATTTCCCCACCCAGCCCCCTCTCTCTACCCAGCCAGTCTCCCTACGCAGCCCATCTCCCTCCCCAACCCGTCTCGCTAGACAGCCGTTCTCCCTACACAGCCCATCTCCCTCCCCAGCCCGTCTCCCTACCCAGCCAGTCTCACTACCCAGCCCGTATCCCTACCCAGCCCATCAGCCTACCCAGCCCCCTCTCCCTACCCAGCCCCTCTCCCTATTCAGCCCCTCTCCCTACGCAGCCCATCTCCCTCCCCAACCCGTCTCTCTAGACAGCCGTTCTCCCTACACAGCCCATCTCCCTCCCCAGCACGTCTCTCTACCCAGCCAGTCTCACTACCCAGCCCGTCTCCCTACCCAGCCCATTACCCTACCCAGCCCCTCTCCCTACCCAGCCCCTCTCCCTATTCAGCCCCTCTCCATACCCAGCCCCCTCTCTCTACCCAGCCCCTCTCCCTACCCAGCCGGTCTCCCCTGCCCAGCCCGTCTTCAATTGTAGCCCATCCCCCGACCCAGCTCGTCTCCCCTCCCAGCCCATCACCTCCCAGCCTGTCTCCCCTCCCATCCCATCCCTCTACCCAGCCCTTCCCCCTACCCAGCCCGTCTCCCTTCCCAGCCCATCTCCCTACCCAGCCCATTCCCCTACCCAGCCCGTCTCCCTACCCAGCCCGTCTCCCCACCCCAACCCATCTCCATACCCAGCCCAGCACCCTACCCAGCAAATTTCCCCCACCCATCTCCCCCACCCTACCCATCACCCTCCCCAGCCCGTCTCCCCACCCAGCCCATCTCCCTACCCAGCCCATCTCCCTCCCCAGCCGGTCTCACTACCCAGCCTGTATCCCTATCATGCCCCACTCCCTACACAGGCCTTCTCCCTACCCAGCCCAACTCCCTCCCCAGCTCATCACCCAAGCCTGGCTGTCTCACTACCCAGGCCGTCTCCCCACCCAGCCCATCCCCATACCCAGCTCGTCGCCCTTAACAGTCCATCTCCTTACACAGCCCGTCTCCCCACCGAGCCCGTCTCCCCACCCAGCCCATCCCCCTACCCAGCCTGTCTCCCCACCCAGCCCGTCTCCCCACACAGCCCATCTCCCTCCCCAGCCCGTCTCCCCACCCAGCCCATTCCCCTACACAGCCCGTCTCCCCACCCAGCCCATCTCCCCACCCTGCCCATCTGCCTCCCCAGCCCGTCTCCCTTCCCAGCCCGTGTCACTACCTAGCCCATCTCCCCTCCTACCCGTCTCCCCACCGAGCCCATCTCCTACCCAGCCCATCTCCCCTCCCTACCCGTCCCCCCACCCTGCCCATCTCCCTCCCAGCCCATCTCCCCACACAGCCCATCACCCAACCCAGCCCATCACCATACCCAGACATTCTCCCTAACCAGCCCATCTCCCTCCACAGCCGGTCTCTCTAACCAGCCCGTCTCGCTACCCAGCCCGTCTCCCTAACCAGCCCATCTCCCTACGGTGCCCGACTCTCTAAACAGCCTGTCTCAATACCCAGCCAGTCCCCCTACCCAGCCCATTGTCCTACCCAGCCCCTCTCCCTACCCAGCCCGTCTCCCCACCAGCCCAGCCCCCTACCCAGCCCAGCCACCTACCCAGCAAATTTACCCATCCCGCACATCTCCCCACCCTACCCATCCTCCTCCTCAGCCCATCTCCCCACCCTACACATCTCCCTACCCATCCCGTCTCCCCACCCAGCCCATCCCCCTACCCAGCAAATTTCCCCACCCAGCCCCTCTCCCTACCCAGCCCGTCTCCCCACCCAGCCCATCTCCCTACCCAGCCCGTCTCCCCACCCAGCACATCTCCCTACCCAGCCCTTTCCCCTCCCAGCCCATAACCCTACCCAGCCCACCTCACTACCCAGCCCTTCTTCCCTACCCTGCCCACCTCCCTACCCAGCCCATCACCCTACCCATCCCATCTCCCTACCGAACCAATCACCATCCCCAGCCCGTCTCTCTACCCACTCCATCTCCCTACAACCCGTGCCCCTCGTCAGCCCGTCTCCATACCCAGCCCGTCTCTCTACCCATTCGGTCTCCCTACACGACCCATCTCGCTCCCCAGCCCGTCTCTCTACCCAGCCTGTCTCACTACGCAGCCCATCTCCCTACACAGCCCATCACCCTACACAGCCCCTCTCCCTACCCAGCCCCTCTCCCTATCCAGCCCGTCTCCCTGCCCAGCCCGTCTTCACTCATAGCCCATCCCCCGACCCAGCCCGTCTCCCCTCCCAGCCCATCACCTACCCAGCCCGTCTCCCCTCCCAGCCCATCCCCCTAACCAGCCCTTCCCCCTACCCAGCCCTTCTCCCCACCCAACCGATCTCCCTACCCAGCCCATCCCCCTACCCAGCAAATTTCCCCACCCATCTCCCCACCCTACCCATCCCCCTCCCCAGCCCGTCTCCCCACCCAGCCCGTCTCCCTACCCAGCCCATTCCCCTACCGAGCCCATCCCCCTTCCCAGCCTGTCTCCCTACCCAGCCCAACTCCCTCCCCGGCCCATCTCCCAAACCTGGCTGTCTCACTACCCAGGCCGTCTCCGCACCCAGCCCATCCCCATACCCAGCCCGTCTCCGTACCCAGTCCATTTCCCTACAGAGCCTGTCTCCCCACTGAGACCGCCTCCCCACCCAACCCATCCCCCTACCCAGACCGTCTCCCCACCCAGCCCGTCTCCCCACCCAGCCCATCTCCCTACCCAGCCCGCCTCTCCTCCCTACCTGGCTCCTTACCCCGCCCATCTCCCTACCCAGCCCATCTCCCTAACTAGCCCAACCCCCGCCCTGCCCTTCTCCCTACCCAGCCCATCCCCCTACCCAGCCCATCACCCTACCCTGCCTATCTCCCTACCCAGCCCATCTCCCTACACAGCCCATCTCCATACCGAGCCCAGCCCCCTACTCAGCAAATATCCCCATCCCGCACATCTCCCCTCCCTACCCTTCCCCCTCCTCAACCCATCTCCCCACCCTACACATCTCCCTACCAATCCCGTCTCCCCACGAAGCCCATCCCCCTACCCAGCAAATTTCCCCACCCAGTCCCTCTCCCTACCCAGCCCGTCTCCCCACCAAGCCCATCCCCATGCCCAGTCCGTCTCCCTACCCTGCCCGTCTCCCCACCCAGCCCATCTCCCCTCCCTACCCGTCTGCCCACCCTGCCCATCTCCCTCCCAGCCCATCTCTCCACACAGCCCATCACCCAACCCAGCCCAACAGCATACCCAGACATTCTCCCTAACCAGCCCATCTCCCTCCACAGCCGGTCTTTCTAACCAGCCCATCTCGCTACCCAGCCTGTCTCCCTAACCAGCCCTTCTCGCTACGCTGCCCGTCTCTCTAAACAGCCTGTCTCAATACCCAGCCCGTCTCCCTACCCGTTGTCCTACCCAGCCCGTCTCCTTAACCAGGCCGTCTCCTTATCCAGCCCGTCTCCCCACCCAGCCCAATCCCCTACCCAGCCCTTCACCCTACCCAGCCCGACTCCCCACCCAGCCCAGCCCCCTACTCAGCCAATCCTCCTACCCAGCAAGTTTCCCCACACAGCCCATCTCCCCACACTACCCATTCCCCTCCCCAGCCCGTCTCCCCACCGAGCCCATCTGCATACCTTGGCTGTCTCCCTACCCAGCCCATCTCCCTCCCAGACAATCTCCCCTCCCTACCCTTCTCCCTACCCAGCCCATCTCCCTACCCAGCCCATCTCCCTACCCAGCCCATCCCCCTACCCAGCCCATCACCCTACCCTGCCTATCACCCTACCCAGACCATCACCCTAACCTGCCCATCTCCCTACCCAGACCATCACCCTACCCTGCCCAACTCCCTACCCAGCCCATCTCCCTACCCAGCAATTTTCCCCATCCCGCACATCTCCCCACCCTACCCATCCCCCTCCTCAACCCAGCTCCCCCACCCTACACATCTCCCTACCCATCCCATCTCCCCACCCAGCCCATCCCCCTACCCAGCAAATTTCCCCACCCCGCCCCTCTCCCTACCCAGCCCGTCTCCCTACCCAGCCCAACCCCCTACCCAGCCCATCTCCCTACCCAGCCCGTCTCCCCAACCAGCCCAGCCCCCTACATGCCAATCTCCCTACCCACCACAGCCCCCTACCCAGAAAATTTCCCAATCCCGCACATCTACCCCCCCACCCATCGCCCTCCTCAGCCCATCTCCCCACCCTACACATCTCCCTACCCATCCCGTCTCCCCACCCAGCCCATCCCCAGACCCAGCAAATTTCCCCACCCAGTCCCTCTCCCTACCCAGCCCGTCTCCCCACCCAGCCCGTCTCCCCAGCCAACGCGACTCCCCACCCAGCCCATCCCCATACCCATCCCGTCTCCCTAACCAGCCCATTTCCCTACCCAGCCCGTCTCCCCACCGAGCCCGTCTCCCCCCCCAGCCCATCCCCCTACCCAGACCGTCTCCCCACCAAGCCCATCTCCCTACATCCCGTCCCCCTACCCAGCCCGTCCCCCTACCCAGCCCTTCTCCCCACCCAGCCTATCTCCCTACAGCCCATGCCTCTACCTAGCCCGTCCCCCTACCCAGCCCGTCTCCCAACCCAGCCTGTCTCCCTACCCAGCCCTTTCCCCTCCCAGCCCATAACCCTACCCAGCCCACCTCACTACCCAGCCCATCTCCCCACCCAGCCCATCTCCCTACCCAGCCCTTTCCCCTCCCAGCCCATAATCCTACGCAGCCCACCTCACTACCCAGCCCTTCTTCCCTACCCAGCCCATCACCCTACCCTGCCCATCTCCCTACTGAGCCCACATCCCTAACCAGCCCACCTCCCTACCCAGCCTATCACCCTACCCATCCCATCTCCCTACCGAGCCAATCACCCTCCCCAGCCCGTACCCTACTCAGACCATCTCCCTACAGCCCGTACCCCTCCCCAGCCCGTCTC
Source organism: Isurus oxyrinchus (assembly GCA_026770705.1). NCBI lineage: Eukaryota > Metazoa > Chordata > Chondrichthyes > Lamniformes > Lamnidae > Isurus > Isurus oxyrinchus. The sequence continues at coordinate 5,821,800 of JANJGN010000018.1, forward strand.
ACTACCCAGCCTGTCTCACTACCCAGCCAGTCTCCCTACGCAGCCCATCTCCCTCCCCAGCCCGTCTCTCTAGACAGCCGGTCTCCCTACACAGCCCATCTCCCTCCCCAGCCCGTCTCTCTACCCAGCCAGTCTCCTACCCAGCCCAGCACCCTACCCAGCCCCTCTCCCTACCCAGCCCCTCTCCCTATTCAGCCCCTCTCCATACCCAGCCCCTCTCTCTACCCAGCCCCTCTCCCTACCCAGCCCGTCTCCCTGCCCAGCCCGTCTTCAATTGCAGCCCATCCCCCGACCCAGCTCGTCTCCCCTCCCAGCCCATCACCTCCCAGCCTGTCTCCCCACCCAGCCCATCCCTCTACCCAGCCCTACCCCCTACCCAGCCCGTCTCCCTTCCCAGCCCATCTCCCTACCCAGCCCATCCCCCTACCCAGCCCGTCTCCCTAACCAGCCCGTCTCCCCACCCAACCCATCTCCATACCCAGCCCAGCCCCCTACCCAGCAAATTTCCCCACCCATCTCCCCACCCTACCCATCACCCTCCCCAGCCCGTCTCCCCACCCAGCCCATCTCCCTACCCAGCCCATCTCCCTCCCCAGCCGGTCTCACTACCCAGCCTGTATCCCTATCATGCCGCACTCCCTACCCAGCCCTTCTCCCTACCAAGCCCATTCCCCTACCCAGCCCATCCCCCTACCCAGCCCGTCTCCCTACCCAGCCCAACTCCCTGCCAGCTCATCACCCAACTCTGGCTGTCTCACTACCCAGGCCGTCTCCCCACCCAGCCCATCCCCATACCCAGCCCGTCTCCCTTAACAGTCCATCTCCTTACACAGCCCGTCTCCCCACCGAGCCCGTCTCCCCGCCCAGCCCATTCCCCTACCCAGCCTGTCTCCCCACACAGCCCGTCTCCCCACCCAGCCCATCTACCTCCCCAGCCCGTCTCCCCACCCAGCCCATTCCCCTACACAGCCCGTCTTCCCACCCAGCCCATCTCCCCACCTTGCCCATCTGCCTCCCCAGCCCATCTCCCTGCCCAGCCCGTGTCCCTACCCAGCCCATCTCCCCTCCCTATCCGTCTCCCAACCGAGCCCATCTCCTACCCAGCCCATCTCCCCTCCCTACCCGTCCCCCCACCCTGCCCATCTCCCTCCCAGCCCATCTCCCCACACAGCCCATCACCCAACCCAGCCCATCACCATACCCAGACATTCTCCCTAACCAGCCCATCTCCCTCCACAACCGGTCTCTCTAACCAGCCCGTCTCGCTACCCAGCCCTTCTCCCTAACCAGCCCATCTCCCTACGCTGCCCGACTCTCTAAACAGCCTGTCTCAATACCCAGCCCGTCTCCCTACCCAGCCCATTGTCCTACCCAGCCCGTCTCCCTACCCAGGCCGTCTCCCTATCCAGCCCGTCTCCCCTACCCAGCCCATTCCCCTACCCAGCCCTTCACCCTACCCAGCCCGACTCCCCACCCAGCCCAGCCCCCTACCCAGCCAATCCCTCTACCCAGCAATTTTCCCCACACAGCCCATCTCCCCACACTACCCATTCCCCTCCCCAGCCCCTCTCCCCAACGAACCCATCTGCATACCTTGGCTGTCTCCCTACCCAGCCCATCTCCCTCCCAGACAATCTCACCTCCCTACCCTTCTCCCTACCCAGCCCATCTCCCTACCCAGCCCATCTCCCTAAACAGCCCATCCCCCTACCCAGCCCATCACCCTACCCTGCCTATCTCCCTACCCAGACCATCACCCTACCAAGCCCATTTCCCTACCCAGCCAATCTCCCTACCCAGCAATTTTCCCCATCCCGCACATCTCCCCCACCCTACACATCTCCCTACCCATCCCATCTCCCCACCCAGCCCATCCCCGTATCCAGCAAATTTCCCCACCCAGCCCCTCTCCCTACCCAGCCCATCTCCCCTCCCTACCCGTCCCCCCACCCTGCCCATCTCCCTCCCAGCCCATCTCCCCACACAGCCCAACACCCAACCCAGCCCATCACCATACCCAGACATTCTCCCTAACCAGCCCATCTCCCTCCGCAGCCGGTCTCTCTAACCAGCCCGTCTCGCTACCCAGCCCGTCTCCCTAACCAGCCCATCTCCCTACGCTGCCCGACTCCTTACCCAGGCCGTCTCCCTATCCAGCCCGTCTCCCCACCCAGCCCTTTCCCCTACCCAGCCCTTCACCCTACCCAGCCCGACTCCCCACCCAGCCCAGCCCCCTACCCAGCCAATCCCCCTACCCAGCAATTTTCCCCACACAGCCCATCTCCCCACACTACCCTTTCCCCTCCCCAGCCCGTCTCCCCACCGAGCCCACCTGCATACCTTGACTGTCTCCCTACCCAGCCCATCTCCCTCCCAGACAATCTCCCCTCCCTACCCTTCTCCCTACCCAGCCCATCTCCCTACCCAGCCCATCTCTCTACCCAGCCCATCCCCCTACCCAGCCCATCACCCTACCCTGCCTATCTCCCTACCCAGACCATCACCCTACCCAGCCCATCTCCCTACCCAGACCATCTCCCTACCCAGCAATTTTCCCCATCCCGCACATCTCCCCCACCCTACACATCTCCCTACCCATCCCATCTCCCCACCCAGCCCATCCCCCTACCCAGCAAATTTCCCCACCCAGCCCCTCTCCCTACCCAGCCCGTCTCCCCACCCAGCCCAGCCCCCTACCCAGCCCAGCCCCCTACCCAGCAAATTGCCCCATCCCGCACATCTCCCCACCCTACCCATTACCCTCCTCAGCCCATCTCCCCACCCTACACATCTCCCTACCCATCCCGTCTCCCCACCCCGCCCATCACCCTACCCAGCAAATTTCCCCACCCTGCCCCTATCCGTACCCAGCCCGTCTCCCCACCCAGCCCGTCTCCCTACCCAGCCCGTCTCCCCACCCAGCCCGTCTCCCTACCCAGCCCTTTCCCCTCCCAGCCCATAACCCTACCCAGCCCACCTCACTACCCAGCCCTTCTTCCCTACCCTGCCCACCTCCCTACCCTGCCCATCACCCTACCCATCCCATCTCCCTACCGAACCAATCACCATCCCCAGACCCAGCCCGTCTCCCCTCCCAGCCCATCCCTCTACCCAGCCCTTCCCCCTACCCAGCCCGTCTCCCTTCCCAGCCCATCTCCATACCCAGCCCATCCCCCTACCCAGCCCGTCTCCCTTCCCAGCCTGTCTCCCCACCCAACCCATCTCCATACCCAGCCCAGCCCAGCCCCCTACCCAGCAAATTTCCCCACCCATCTCCCCACCCTACTCATCCCCCTCCCCAGCCCGTCTCCCCACCCAGCCCATCTCCCTACCCTGCCCATCTCCCTCTCCAGCCGGTCTCACTACACAGCTTGTATCCCTATCATACCCCATTACCTACCCAGCCCATCTCCCTACCAATCCCATTCCCCTACCCAGCCCATCCCCCTACCCAGCCCGTCTCCCTACCCAGCCCAACTCCCTCCCCATCTCATCACCCAACCCTGGCTGTCTCACTACCCAGGCCGTCTCCCCACCCAGCCCATCCCCATACCCAGCCCGTCTCCCTTAACAGTCCATCTCCTTACACAGCCCGTCTCCCCACCGAGCCCGTCTCCCCGCCCAGCCCATTCCCCTACCCAGCCTGTCTCCCCACACAGCCCGTCTCCCCACCCAGCCCATCTCCCTCCCCAGCCCGTCTCCCCACCCAGCCCATTCCCCTACACAGCCCGTCTTCCCACCCAGCCCATCTCCCCACCTTGCCCATCTGCCTCCCCAGCCCATCTCCCTGCCCAGCCCGTGTCCCTACCCAGCCCATCTCCCCTCCCTATCCATCTCCCAACCGAGCCCATCTCCTACCCAGCCCATCTCCCCTCCCTACCCGTCCCCCCACCCTGCCCATCTCCCTCCCAGCCCATCTCCCCACACAGCCCATCACCCAACCCAGCCCATCACCATACCCAGACATTCTCCCTAACCAGCCCATCTCCCTCCACAACCGGTCTCTCTAACCAGCCCGTCTCGCTACCCAGCCCTTCTCCCTAACCAGCCCATCTCCCTACGCTGCCCGACTCTCTAAACAGCCTGTCTCAATACCCAGCCCGTCTCCCTACCCAGCCCATTGTCCTACCCAGCCCGTCTCCCTACCCAGGCCGTCTCCCTATCCAGCCCGTCTCCCCTACCCAGCCCATTCCCCTACCCAGCCCTTCACCCTACCCAGCCCGACTCCCCACCCAGCCCAGCCCCCTACCCAGCCAATCCCCCTACCCAGCAATTTTCCCCACACAGCCCATCTCCCCACACTACCCATTCCCCTCCCCAGCCCCTCTCCCCAACGAACCCATCTGCATACCTTGGCTGTCTCCCTACCCAGCCCATCTCCCTCCCAGACAATCTCACCTCCCTACCCTTCTCCCTACCCAGCCCATCTCCCTACCCAGCCCATCTCCCTAAACAGCCCATCCCCCTACCCAGCCCATCACCCTACCCTGCCTATCTCCCTACCCAGACCATCACCCTACCAAGCCCATTTCCCTACCCAGCCAATCTCCCTACCCAGCAATTTTCCCCATCCCGCACATCTCCCCCACCCTACACATCTCCCTACCCATCCCATCTCCCCACCCAGCCCATCCCCGTATCCAGCAAATTTCCCCACCCAGCCCCTCTCCCTACCCAGCCCATCTCCCCTCCCTACCCGTCCCCCCACCCTGCCCATCTCCCTCCCAGCCCATCTCCCCACACAGCCCAACACCCAACCCAGCCCATCACCATACCCAGACATTCTCCCTAACCAGCCCATCTCCCTCCGCAGCCGGTCTCTCTAACCAGCCCGTCTCGCTACCCAGCCCGTCTCCCTAACCAGCCCATCTCCCTACGCTGCCCGACTCCTTACCCAGGCCGTCTCCCTATCCAGCCCGTCTCCCCACCCAGCCCTTTCCCCTACCCAGCCCTTCACCCTACCCAGCCCGACTCCCCACCCAGCCCAGCCCCCTACCCAGCCAATCCCCCTACCCAGCAATTTTCCCCACACAGCCCATCTCCCCACACTACCCTTTCCCCTCCCCAGCCCGTCTCCCCACCGAGCCCACCTGCATACCTTGACTGTCTCCCTACCCAGCCCATCTCCCTCCCAGACAATCTCCCCTCCCTACCCTTCTCCCTACCCAGCCCATCTCCCTACCCAGCCCATCTCTCTACCCAGCCCATCCCCCTACCCAGCCCATCACCCTACCCTGCCTATCTCCCTACCCAGACCATCACCCTACCCAGCCCATCTCCCTACCCAGACCATCTCCCTACCCAGCAATTTTCCCCATCCCGCACATCTCCCCCACCCTACACATCTCCCTACCCATCCCATCTCCCCACCCAGCCCATCCCCCTACCCAGCAAATTTCCCCACCCAGCCCCTCTCCCTACCCAGCCCGTCTCCCCACCCAGCCCAGCCCCCTACCCAGCCCAGCCCCCTACCCAGCAAATTGCCCCATCCCGCACATCTCCCCACCCTACCCATTACCCTCCTCAGCCCATCTCCCCACCCTACACATCTCCCTACCCATCCCGTCTCCCCACCCCGCCCATCACCCTACCCAGCAAATTTCCCCACCCTGCCCCTATCCGTACCCAGCCCGTCTCCCCACCCAGCCCGTCTCCCTACCCAGTCCGTCTCCCCACCCAGCCCGTCTCCCTACCCAGCCCTTTCCCCTCCCAGCCCATAACCCTACCCAGCCCACCTCACTACCCAGCCCTTCTTCCCTACCCTGCCCACCTCCCTACCCTGCCCATCACCCTACCCATCCCATCTCCCTACCGAACCAATCACCATCCCCAGACCCAGCCCGTCTCCCCTCCCAGCCCATCCCTCTACCCAGCCCTTCCCCCTACCCAGCCCGTCTCCCTTCCCAGCCCATCTCCATACCCAGCCCATCCCCTTACCCAGCCCGTCTCCCTTCCCAGCCCGTCTCCCCACCCAACCCATCTCCATACCCAGCCCAGCCCCCTACCCAGCAAATTTCCCCACCCATCTCCCCACCCTACTCATCCCCCTCCCCAGCCCGTCTCCCCACCCAGCCCATCTCCCTACCCTGCCCATCTCCCTCTCCAGCCGGTCTCACTACACAGCTTGTATCCCTATCATACCCCATTACCTACCCAGCCCATCTCCCTACCAATCCCATTCCCCTACCCAGCCCATCCCCCTACCCAGCCCGTCTCCCTACCCAGCCCAACTCCCTCCCTATCTCATCACCCAACCCTGGCTGTCTCACTACCCAGGCCGTCTCCCCACCCAGCCCATCCCCATACCCAGCCCGTCTCCCTTACCAGCCCATCCCCCTACCCAGACCTTATCCCCACCCAGCCCGTCACCCCACCCAGCCCATCTCCCTCCCCATCCCGTCTCCCCACCCAGCCCATTCCCCTACACAGCCGTCTCCCCACCCAGCCCATCTCCCCACCCTGCCCATCTGCCTCCCCTGCCCGTCTCCCTACCCAGCCCGTGTCCCTACCTAGCCCATCTCCCCTCCCTACCAGTCTCCCCACCGAGCCCATCTCCCTACCCAGCCCATCTCCCCTCCCTACCCGTCTGCCCACCCTGCCCATCTCCCTCCCAGCCCATCTCCCCACACAGCCCATCACCCAACCCAGCCCATCAACGTACCCAGACATTCTCCCTAACCAGCCCATCTCCCTCCACAGCCGATCTCTCTAACCAGCCCATCTCGCTACCCAGCCCGTCTCCCTAACCAGCCCATTGTCCTACCCAGCCCGTCTCCTTACCCAGGCCGTCTCCCTATCCAGCCCGTCTCCCCACCCAGCCCTTTCCCCTACCCAGCCCTTCACCCTACCCAGCCCGACTCCCCACCCAGCCCAGCCCCCTACCCAGCCAATCTCCCTACCCAGCAAGTTTCCCCACACAGCCCATCTCCCCACACTACCCATTCCCCTCCCCAGCCCGTCTCCCCACTGAGCCCATCTGCATACCTTGGCTGTCTCCCTACCCAGCCCATCTCCCTCCCAGACAATCTCCCCTCCCTACCCTTCTCCCTACCCAGCCCATCTCCCTACCCAGCCCATCCCCCTACCCAGCCCATCACCCTACCCTGCCTATCTCCCTACCCAGACCATCACCCTACCCTGCCCATCTCCCTACCCAGACCATCACCCTACCCTGCCCAACTCCCTACCCAGTCCATCTCCCTACCCAGCAATTTTCCCCATCCCGCACATCTCGCCACCCTACCCATCCCCCTCCTCAGCCCATCTCCCACACCCTACACATCTCCCTACCCATCCCATCTCCCCACCCAGCCCATCCCCCTACCCAGCCCGTCTCCCTACCCAGCCCAACTCCCTCCGCATCTCATCACCCAACCTTGGCTGTCTCACTACCCAGGCCGTCTCCCCACCCAGCCCATCCCCATACCCAGCCCGTCTCCCTTACCAGTCCATCTCCTTACACAGCCCGTCTCCCCACCGAGCCCGTCTCCCCACCCAGCCCATCCCCCTACCCAGACCGTCTCCCCACCCAGCCCGTCTCCCCACCCAGCCCATCTTCCTCCCCATCCCGTCTCCCCACCCAGCCCATTCCCCTACACAGCCCGTCTCCCCACCCAGCCCATCTCCCCACCCTGCCCATCTGCCTCCCCTGCCCATCTCCCTACCCAGCCCGTGTCCCTACCTAGCCCATCTCCCCTCCCTACCAGTCTCCCCACTGAGCCCATTTCCTACCCAGCCCATCTCCCCTCCCTACCCGTCTGCCCACCCTGCCCATCTCCCTCCCAGCCCATCTCCCCACACAGCCCATCACCCAACCCAGCCCATCACCATAGCCAGACATTCTCCCTAACCAGCCCATCTCCCTCCACAGTCGGTCTCTCTAAACAGCCCATCTCGCTACCCAGCCCGTCTCCCTAACCAGCCCTTCTTCCTACGCTGCCCGTCTCTCTAAACAGCCTGTCCCAATACCCAGCCCGTCTCCCTACCCAGCCCATTGTCCTACCCAGCCCGTCTCCTTACCCAGGCCGTCTCCCTATCCAGCCCGTCTCCCCACCCAGCCCTTTCCCCTACCCAGCCCTTCACCCTCCCCAGCCCGACTCCCCACCCAGCCCAGCCCCCTACCCAGCCAATCCCCCTACCCAGCAAGTTTCCCCACACAGCCCATCTCCCCACACTACCCGTTCCCCTCCCCAGCCCGTCTCCCCACCGAGCCCATCTGCATACCTTGGCTGTCTCCCTACCCAGCCCATCTCCCTCCCAGACAATCTCCCCTCCCTACCCTTCTCCCTACCCAGCCCATCTCCCTACCAAGCCCATCTCCCTACCCAGCCCATCCCCCTACCCAGCCCATCACCCTACCCTGCCTATCTCCCTACCCAGACCATCACCCTACCCTGCCCATCTCCCTACCCAGACCATCACCCTATCCTGCCCAACTCCCTACCCAGCCCATCTCCCTACCCAGCAATTTTCCCCATCCCGCACATCTCCCCACCCTACCCATCCCCCTCCTCAGCCCATCTCCCACACCCTACACATCTCCCTACCCATCCCATCTCCCCACCCAGCCCATCACCCTACCCAGCAAATTTCCCCACCCCGCCCCTCTCCCTACCCAGCCCGTCTCCCTACCCAGCCCAACCCCCTACCCAGCCGATCTCCCTACCCAGCCCGTCTCCCCAACCAGCCCAGCCCCCTACATGCCCATCTCCCCACCCACCCCAGCCCCCTACCCAGCAAATTTCCCAATCCCGCACATCTCCCCCCCCTACCCATCGCCCTCCTCAGCCCATCTCCCCACCCTACACATCTCCCTGCCCATCCCGTCTCCCCACCCAGCCCATCCCCATACCCAGCCCGTCTCCCTAACCAGCCCATCTCCCTACCCAGCCCGTCTCCCCACCGAGCCCGTCTCCCCACCAAGCCCATCTCCCTACAGCCCATGCCCCTACCCAGCCCGTCCCCCTACCCAGCCCGTGTCCCCACCCAGCCAATCTCCATACAGCCCATGCCTCTACCCAGCCCGTCCCCCTACCCAGCCCATCTCCCCACCCAGCCCATCTCCCTACCCAGCCCTTTCCCCTCCCAGCCCATAACCCTACCCAGCCCACCTCACTACCCAGCCCATCTCCCCACCCAGCCCATCTCCCTACCCAGCCCTTTCCCCTCCCAGCCCATAACCCTACCCAGCCCACCTCACTACCCAGCCCTTCTTCCCTACCCAGCCCATCACCCTACCCTGCCCATCTCCCTACTGAGTCCACATCCCTAACCAGCCCACCTCCCTACCCAGCCTATCACCCTACCCATCCCATCTCCATACCGAGCCAATCACCTTCCCCAGCCCGTACCCTACTCAGACCATCTCCCTACAACCCGTGCCCCTCCCCAGCCCGTCTCTCTACCCAGCCTGTCTCACTACCGAGCCAGTCTCCCTACGCAGCCCATCTCCCTCCCCAACCCGTCTCTCTAGACGGCCAGTCTCCCTACACAGCCCATCTCCCTCCCCAGCCCGTCTCTCTACCCAGCCAGTCTCACTACCCAGCCTGTATCCCTACCCAGCCCATCACCCTACCCAGCCCCTCTCCCTACCCAGCCCCTCTCCCTATTCAGCCCCTCTCCATACCCAGCCCCTCTCTCTACCCAGCCCCTTTCCCTACCCAGCCCGTCTCCCTGCCCAGCCCGTCTTCAATTGCAGCCCATCCCCCGACCCAGCTCGTCTCCCCTCCCAGCCCATCACCTCCCAGCCTGTCTCCCCTCCCAGCCCATCCCTCTACCCAGCCCGTCCCCCTACCCAGCCCGTCTCCCCTCCCAGCCCATCTCCCTACCCAGCCCATCCCCCTACCCAGCCCGTCTCCCTAACCAGCCCGTCTCCCCACCCAACCCAGCTCCATACCCAGCCCAGCCCCCTACCCAGCAAATTTCCCCACCCATCTCCCCACCCTACCCATCACCCTCCCCAGCCCGTCTCCCCACCCAGCCCATCTCCCTACCCAGCCCATCTCCCTCCCCAGCCGGTCTCACTACCCAGCCTGTATCCCTATCATGCCCCACTCCCTACCCAGCCCTTCTCCCTACCAAGCCCATTCCCCTACCCAGCCCATCCCCCTACCCAGCCCGTCTCCCTACCCAGGCCAACTCCCTGCCAGCTCATCACCCAACCCTGGCTGTCTCACTACCCAGGCCGTCTCCCCACCCAGCCCATTCCCATACCCAGCCCGTCTCCCTTAACAGTCCATCTCCTTACACAGTCCGTCTCCCCACCGAGTCCGTCTCCCCGCCCAGCCCATCCCCCTACCCAGCCTGTCTCCCCACCCAGCCCGTCTCCCCACCCAGCCCATCTCCCTCCCCAGCCCATCTCCCCACCCAGCCCATTCCCCTACACAGCCCGTCTTCCCACCCAGCCCATCTCCCCACCCTGCCCATCTGCCTCCCCAGCCCATCTCCCTGCCCAGCCCGTGTCCCTACCCAGCCCATCTCCCCTCCCTATCCGTCTCCCCACCGAGCCCATCTCCTACCCAGCCCATCTCCCCTCCCTACCCGTCCCCCCACCCTGCCCATCTCCCTCCCAGCCCATCTCCCCACACAGCCCATCACCCAACCCAGCCCATCACCATACCCAGACATTCTCCCTAACCAGCCCATCTCCCTCCACAGCCGGTCTCTCTAACCAGCCCGTCTCGCTACACAGCCCGTCTCCCTAACCAGCCCATCTCCCTACGCTGCCCGACTCTCTAAACAGCCTGTCTCAATACCCAGCCCATCCCCCTACCCAGCCCATCCCCCTACCCAGACCGTCTCCCCACCCAGCCCGTCACCCCACCCAGCCCATCTCCCTCCCCATCCCGTCTCCCCACCCAGCCCATTCCCCTACACAGCCCGTCTCCCCACCCAGCCCATCTCCCCACCCTGCCCATCTGCCTCCCCTGCCCGTCTCCCTACCCAGCCCGTGTCCCTACCTAGCCCATATATCTTCACTACCCGTCTCCCCTCCCAGCTCATCTCCCTACCGAGGAACAGCCTAAACACTAAGACACATTTTTACGTATCTCAAGCTTTACACATCTCAAACCATGCTAACTAATTCCAGGGTTTAACTGCATTGGCACTGGCATACTGCCTGCTGTGGGAATCCTTGGCTGGTACCAGCTCTCAGTCAATAAATCCCAATAATGTACAACATTGGAACCAGAGAACCAAACAGCTCTGTAAGGAAGAAATGGACTTGTTGGAATTACACAGCAGCTGTTAGCAGGAGTGAGGAGAACAAGATAGGCTAATGTTTCAGATGCCATTTCATTGTCAAAAATGAAAAATTAAAGTTAATCAAGTATTTTGATTTGTTCAAAAACCGTCCTGTTTTTCAGATTGGACATTTCCAGTGTTTTTTTTGTTTTTGTTTCAGATTTCCATCATTTCTTTCAGGTTTTTCTTTTTATTTGAAGTGTAGAATGTGTCTTTGTTGTTGGTAAATGACTGGCTACTGTCACAATGCAGCCCTTATAACTGTGTTTTACCCTGGATCGACAGGTCAACACAGTCTGCTCGTAGTTTACATTTTATATCCATCCAAATGAATTGAAAACGAAGAGTTTCTCAGATCTTTATCTTGTACACTTTAAACAGGGAGATTTTGCCCCTAATGTTCCCGCTACTTTCCTGAGGCGTGAAGCAGTGTTACAAACACTCACACTTTGCTTGTGGGGCCTTCAATTCTTGAACCGTTTTTGAAACATGACCATTTTATGTGCTGAATTTAAACACTTTGGAAAACATTTTAAAATTTCTCAATGCGTGAGCATGGAAAACAGTTTCCTCTTGACAATCGCAAAGCTCACCAATAAATTGTGTACATTGAAAAGCTGCTGATGTAAACTTTCACAGGTAACGCTCACTTTTCTTGTTGACAAGCTATTTGACTGTGAAAGGTAGCACCCTAATGTCACAATGTGCACTTTCTTGTGAGCAGCATTGGATAGTGAGTAGGAAGTAGTCCTGACTGATTGTTATCCTTAGTCCAAGCACTCTCTAGTCACATTGAAGCACTAATCACCACCTTGGCTGTGAGATCTGCTGACATGTGATGAATGATTTTTACGGTAGACTGGAAATAGGGTTTTCTGACTACTATACATGCATATTCGCACATGCACATGTGTAGCAGCCCTAACTTTCATAGTAAATCTTTTTGTCTCCCTACGAATTTTCACACAAGCTGACATCCTCAATACCCCTGATATCACTCATGCTCAGCACAACTTTCTTCCAACTTAATGCCAACAGCAATTATCTCAGCGTTAGTGTTTTGTAGCTAGCAGTTTTTTATCAGATATTCAGCAGCATAAGGACCTGAGACAAATGTATTGCTATGTTTTTATTTATCGGTAGGTGGCAGTGTTGGACAAGAAAACTATCAGTGTCAATTGTTTACTAGGAAGGTAAGTCTGGTTAGATGATTGAAATTGTATAAGTCAGAGCACAAATTTATTGTTTGTATATGTTCATGCTGTTTTCATGTTTACATCTATTAGATTAAGCTTCATGCATAAACCAGCAAAAAACAGCTTATGTATCAGAAACAGTTAGTTTCACTTGTCCCTCAGCTGCTTGTTGCACAGACGTCTTGGAGAACATTGTTCTTAATTTTAACACTGGAGAGGTCGCAATGGCTTCTAAATAGGAATAAGTATTAAGAATTTTAGTCTGTTTCAAAATAATGTCTTTTTCTGTGAAAGTGGAAGCAATGGCGTTTCCAAGGAGACTATTGATGGTTTTATTTACCCCATTTATGGAGGGAAAGCAGAAAGGGTTAAAGTTCAGCAGCAGGTTAACAGGCAGGCAAATGAAACCCAGTGTTTTTGAAAATGAGTGTGGACAATTTTACTTCTAGGCCTCCATCTCCAGGACATCCTGTACTAGAAAGTAAGTGCTGAGTGGAAAAATGATCTCTTCTGATAGAAAAGAATGGAATCAGAACATTCTGGAAATACTTAGCAAGTCCGGCAGCAATCTGTGAGGAGAGAAACAAAATTGACGTTTAGTGTTGTTGAGCTTTTATCAGAGCTGTTATACTGTTCTAACTGAGTTTGGTAGGGAGCTTGCAGGAAAACATGTGCGTAGAATTGAGCTAGACGTTGAAATGCTCTGGACATCTTTGTAATTTTGACTTTAGATCAGGGAGAGCGCTCCACACAGTCTAGCCAGGGAGCCTCAGGTCATTACCAGCTGTGGCAACTCTTTGGAGGAAGGGGATGATGTAGAAAGGTAGCAGGATGAGCAGGCAGCTGAAACTCAGTTTCCGAAAGCTGCAGCTAGCTATCAGACACCCGTGGGCACAGCTCCAGAGACACACTTTCACCTGAATAAAACCCATGCCCATTGCAAAATCAGTCATGCCATCTTGTTCCCCTCCAGCAATGGGCACTTTTTTTTGCAGCTCCCCTCATAAGTACTAAGACTCCCATGTTGATGATACTCTGCTACTCTTTCTTGCAGGCAATCTACCACCTTGCCCAGATCACTCAGCTTGTATTCCCTTGGAAATAACTATTTAATTGAATCAAACCCATGTGCTTTCATACTGTTTATTACCACCTTGTTTCACACTGGTGCCTCCAATTGGATACCCATTCGATCTTGAACCCTTAACTCCTCGGTGCTCCTTCAGGAGGTTGAGTGGCAGCTGGAAGATGCTATTCCGGAGGTTTCTAAGGTGATTCAGGGGAATATTCTTTTTTGATTGTTTGTCGTTTTCATCTTTAAGAAGAAGGTAGAGAATGAACACACCCTGCTTGCTGTTATTAAGGTGGGCGACCTAGGTGTCAGAAAGCAAATAAGGGTGAGAATAGGTGCAGGAACTGAACACATACATCTGAGGTAAGTCTTCCTCCATATGTAACCCAGGAGAAGGAAGGGGATGTTAAGAGATGTCTTGTAGCTGCTTCTAGTGTTGGAACAGGGCAGGTAAGGATGGCGAAACATACCCTTAACATTTGCACTGGTTCAATTTGTGACTGGCCAATGTTATTCTGACTAGCCTGATGTTGTCAGTTAACATTTTGTGGTTTTGATCAGCTCTGCGTGTGTTTTTTGGAGATGACACCCATTGCCATGGTCACCTCCTTCTGCATCCTGTACCTCTGGCAAGAAGCTTTTAGCCACATTTCTGACACAAACACATACAATGAAGAACCTGTAAATTTCGAGTCTCTGCACTCTGATGAATCACCGGTCTCACACTGCAGTGATTGAAACTGCTGCTACCAGCACGTCGCTGACTTACTCTTTTAAGCTGCTACAACCAATTTAATGCTGCTGCAGCAACTCTGCACTTCCTTCTCTCTCCTTATTGTGCAGGTGGATTCCCTGTAGAGGGCGCTAACAACACAGGTGCATGCTCGGAATATTGGAAGATAACACTGAGAAAAGTTGGACATGGTCACATAACCAGATGGAAGAGCACTCCCAGTGGTGATTTGTTGCAGCCTTTAATTTTCATTGAGAAAAGATGTATTGATGCTAGGTTGTATGGTGTGCATGTTATGAAACAATAACAAAAACTTGCCTTTATGTAGCACCTTTAGCTTGGTTAGATGTCCCAAGGTCCTTCAAAGGAGTGTTATGGGAAAAGAAATTGACATTGAGTCATATAAGGAAATATTAGTACAACTGACCAAACACTTGGACAAAAAGGTAGATCTTAAGTAGAGTTTTAAAGGAGGGAGAGATGTAGAGAGGAGGTGAATTTAGGGGCAGAATTTCAGAACCTAGGGCTTAAGCAGCTGAAGGCATGACTGTCAATGGTGGAACAATTAAACTTAGGAATGCTCACAAGGCTAGAATTGGAGGAGCCCAGATACCTCGAAGGCTTGTGAGTTTGAGGGAGATTACAGAAAGAGAGAGAAAGAGATTGGGGTGGAAGTGGTGGGGTGGGGAGGAGTGAGGCCATGGGGTGATTTGAAACTCAGATCAGAATATTCAAATTGAGCTGTTGCCAGATTGGAAGATATTGTAGGTCAGTGAACACCAGGGGCGATGGGTGAATGCAAAACCTGGTCGTGTTAGGACACTGCAGCAGGATTTTGACTGAGCTCAAGTTGATAAGTGTAGGAAGATGGGAGGCTGGCCAGGAGAGTATTGGAATAGTCAAGTCTAGAAGTCACAAAGGCATGAATGAGGGTTTCAGCAGATGAGCTGAGGCAGGGGTGAATTCTGGCAATGTTATGGAGATCGATTTAGGTAAGGGATGTGTGACCAGAAACTCACCTTGGAGTGAAATATGACATCAAGATTGTAATTAGTGTGGTTCAGCCTCAGACAGGGAGAGTGATAGAGTGGGTGGATAGGGAAGGGATTTAGTGGCAGGGACTGAAGACAATGGCCCTCCCAATATATTGCTGGATGAGATTTCTGCTCACCCAGTACTGGGTGTTGGACAAGAAATATAACAAATCTGAAACAGTGGAGGGGCGAGAGGTAGTGGTGAGGTTGTGGAGGGGCGAGAGGTAGTGGTGAGGTTGTGGAGGGGCGAGAGGTAGTGGTGAGGTTGTGGAGGGGCGAGAGGTAGTGGTGAGGTTATGGAGGGCCGAGAGGTAGTGGTGAGGTTGTGGAGGGCCGAGAGGTAGTGGTGAGGTTGTGGAGGGGCGAGAGGTAGTGGTGAGGTTGTGGAGGGGCGAGAGGTAGTGATGAGGTTGTGGAGGGGCGAGAGGTAGTGGTGAGGTTGTGGAAGGGCGAAGGGTAGTGGTGAGGTTGAAGTGGATGCCACCAGTGTACATATGGAACCTAAGGTTGTGCTTATGGATGATGTCCGTGAGGGGTAGCATGTAAATGGAAAATAGCAGGGAGTGAAAGATAGTCTGCAACCAGAACAGGGCAGTCCCACCCAGCTGAACAACGGAGGAGAGATGTTGGGAGAGGGTGTTTATTTTTATTTATTCATTCACAGGATTTGGACGTAAATGGCTAGGCCAGCATTTATTGCCTATCCCTAAGTGCCCTTGAGCCACTGCAGCCCATGTGGTGGACAGCACCCGCAGTGCTGTTACAGAGGGAGTTCCAGGATTTTGACCCAGCGACAGTGAAGGAATGGCGATATGGTTCCAAGTCAGGATGGTGTGTGGCTTGGAAAGGAAATTGTAGGTAGTGGTGTTCCCATGCATCTGCAGCCCTTAAAAGGTCCTTCTAGGTGGTAGAGGTCACAGGTTTGGAAGGTCCTGTCAAAGGAAACTATATCTGGCTGTTGCTTGAGTAGTATGTGAGACAGCTCTCCCACTTTTGGCACAAACCCCAAGATGTTAGTAAGGAGAAGTTTGCAGGGTCGACAGGGCTGAGTTTGTCGTTATCATTTCTGGGCCAAGGTTGATGTTGGTTGGTCTGTCCAGTTTCATGTAGGCCTTGTAGCAGTTTGATACAACTGAGTAACTTGCTAGGACATTTCAGAGGGTTGTTAAGGGTCAACCACTATGCTGTGGGTCTGGAATTACATGTAGGCCAGACCAGGTAAGGATGGCCAATTTCCTTCCAGGACATTAGATGGGTTTTTATGAGAATCAACAATGGTTTCATGGTCACCATTATTGCGACTAGCTTTAAATTCCAGAATTCCGTGTCTGGAGAGTGTAGTTCCCATGGCACTTGTTTCTGTAGTATCTGCTGTTGTTGGGGACACATTGACCTCCAGGATTGATGGTAGTTCTGGACTTAGTTCTGGACCCATCTTCCAGATTGGATCACTGTGGTGAAGGAACAGCTTCCCTGGTTGTTTGTAAATGCCTGTGGTTGCGCCGGTATATTTGGTTGTACAATTACAGTGACAACTTCGCTATGCATGTCCCATATTGTCACATGGCTGACTCTTGTTGGGTGTGTTGAGGGTTTGTACCCTGGCTGTCTCTCCATTCTCAGCTCTGGCAATGAAATTTGGCTTTCTGACATTTCACCTTGATTTATTTCACTCACGCCAGTTACTGTTTCTGGTTTCAGTAGATCTTTTGCTGTTTGAAGAGTATTTTGTGCGCATTAGTCATTGGACTGGATTACTTTCCACGCCTTCAGTCAGTGTGTTTCTGCACTCGAGAACTGTCTGTGCTAGAGTTACTCAATTTCTTGATGATTCCTTTGGGGATTTTCACTACCACCTCAGCCTCTCCATTCGACTGGGGTTAAGGCGGAGATGATGTATAATGTTGAATTTCCCAATCCTTTGTGAAGCGGCTGAGCTCCTCACTCATGAACTGAGGGCTATTGTCAATCATCACAATGCTGTAATGACTAAAGTGTGCTTTCAGACATTCTACCATTTCTTCTGCTGTCATTGAAGTCAGCGAGTCTAACTCCCAGTAGTCAGAATAGTAGTCTACAGTGACAAGATAGTCAGTTCCTGCTCCACTGAAAAGACCTATTCCACCTTCATCCATGGTCTGACTGGGATGTCAGGCACCATCAATGGCTTTCTAGCTTGTTCAACTTGGTACTCATTACAAGCACCGCACTGGCCAGTGTAGTCCTTCATTTCATTGCTCCTGTTTGGCCAGTAGAACACTTGTCTTGTATTCCTCAAACAAGATTCAATTCCTTGATGGCTTGCATGGATGTCTGTCTCTCTCTCCCAAGCAAGTATTGATGAAAATGCTCACAAACAGAAGCAATAGCCAGATATTCTTTCTCAATCTGAGTGGAGCATCGTTCCATTTGCGCTAGTGCCCTGGATACAAATGCATCCGGGTGAGCTTGCTGCATTAAAGTTACTCCAAAACATAGTTATGCTTCAGCATCTCTCCCCTCAACTCCTCAGGGATAATGACTTTATTTCCTTTGTACGAGATGCCATCTAGGGCTGTCAATTCATCTTGGGATGCCCAGTATGCTTTTGTGACCACAGGTGTGTCCAGGATGCTCTCAGGCCATCCTTTCATGACCACTTCTTGTAGCGCTTGGAGAGTTGCACCATGTTGTATGGGTTGCTTGATTTGAGCAAGGTGCTTGTCTGTCAGATTCACTGCCTCTGCTGGGTTGATGACTTCCTGATCATGTCGAGCTGCTGCTTCACATTGAATCTGGAAGATTTCACATTCCCTTGTTGCATCCTCAACTTTCTTGATAGGGAGTGCTGCACTTGACAGTGTGACAGCGATGTACATCTGTTTCCCCTGCTCGTATCTCATGTCCAGATAATTTCTCTGTAAACACACTAACACGCTTTACAGACACTCTGGAGCAGAAAGTAACAGGTTGAAGAAAATGCTTTGAAGTGGCTGTTACTTTGTCTCTCCCAAGCCAATACTGATGAAATTATTCACAAGCAAAAACAGTAACCAGGCTCTCTTTCTCAATCTGAGTGTAGTGTCGTTCTGTTTGCATTAGTGCCCTGGATACAAACGTGGCCCGTTTCCTTGTGGCATTAGGGTTGCTCCCAGACCCATCTTGCTGGTATCACAGTGCAAGGTGACTTCATCATTGACCTCATAACACTTCAGCACTGGCATTGTCAGGACTAGATGTTTGATTTTAGTGAATGCTGCTTCTTGTTCTGTTCTCCAATACCTCTGCACCTCCTTGGCAGTGAGGCTGCAAAATGGTTCACATTCCGACAACAAATTAGGCTGAAATTTTCACTAAATAGTTCACAAATCCAACACATCGTTGTGCTGCTTTCACATCTATTGGTCGTTGCAACACTGCTACAGCTCTCACCTTGTCAGGGTCCAGGCGAAGCCCTTTTGCTGTTGGTACATGACCTCTGTACTTGCCTTCAGGCATCTTCAGTTGCAATTTTTTTTTGTTCAGGTTCAGGTTCATCTGGCGAGTTCTCTCCAGCAGTCGTATGAAATTCTGATTGAGGTCAGCAATGGCTTCTTCCATTGTGTCTCCACATCCATGGACCAGCGGATCATCCACTGTGGCTTCCGCTCCAGGTAGATCACTGACCACTTCATGTTATCTGAGTATTTACTCTTCTGGGGCTGTGGAGATACCAAACAGCACATGGAACCATCTGTATCTCCCGAATGGCATCCAGACTGTAGTTAGAAAGCTGCTGCTTTCATCCAGCTTCACTTGCCTGTAACCATCCTTCGCATCCAGGGTAGTGAATATCTCTGCCTTGGAAACTCATGGCAAAGTTCACTTAATGGTTGACATGAGGTAGTGAGATCTCGTCAGCACTTTATTTACGTCCTTTGGGTTTAAGCATACTTGCGGGTCTAAGTATACTCACAGCTTTCCGGGTTGTTTCACTGCTACCATGCTGCTAATCCAGTCTGTAGGAGTTGTTACTTTCTTGATAATTCCCTTATTTTCCAGCTCTTCGATCTTGATCTTACACTCTCATCTGCTTCAAGATGACATCTCCAGTTAAATATTCCAAGCCTGTAAATACATCTTTGTGCTCCTCTAGGAGCTCTTTGGCACTCAATGTATTTGTGTGCTGGGACACGTTATAAATCTCTATTGGCATGTTTAGGGTAACCAGTCCAAGTATCAGACTTGCTCCAGCTGAGATGAGTGGCTGTTGTGTACCATCTATGACCTGGAACTCCAGATCTTCCTTTTTGCCATTGCATTGGGCTCTCAGACTAATTTGTCCTCTCGGTGTGAGTATAGTGCCATCAGATAGCCTCAACCTTACTTTTGAGGGCTTCACTTTTGGATCACCATGTTAAGCCACTTCACATAGGTCTGTGAAGTTCATTATGTTGCATAACATACCAGTATCTATTTGACATTCCTTGTTCACTTGATTCTTTCTGTGATTATCATTCTAACAGTCAAAAAACAATTCTCACCTATAGACTTGACAGAACCAACTTGTTGTGTCATGTATAGTCCTTCATCTGACTCTTCTGTTGATATCTCTCCAGCGGCCATCTGTATAGGCTTGTTTTGCTTCTTTCTAGCCAAACACTTGTTGCAAAATGATTTGTCTTCTTGCAGTTAAAACACTGCTTTCCCACACTGGACAATTCTTATTTTCCCCTGTTTGATGTCTTCTGCAGTGTTTGCATTCTGCCTTTCGTCTGTGACTGCTCTGCTCTTTTGGGCTGGAATGTCTCTCAGCATAATGTACTTCCTGGTCTATCCAGCCATATATGTGCTCTAGCTGACATTTTAAAACTTCCACATTTCTACATAGATTTATCACTTTCTTGAGCACCAGTTTCTCCTCTTTCAGTAGACTTGCTCTGACTGAGGGGTCTCATGTGCCTAAGACTATTCAATCTTTATTTAGATCAGCTTTTCGTTGCTCGAATTCACATGATTCTAAAAGCCATGTTTCTGCAGTCACATATTGATCAATGGCCACTTTTCACCTTGAGCTCTGGTGTTGAATACATAATGCTCATAAGTTATGTTCACTTGGGGTTCAAAGCGTGCCTTTAAGACTTTCAAAATTTCTGTTGTCTGTTTCCTCTGTTCGTTGGATAGATTTAGGGTGGAATACAATTTGTAGCAGTCTGTCCCCAGCAGTGTTAGAAGTGTGGCTATTTGTAGCTTCAACAGCTCCAGGTTGTTAATTAATTCTGTTGCAATCTTGTAGTTTTGCCATTGCAATGAAAAACTGCCATTTCTTCCACATATTGCTTTTCATTTCTACCGGAGGAGGGAGAGGAAAGTTTACAGTCATCTTGGCTCACCCAGTATTTCACTTTCAGCTTTCGGCTGTGTTTGTTGTTCCTTGTCCTTTTTCAGCAGCTTTTAGCAGGTTGAACATTTCTGTGTACCTCTCTTCATAGCTGTGTCTTCTTTGCAGCTTTGTTAGGTTTTTAAACTCTATTTTAGCTCCACTCTGACACCATATTTGGAACTCAAAGATTAGTCTTTCTAGTCTGAAGCCTTTAGGAACTGATTTTAAGATTGCTGCTTGTGGAGAGTCCCTCATGGCAGAGGTCACAGGACTACAGCAAGCCAGATAGGACATGTAGGAATGTTGCATTTCAAAACTCAAACAGAGAGCATATCCCAATTGTATTTTATGTGGTCCAGCCAGATCAGACAGAAAATGGTTAAACTAGTTGTCCATCATAACTATTCAACTCTGCACTTCTTGGACTTAAGGGAACAGAGATGAAGGCGATAGCGGGGGAAAGAGAGAGGAACAGTTTTAATGGGGAAAAGGGCATCATTGGTGGAAGTGGAGATGATTGAGCGTATCACTATCTGCAGAAAACTTATGGTGAATGGAGGGCTGAAGGCCAGGCAGTTGGAAATTTGAAAGTGCCATTGTATGTGACCTGGGGAAGAATCTTTTTCCAGCAGCAGACACAGAAGGAAGTGGAGCTGGGAGAGGGAATGAAGATTTAATTGGAGAGGGATACAAGGAAAGGATCGGAGATGGTCTCATCTGTGACCGACACAAGGGGAATCACTGAGCTGGGGTGTGGCTGAGAATATGGGCAGAACAGTTTATATGGGAAATACACAGGACAGTTAGGAGAGACAGCACAATGAATAATATCATGCCAGTCAGCCAAGTTTTTTTTTTGTATGCAGTAGAAGCATTTATTTGATTTATGTTGGTTTGGTTTATTAAATGCGGAGTAAATCTGCCTAATTATGTGAATTGTTGAAGTAGCTTCCAGGTTATGGCAGATGGCCTAGCTGTGCTGATTGATAACTTGCCCTTCTGTGTCTCAATAAACTAATTTTGTTCAACTGCGTTCAGAGCTTCATTAGCAGACCTTCTAACTCACCTTTCTTTAGAGGAAGACATCACTTCTGAACAAATAGTTGTATCTTGTACGTGCTTAAATTTATTTTATTACTCAGTTTACTGATACATTTTCTACTGAACAGAATAAATAATATGATTGTGATAGCCTATGATGCTTCTGGGACCTAAAAAGCCTACGAACCCCAGTAAAATCACAAATAATTGTCACAAATGATTGGACAATCTCTCATTGTCACAGCATTTTCCTCAAGTTTGAATTACGATTTGAATTTGGTGAAGGTTAAAGGATCCAGAATTGGCTTGGAAGATTTAGATATAGTGGCTAGAAACCTTCTGTTGCATGTGATCAATTTTATGAATTCACATTCGGGTTAAAAGCAATTTCTTACTATTGGGATCTTGCCCTGATGTGAGCTCATGTTTTGTATGTATATAAACCTAAAGGTATTTTTTTCTGTTTTTGCCTTCCGAGTGCAAAGCAGCATATTCCAGGAATCATTTCAAAAAAGCAGGTGTAGGGGAAAGCAGCCCTTGATGCAGCCCTCCTGGTGTTCTGTCTTTTACAGTTAATGAACAGAAGGTTGGGCAGATTATACAATGGGCATGCTATCCTCCACATCCCTCATTCCAATATGCGGCCTGAACATGCATACCTGTGCACTGGGAGTCTCAAAAACAAAATTATCTCTTAATTCTGTTCTGGTGCATATGCCAAGGTTGTTGTTGACCTTCTGTGACAGCCTTTTTTTGGTATTATTTACACAGGCATATTCACTTTCCATTATCTTGGAGGAGTCTCAGATGAGAGATCACAATTTCCTAGCTCTGCTGCAAGATCCCAGTCATGTAGGCATGGGAGTCTTAACTACCTTATTTTCTGGTATTTATGAATAAGGAATACTCATAAATCAGGCAACTTGTCACCCAGAATTTTAATTAATATTTACAAAGAGAGGCTGAGTGAGATGATTAACATTCCTTTAGAGACCTACTGACTACATTTCATCTTTTGTGTTACACTTCACCAGATATGGTAGAACCTCTACCCTATACTCTGGAGCTCCCTCTCGAAACTCCTTTCCTTCTGCATTTCTCTTGAAAATCAAAATCTTCTTATGAACCAATCTTTTGACAAAGCTTTCAGTCTCTGCTCCCAACTCGCCATGATTTGGTGTCTGTTAAACACCTTGGGATGTTTTCTGCATTAAAGATTCTATGTAAATGCAAGATGTTGATATTGTTTAAAGTTTTACTGTATTTTTATTGGCTAATGGTGTCAAGGGAAATGGAGCTAAGATGGACAAATTGAGTTGAGGTGCATATCAGTCATGATTTAATCTACTCTATCAAACCCTTTAAGAATGTTATATGTTTCAATGAGATCATTTGTCATTCTTCTAAGCTCTATAGAATATAGGCCAACTCTACGCAGTCTTTCCTCTTATTCCAGGAGTGAGTCTAGCGAACCTTCGAAGCATTTGCTCCAAAGAAAGCATGGTTTTTCCATCGATAGAAAGGCTAACTCTCTGTGATTTGTGCACATGGACACCCAGACCATCTGAACACCAACATTTAGCAGCCTCTCCCCATTCAAAAATTCTGTCTTTCTGTTTTGCTATCAAAGATGGTAACTTCACATTTCTCCATATGATATTGCACCTACACATTTTTGCCCTCTCGCTTAAACTGTCCACATCCTTTTGCAGTCACTTTCTGTTCTCCACACAACTGAGAAATAAAAGCAAAATACTGCGGATGCTGGAAATCTGAAACAAAAACAAAAAATTGCTGGAAAAATTCAGCAGGTCTGACAGCATCTGTGGAGAGAAAGACAGAGTTAACGTTTTGAGTCTGTATGACTTCCTCAGAGCCAGGGTCTAAACTGTTTTTTCTCTTCTGGGTACCCAGATAGATAGAGCCTGTCTACCCAAAAATGTCCCCTTTCTTCCTGCTCTCTTCTCTCTGGGTTGAGGATTGGCTAATGTATTACCCCAATCCCTGAGCCCTAATTTTGTGTAATAACCTCTCGTGCAGCTCCTCAATAAATGCTTTCTGAAAATCTATATAAATAATATCCACTGGTTCCTCTTTATTCACCCACCTCGTTTCATCCTCAGTGAAGGCTTTCAATGTTTCAGAAAGTGCTGGGATAATCATGCTCTCCATTCTCTGACAACAAAGAACAAGAGGAAACACTTACCAATTCGACAGCTAGAATTACCATTCCCTGATAACTGTCGCCCATAATTAATAAACTGTATTATGGCCTGGATTTTCACCACTATGGAAAGCCTCTCCATTGTGGGAGAAATGGCAGACTTGCACAAAAATCTTAAGTCCCACCCTGACCCCGAACACAACATTTCCTATTTTCGTGAGGGCAGGAATGAGGATGGTTTGCATTTTGCTCATGCACGGTTTCTGGAGGCAGCTGGCCCTTTAAATCATCAGCTCCCTCCACTGAAGTCAGATTTTGGTAATCCAGGAGTGTGAAAATCAAGGTGTGCAGATTAGACCTGGTAAGAGCAGGTCTGACCTTTGTGGATTAGTTTGGATAGCCAGGGTACCCTCTAGGGATCTACCCCTGGGATACCTTTTGGGGAGGTCAGGTGCCCTTTGCTGGAGGTCAGGTGCCCTTTGAAATTGTTAAAAGTAGGCATAAATGTGTGTAAACAGTGGAACACTCATTAATGTCAAATTCACTGGACCTGTCAACAGACCTGTTAAAAGTGTCAAGATGAACTGTCAAGAGGACCTGTCACAGGGACCTGTCAAGTTATCATGCATTTAAAAGTCTTGCCCTTTAAATCTTTGAAAAAATGTCTGGATGTTAAAAACATGCTATTTCGCTCTATCTGTTGACATTACTGGATTAGTGCTGCTTGATTGATCTCACATCCATCCATTAGCAAAGCAGGGTGCCTGCCATTTCAGTTTGGTTGACAGCTACAAGTGGTTATGAACTCTTTGAAGTGGGTCTATTAGTACCAAGGCTTGTTGTTATCAGGGATTGTGCACTTTAATGAAATGTTTGTTATAAGGCTTTATGTAATTGAAGGATTGTAAATGTAGTAAATGGGTTTTTTATGAATGAGATTGCTTTTTTCGATATAGTGAAGTCTGCAATAGACACTTAGAACTTTATTTTATCTCATCTCAGCATGGGTCCTGAGGTCTGCCCATGGTGGATAGTGGCTGAGTTGGTATGGTGGGTGTAAGGGCAAAGAGTGGTTTGTGGGAGGCATGGCTTGGCATGAGTTGATATTAAGTTGGCATAGGGGTTATAAAGGATCATGGAGGGTGGATACAAGTGCATAGGTTGGCATGGAAGGTATGAGAGGTCGTGGTGGTGAGTTCAGGGCATAGGTTGGCTTGGAGGGTATGAAGTGTCTTGAGGGGTTGGTACAGGGCATGAAGTGTCATGATGGGTTGGTACAGGGCACAAAGTGGTATGGAGGGTATGAACGGTCATGGGGGTTGGGTACGGTGCACAAGGTGGTATGGGTTGGCACAGATGAGGCATGGGAAGTGTGTGGTGGGTGAGGGGGTGAGGGATGAGGGCTGGAGGAATGTTTCGTGTTTTATATTTTAAAAATATATTTTGGACACAGTGCCAGAGCCCACCTCCACGCCCGGCACTCTCCTCAGTTCTTCCAGGCTCACCTGTCCTGTCCTCTAACCTAGCCTGCTTCCCCGGACAGAAAACCCAACGCCCAGGAGGGCATCTTTACAAGTCGGGCTCTTGTAGAAGTCGGGCTCGTGGAGCCTGGAATTCACCCGACCCTGCATACCTGACTTGTAGCCTACATGTAGCCCAGTATATCTTGCCCCGTAGGTCTTTGGTGCTTACCACATTATGGCACTCTCTACCTCACCACTGGACTTCTTGTACCTAACAGCAAAGAGAAACTGTAGGCGGAATTAAAAATAATAGGAATTGCAAAACACACTTAATGTGAAACAAAATATCAATTATGAATTATCCTTTGCCACCGAAGTATCTGCTTCTTGTTTTTCATTCAGCAGCTGTTAAGAGGTTTCACTATGCAGTACATCACTTTTCATCTGACCTAATCCTGACATGTGACCATTCAGTTGGCTGCCTGCTTAATTTGCTTGTGTTGGAACACAAGATCACTTGTCGAAACTGTCGCATAACTTATGGCTCCTCATAGCTCTGTTGCACTCGCACTGAATCTACAATTACAGTGGTGGTAATCTTGGCCACAAGCAGTGCTTTGTAATAAATGAAAGCAAAATATTGGCGTGCTGATGGGGAAACCACTCTCTATTGCACGCAGCGCTGTGCAATCAGCCCTATGTTTAGCAGCCCAACTAAATAATTGAATGGAACAGGACTGATCATTAATGCAACTTGGACATTACCACACACTAAAATTAATCGAATCTTGAGCTCAAAAATATAAGCTCCACAGCAACATTCTTTTCGCATTCACAGTAGTAATCCTGTTAGGACAAAATATGCTGCAAAAACAAACATAATTCAGGAAATTCTAAAAGAAAAATAACTGTAAAATGTGTACGTGCTTCATAACCTTAATGGACGAAAGCACAAGACATTCTAGAGCATTTTATTCAGTGCATAATTTTGAATATTCATCAGGACCCTGTAATTTTGAATATGAATCAACAATGCACCATTTTGATAATTAGACACAGGGCAGGGTTTTAAACTTACGAATCTCCTCTACTACTGAAGGTACTACATCAGTGTACTGTCCATGGGTATTGACCATCTCCCAGTACCTCACCCAAGTAGCCAATTCTTCCTCATTCAGCCCTCACCTGGAAGTCACAGGGTAGCAATCAGGATTGTCCCCTTCCTCAATCTTAGCAGGAATCACCTGGCACAGTTTAGAAGAAGGGTTGAAACCCCTTGACCTATATTCTAGGATAAGTTGTTAGATTAAATTTGACTATTGTGTCAATTGATTGATACTGGCCACCAATATTGAATGTCTACGGAATCATACAGTTCACACCTAATTTCTACTTGCTATGAAATGTTGAGGTGCTATGTGTTATTCAACATAATACATAGGCTTAGACCTTTTGTGTTCATTGATTTGGGGATAATTTATACTAAAGGACTAACCTGTCAAGACATTTGGGGATTTCTGACCAGAGAAATGAGTTCATGTCCATTAGTGTACATCAACTGGTAACCACTGAACTGTACCTTGCAGATCAATCCCCCCCTTGCCAGACAAATATCGTGTTTAACAGTAAGTTGAGAATACAGAGATTTTAGGCTTGTTTGTCTAAATGGTCTTTTTCTGTGACTAAAAATTCTTGGACTGGATTTTCTGCAGCACTCTGGTATAATGGTAGAGAATGGGACCAAACTGGGTGGTCAGATCTACCAATGGCCTCCCTAACCCAAGCACCATCTCCCCCTCTTGGCCTGTGAAGACTGTGGCCAGATGTTCCTTCCTTGCCCAATGCATGTAAATGCTGGCCAGGGTGGACGGGGCCAGGGGTGTTGGGGGTGGTGATGGTTGGAGGGGAGGGGGGAGGGGAATGCCCACTTTTCCTGTTTACCCTTAGTTCTGCTGTTTTTGGGAATGCCTGATGAAAAGTAGGTCAAAGGTAGCAGCAGTAACATTTGGAATTATATATACATGTGTGCACAAGGTGGTCTAGCAGCAGTCGGCCTTCAATTCAACCCCCACTCACTTATCAGGCCTCAGTTTCTGCCAAGGTTTACAGAGTTGGAGACTTTCTATATCTTAAGGGCTCCTCAGCCTCAATAAGCTCTCTGCCTTTTTTTGGTGCTGTAGCCATGTTCCAGAGGCCATGTCCTCTTCATTCTAGGGCCCACTTGCAGCTGACGCAGCACCCAACACTGAGACCGGGTGCTGCTGGGACTGCTCGAGCTGCTGGCTAATCAGATAGTTTGGCAGCTCTCAAAGGTGGGACATCTCCCACTGAGAGGCAGAAGTTCAACCCTCACCTCCTTAAGGCCGCTGTGCTATTGCTGTGGGGCAGCCTTGTTTAACAAGGATCGGTTCTGGACTGACATTTCTTTCGGGGAGGGCGGGTGCCCCCCCCCCCCCACCACCCCCCCCCCCCACCCCCACCCATATCCACCCACACCCCCCATCCCCCCAACCCACACCCCCACCCATACCCACCCACACCCCACCCCACCCATACCCACCCACACTCACACCTCCCACCCCCCCAACCCCCCAACCCCCACCCCCACCCATACCCATCCACACTCCCCACCCCCCCAACCCCCACCCATACCCACCCACACCCACACCTCCCACCCCCCCAACCCCCCAACCCCCACCCCCACCCATACCCATCCACACTCCCCACCCCCCCCAACCCCCACCCATACCCACCCACACCCACACCTCCCACCCCCCCAACCCCCCAACCCCCACCCCCACCCATACCCATCCACACTCCCCACCCCCCCAACCCCCACCCATACCCACCCACACCCACACCTCCCACCCCCCCCAAACCCCCCAACCCCCACCCCCACCCATACCCATCCACACTCCCCACCCCCCCAACTCCCACCCATACCCACCCACACCCACACCCCCCACCCCCCCAACCCCCACCCACACCCCACCCACCCCCACATCATCCCCACAGCCCCCAACCCCCACCCCCACACCCCACACCCAGGAACCTCCCACACCCACACGCCTGACCCCCACACCCACCCCCTGACCCCTACACCCACGCCCCCATCCCCACCCCCTGACCCCCACACCCACCCCCCCCATCCCCACCCCCCCATCCCCCATCCCCACTGCCCCCCCCCCCCCCCACACTATCACTGCCCCCCCCACCCCTCCCCACACTACCACCGCCCCCTCCAATCCTCTAGTATCTGTTGGGGTCCTTCACTTCTACATTTATTCAAAATGAAGCAATTCTGTAATTTGAGCCTCAATGTTATCTGTCTGGATGCTAATATTGGGTGTATAACCTTAATAGGTCTCTAGAGGGAGCAGCTTGATCTCGGGAAGATTGAAAGATTGTTATTGTTGCCTTGATTCAAGTAAATGCATCGCTCGTAAAAGTTTACCAATGACATGCTTTACAAAACAATGAATGAGGAAACAATTATTTACATAAAAATTCATCCATCAGACTGTCATAAATGACGTGGGCGTCTCCATGGAGACCGTGTCAGACCCAGTGCACTGCTTGGTTATGGGAAATCTCACGTGTGCAGACAAGATGTTCTGGGATAAACCAAGTGTTGTGCCTGGAGCTGATGCCTTTGTGCCAGCTGTGGCCTCCATTGAGGTCACCCATCATTGTGCTGGCCAGCGGGAACATGGTCACTCAGCTTTTTGTTGCGTTTGGAGGGTCAGAATCAATGTTTCTTGCGAGCTGGATATGTGTGCAAAACCAAGCAGGGGCATCAGTGATCATCTCCAGAATGCTCAGGACAGGGTGCAAGATATTTATTCCATGCATGTGGGGATGATCTAATGGAGGAGTTTAAGATGATTAAAGGATTTGATAGGTTTGTTAGAGAGAAACTATTTTCTCTGGAGGGCAAATCCCCAACAAGGGAGAGTAACTTTAACATTAGCTCTGGGCTGCTTGGGGACAATGCCAGGGAGCATTTCTTCATACAAAGGGCATTAGAAATCTGAGACTCTCTTCCCCCCACAATCTATGTAGGTTAGGTTGATTGAACATTTCAAAACTGAGTTTGACAGATGTTTGTTAAGTCAAAGTATTAAGGGATGTGGAATTGTGGATAAATGAAGCTCAGGTACAGATTAGCCATGATCTAATTGGACAGCTGAACACACTCAAGGGACTGAATAACCTGTTCTTATGCCCATTACACATACACGTGCATAAAGCACAGAGCTGTCTATCGATAGCTTTTCCATTCATTAAAATTAATTGTTGGAAAATTATGGGCCGGGGACGTGGGACAGGAATTTTCTGGCCTCAAAGTTATGGGCTGGGAGGCCGGGGGGGGTGGTGCCGGGAAGATAGTTGGGAAGCTCCTTCAGGGCGCCTCGCCAGTGTAGCTCTGTTGTTGGGGAAGTTATCCAGCAGCAGCCCTGGCTGTGGATCGCTACCCAGCGAATGGAGGCAAGCAGCCAATTTAAATAATTAAATGCCCTATTCAGGGCGATTTTCCTGGATCATGAGTGGCCCTCCTGCTGCATGGGGAGACTGCCAGGTTCATGGAAGTGGTGTCACTGCAGCTGTCCAGGGGCACTAGAGGAGCTATAGGCTCCACCCCCCAAAAGAGGGGGACTCCCAACAAGGAAGACTGTCCCTGTAGTCCCAGGGAAACACCCTGGAGAGGGCCGTTTCCTTGGCCCCTCTCATTTTTAATTTTTAAACTTGCCTCAAAATGGAGGCGCCCTCTTGATTCCCAATCCGCTTTAGCAGCACCCACCTCTTCCCGAGGGGCTGCTGAGGCTCCAGAGTTTCTGTGCGGCTGGGAAGATTGCTGAGCTGGTTCCACCACCAGCAGCTGGCGGGCTTGAAACTGCTCTTGGTCTCGAAGCCTAGGGTAAAATTCAGCCTGCGGAATTTCCCGATATGTGCTCCTGGTGCCAGGAACGCTGGAGTGGGACATTGGAGCCGGGCAGTCAGTATTACAGTGCTTTTTAAGCAGCACCTTGTTCCTTCATAGTGCAATATGTGAGGTCTCAAAGCAAATATGCCTATTGGGGGGTTGCCAATGGAAATCTTCCTGTTTTAAGGGGTCAGGGGGAGGGGGAATAATATGAGATGATTGGTAATTGAAGTGAAGCAATGATTAATGGATTTATCTAGTAGGTATATTTTGTACAAGCTAAATCCATTGTTTGGGCAAAATGGGAGACCTATTATAACAGCTTTCACATGCCTTGTCACTTTGGTCCTTGGGCTTTTTATGTGTTGATGATTCCAACATAATCCCAGCATTTTTAAATAGGAATGACCTGATTCTAAAGTACGGAGATGAAATCGTAAAGGTCAGAACTTCACTGTAATTGGTTGTACTGAAGCTGTGAAATTACCCGTACGCAGCTCTGTCTGTCATTTCATTTTCCCCAGATTTAAGATGTGTGGGGGAAATGTCAGCTCCAAGTTAATGGTTCCAAATTGTCACTTTGAGTCACGACAGCTTCTGTCATAAGCTTTGCGGTTTAAGGTTAATACTATGGATGCAGGCTGCTATTAAGTACTGCTAACAGCAACTCTTAAAGGTAATGCGGTAAAATGCTTATATTACCAACATTTTAAAATAAATCTATTAATTTGCAACTTTTTAGTTAAAATACAGAAAGAAAGAATTTGCATTTATATAGCATCTTCCAACACCTCAACATGTACCAAAGTGTTGGATGCAAAGGACTTGCAAAGTGTCGTCACTGTTGCATTACTGGAATTGGCCAGCCAATGTGTGCACAGCAAGATCTCACAAAAAGTAACGAGGTAGTAGACCATAAATGTTTGTTGAAGGTAATTATTGACCTGGGCACCAGTTAATGTCCCTCGCTCTTCTTGAAACAGTACCATTGGATCTTTGATATTTACCTGAGGAGGTGGATGGTACCTTGATTTAAAATCTCATCTGAAAGACAGCAACTCTTGACAGCGTAGTACTTTTACAGAACTGTACCAGAGTGTCAGCCAAGAAAACATGCTCCAGACCTGGATTCAGACTTGAATCTACAATGTTTTGATTCAGAGTTGATAGTACTGTTTTGGTGCCAAGGCTAATACTCCTAAACTGCTCCTCTGCCCAATGATTTTCTAATCATTAATTAACCTAAGCAGTTTCTAATTGTCTGACCTGATTCTCACCCTCATTGTGTTGACAATTAGAAAATGTAACCATTCTAATTGCTAAGAGTTAAGATATGAAGAGACACACCTGCACAGCATCATTCTTCGTTTAACTTGCATTTTCAGATAAAGAGACAAACAAGTTCAATAATGAAAGTTCTAATTACCATGTGCAAGAGACAGAGAGAGGACCAGAGACAAAGGCATAGGGAGCAGTATCTCCAAAGTACCATTAATAATCTCAACACTTTTCAATAATTCTTAAATGATATAAAGGCACCAATCTCTCATAAGGGATCAGGTAAACATGTGGGTTCATTTATTAAGGACAGGCACATGAGAACAGTTATACATAGGTATAAAACTTGAAGTCATATATCAGCAGCAGAGCTATCTGTGTTTGCTCTGCTTAAAAGCAAAAGTGAAACTAAAATTGGATTGCATTATGCACTTCCTTTCTAGTGATGTCATGCTCCTATCCCTTGAAGGCACATTACAATGAAGAATGAAATTTGACTTATTTATTCACAGTAGATTGTTGATAAGGGTCTTGAGGTTCAGGTGGTAGTACCTCTGCCTCTGAGCCATTCTGCTGTATGTTCCAGTCCCACTCCAGAAGTTATTGGTCATGGAACAGCCAGCCATTGGTGCAAGTAAGCCAGTGCGTATTGGTGCTGGTCCCCAGCTTGGATAAATCGGGAGTGGTGGCAGCAGATCGAGCATCCGACTGTAAAACTATCCGCCAAATCCAAAAAAATGGTAATCGAAGTAAATAGAGAAGGTGATCAAGCAGCTTTGTGGCATGTAACATGGGAAAAGCCAAAAGAGACAGTCACTGTAAATTGTTGGGCGCAAAGACCCAAATTGTTATGAAGCAACAAATCCTCTTTCTCACCATGAATAATGTCATGAAAGGCCTATTTGTAAAATGCTAAACATCTTACGTCTTCCACACAAGTGTGCGAAGAGACTGGGTGAGAGGAGAAAAAATAGAGTTGAACTGGGGAGAAATAAGTTCCATGGGGCACAAGTCAACTAAAACGATGGCCTATGAAGGTGTCCTGATTTAGCAGGTACACACTGCAACCACCCCACCACCTCCCACACCCCAAATTTTCTTTTCATTAAAATCAAACCATTGAGGGTGAAATTCAAGTGACTGGTGCTCAGATTCTCAGTTACATATTTCTGTTGTGGAAAGCTCTATACAGGGCTCTGTCAAATTTTCCATGATAAATTCCTATATTGGTAAATGCCAAGGTAATTACAGCCTCCCCCACTGGAGGTGTTCCGGTGTCATCAATAACAGGAGACAAGTTTACATTAAGTTTACATACTCATTTATAATGGAAATATCAACAGTAAGGACAGAATATCCTGCTGGGAATTTCCTCATGGGTTCTCTCAGTTGGCTGCTGTAACTTTGACAATAGATTGACAGAAATAAACATGCAAAATGGGGTTTCTGAGATCGACGCATAAAATGGGGTTTCTGAGATCGACGCATAAAATGGGGTTTCTGAGATCGACACATAAAATGCCAATCTTTTGCTGAAGTAATGGCATTCAGGAGAACTGCGGAGAACATTTCCAGGGTTATGACTTTAAAATGCAGATAGAATTCTGGATAATTGGATTGTCTAATTCCTGACTCTAATCTGACCATGCTGCACCTGAAGGCTGGATATTGTGTTGACCCCTTGGCTGGAGTCTCGTGGAGGCTATGGGGTTGTCAATTGCCAAGCTGGAGTGCCAATAAAAGACCCGCATTGCCTGCCTCGGGGAAGGCCTGCCAAACCAGGAGCTTATAAGGCAGTGGAAAGGTCACTGGCAGGCCTTTCCCTAGGATCGCAGGCCGGTGGGGGGGAGGGCAGAGGGCAGAGGGCAGAGGGCAGAGGTTGTTCTGATGTCTTCTGCCATTTTACGAAGGTTCTGAGCAACACAGGCATCTCTGCTCAGAAGAGAAAAGGACTGGTTACAGATGGCGTATGTGATTTACAACATTTGTTTGCCCTCATACACTAATGGTTCCAGAATCATACATATAACCGGAAGTTGGATTCCTCCGAGTCCATAGAGCCGTGTGTCATCGTTCGTAGCTAGAGGTCTCTCAGCCACAGTTCCTTGTCCGAGAGGGCCATAACACAGGCTCCCATGTTGAATTTAAAGTTTGTGAGATGACCATTAACTGAGATGTCCGCATTCCAGTTTGAAAATCCCTGATCTTTGACCTCACTTAAGAACATGGTTGTGTTTCCGCTTGATGTGCTACTTTGTGAACTGTCTTAGGATCATCTGTGTATCAGGTTGTGATAGCTGTGCAATGCTTTCCAAAGTGCTCCCTGTGGTTGCAGTTAAGACACTGCACTAACAGTGCTGGACATTGATCATGCCTTGGGGTCGCTTGGTTTCACAGCGCCGGTGTGGTCACTCACCCTCTAATGGTCAGTTGGGGTATTGTTTCCCTTGACTTGGCATGTCCCTGCTCCTCTGCTGTTTTACTAATTTTGGACAGTGGGTGTTGTTCTGTACCAAGGCTTGCTTTCACCCCTGAAGATTGATCTGTGCTGTAAGTGGATTTTGGGTTGTCTGATAATTTGAATGGCCTTTTCAAGGGTGAAATCTTCCTTAGCTTGAAGCAGGTCTGAGAGTGCCTCGTCTGCCATTTCAACTGTTCCTGATTAGCTCCGATTTCGGGTCACCCTAGTTCCAGCCTCCAGCCATTCCGTGGAGCTCATTAATGACAACAAGTTCTCCTGGCATCAAAAATAAAAGGTGATGTGATGGGAACCCATGTGGGGCCTAGCGATACTTACCTTTTCATGGGATATGTAAACTTTTTTTTGTCCAAGTACTCCTCAGGTCCCATCCCTCAACTCTTTGATTACTAGAGCGGCCCTGTTTACTACTCGCTCTGAATTGGAAAACTACATCAACTTTATTTCTATTTCCACTCCCTCCCTCACGTTCACATGGTCTACCTCCAAACCTTCCCTTCCTCAAATTTTCCATCTCCGTTTCTGGAGATAGGCTATTATCCAATATCCACCATAAACCCATTGTCTCCCACAGCTACTTTCACTACAAATCCTGCTTCCTGTAAAGACTCTATTCCACTTTCCAAGTTTCTCTGTCACCATCACATCTGTTTCTGATGATGTCATCTTAATAATAGTGCTTTCAATATGTCTTTCTTTATCCCCGGCTGAAGGTTTCCCTGGTTGACAGGGCTCTCAACCGTGCCTGTCCCACGTCCCACATTTCTGCTCCCATCCTTTCCCCTCCCTCCCAGAAATAAATAGGATCCCTCTGTCCTCACCCTCCACCTCACTAATCTCCATAATCAACAGCTCATCCTCCACCACTTCCACTACCTGCACTCTGATGCCACATGTTCCCCCTCCTTGCCACTCAGTATTTCAAGGAATCATTCCCCCTGTGACACCCTGGTTCACTCTTCAATCACCCCCAGCAACTCCTCCCCTTTCCACAGCACCTTCTCATTCAAGCACAGAAGATACAATACTTGCCCTTCCAACTGTCCAGGGCCCAAAACGCTCTTTTCAGGTGAAACTGTAATAACTTGTACATCTTCCAACTTGATATTTGCTTCTCATGATTTGCTCTTCTCTACATTAGGTGACTGCAGTTGGCTGGGTTTTCTGTACCCGCCCACCATCGCCATCTTCCGGTACCGCCACGAGCCAATGGGCTTCTGGGTGGGGTGCTGCCTCGCCCGCGGTGGGTACCACCCACGACAGGGCCAGAGGATCCTGGCCATTGGGTAGATTGTGTGACTGATTTGTGGAGCACCTCTGTTCAGTCTGAAAGTGTGGTTCTAAGTTTCTGGTCAGCAACTTTCCACCGGATTCCCACTCTGTCCTTAGCCTCCTACACTGTTCCAGTCAAACTCAAGGAACAGCACCTCCTCTTTTGATTAGGTACTTGATAGCCTTCCGGATTCAACATTGAGTTTAATCATTTCAGTTCTGCTTCCATTTTCTCAGACAGCAGTTGCTGGTAATTGTTCTGCTTTTGTCATTTGTACCTCTAGTTACATCCTATGCTTCATTGCTCATCCCATCACCACCATCCTGTTTGTCATCCTGCCTGTACCACCCTATCACAGCCCTTCCTTTTTGTTCCTTCCTCCCCTCCCCTCTCTTGCCTGGCCTCTGTACTTGCTTAAAATCTATCACATCATTACATACTGCCTAGGCTATGGGCCCTGACAAGATTCTGGCCATAGTACTGAAAACTTGTGCTCCAGAACTTGCCGCACCCCTAGCCAAGCTGTTCCAGTACAGCTACAACACTGGCATCTACCTAGCAATGTGAAAAATTGCCCAGGTATGTCCTGTATATCCTGAATCTCCCACTAACTTCCTGGGGGTTACCGTTGACCAGAAACTGAACTGGACTAGCCATATAAATACTGTGGTTACAAGGGCAGGACAGAGACTAGGAATCTTGCAGCAAGTAACTCACTCCCCAAAGCCTGTCCACTATCTACAAGGCGCAAGTCAGAAATGCGATGGAATGCTCTGCACTTGCCTGGATAAGTGCAGCTCCAACAACACTCAAGAAGCTCGACACCGTCCAGGACAAAGCAGCCCGCTTGATTGGCACCCCATCCACAAACATTCACTCCCTCCACTATCAATGCACAGCAGCAGCTGTGTACCATCTGGAAGATGCACTGCAGGAATTTACCAAGGGTCCTTAAACAGCACCTTCCAAACCCAGGACCGCTGCCATCTAGAAGGACAAGAGCAGCAGACAGATGGGAAAACCACCACATGCACGTTCCCCTCCAAGTCACTCACCATCCTGACTGTCACTGGGTCAAAATCCTGGAACTCCCTCCCTAACAGTGCCGTGGGTGTACCTACACCACAGGGACTGCAGCGGGTCATGAAGGCAGTAATGCCAACATCCCATGAATGAATAAAAAACATTTTCCACTTCTGATGAAAGTTTATCGATCTGAAATGTTAACCCTGTTTCACTCTCCACAGTTGCTGCCTGAATTGTGGAGTATTTGCATCATTTCTTGTTTTTAAATCATAAAATACACCTAATTTTTAATTATAGAATTCATTCCTATCTTCAAGTGTGAATTAATGAACAATACAAAACTAATTTAGTCATATGTCACTGGTATTGACATTCGTCCATCTTGGGAGGTGATGGACTGTGCCCAGGTGTTTGTCACTTTTGGATTGAACATTGTCTGTTGTGACAGGAGAGACCGATTAGTGAATGGCAGTCCCTTCTGTAGCTGTAGCTGGCCTGATGCTAACTGATGTTTCCTCCTTCCAGCCGGCTCCCTTTTCTTTTATTCATTCACGGGATGTGGGCTTTGCTGGCTGGGCCAGCATTTATTGCCCCCCCCCCCCCCCCCCCCGCCCCCCCCATATCTGGTCATTTCTTTCGTCCTCTGCTTTTTCCACACCCTTCCTGACTGCTTGTCTCCGGTCAGCGGCGAGGACTTTGATCCCGGTTAACTTCAGGTTTCGCTGACAGACATCCTGGTATTGCAGACATGGGTGACCTGTTGGCTTCGTGCCGAGAGCAAGCTTGCCTTTGAACGTGTCTTTGGGATTGCAGCCGTCATCCTTCAGCTCACATGACCCAGCCAATGAAGTAGCTGCTGACTAAAGAGAGCAAACATGCTGGAGATCCCTGCATGCTGATGTCCTTTCACATTCGGCACTCCGTCTTGTCAGGAGATGCCCAATATTCATCTGAGGCAGTGGAAGTGGAAGCAGTTCAGCTGCTTTTCTTGGCTTGCATAAGTCGTCCATGCCTCGCTATTGTAAAAGAGATGTTGAGAACACAAGCCTCGTCCACACAGAACTTTGTTTATCCGGTTAGTTTGCTGTTGATCCAGACTCGACTTCTCAACTTTGACGTGACAGCTGTGGCCTTGTCAATTCTGGTGCTAATTTAGGCATCGAGGAACGGGTTGCTGGTGACTGTTGATCCAAGGTATGTGAAGCTGTTGAAGACCTCCAGAGTGAGGTTGTTGATGTTGGTGGAAGGTGGAGTCTCTACGGCCTGGCCCATAACTTTGGTCTTCCTTATTGTCAGTCCAAACTCCTTGCAGGCCCAGGAGAACTGATATTCAAGCTGTCGCAAGTGAACTTCAGTGTGGGATGCTAACACAGTGCTATCAACAAACAGCAACCCACACACTAGGACATTACGCACTTGGGTCTTGGCGTGCAGTCTTGCCAAGTTGAACAGCTTGCCATCTGCTCTGGCTATGTCACCACTATATATTGAAATAGTTTTCTTCTTTTTCATGTGGTGAGGGTTCGGACCAAAGTAAATTCCTCTGGGAATTAGCTGAAAGAGAAAGCAAAAGGCATGCTGCTGGTTGACATTGACGGACAGAGACAATGGCCGGGATTTTCCCTGCCCACTGGTGTCGGGCGTGTTCAGTTGGCTGAGCAGACAATACAGTGAGAAGACCAAAAATCAGTCTCACGACATCGTGAAACCTGTTTGTGATCATTCACTCTGCCCGTCAATGGTGGACCGTGTCCCCCACCATCGGACATTGGGAACCTCATTGCAATACATCAGCATATCATTATAAGGCCAGCCTGCTGGACTCATCGCCCCCACCACTGGATTGTCTGCCCACGTTGGTGGGAAAACACACTGACGTGGTTCACAACAGTATAAATAAGGCGTGCACTTGGCAGGCTACACTTTGCTCGGGACTTCGAGGTTTGTTTACCTACCTTGCTTCGGGTAGCACTCACAGTCATCAGCGCCAGGCTTCACAGGCAGCACCACATCATTTTTAAGGGGGCTCATGGGTAGGTCTCTACCTACCAGACCAGCCATATGTGGGTGGCTTTTCAATGGCTCCAGGGCTAGGCCTTGCTTCGGAAGGGGGAGAAGTGGCCTCGGGCAAGGGAAGAGGCTGCAGGGCAAGGGGAAGGAGGGTATCCCAGGGTGTGTTTGGGGGCACATGTTGATCTGTGCAGGCAGGACTCAAGATGGTGAGGGCTGAGAAAGCAGTCTCCAGAGGAGATGAGGCCAGATGGACATGTGAGGGTATTGAGAGGAATGGGTGGTGATATACCTCAAGCTGGCAGTGAGTGAGATGCCAGTAAATGTGTGATGGACATGAGAATGATGAGATGGTTGTCATACCCTGGCTGCACGGAAGAGATCATTCATCCTCTTATCTGCATTGGATGGCTAACCTCTTCTGTGCAGCATTGGCTCTGATCACCACTGCCATCGCCTACCAAGCCGGAGTGGTAATGTTGCTGTCTCTCCTGCAGCCAGAGTGAGGAGTAGAGGTCATACAGCAGCATCCACAGTGTCCAAAAAGGTGCTCGAGGGGCTGCAGTCTTCTTGCCTTTTGGGGCCAGGTCTTCTTTACCGCAGTCCTGGGCTGGAAACACTGAGCGCATCTGGACTTTAAATGTGGTGCTTGACATGGTGAAGCGGTGAGGTGATGGTGTGGTGGGCGAATGAGAGCCCGCCCTCCATGGAAATGGCATTTTTCCTGGGAATGTGTAATTAATGTGGCGGGTTTGGGATGATACGGTGTGAGAAGCTGCCATTGCAGCCAGTGGGTAAAATGGCGTTTTACCTGCCCACTACCGTACTTAGTGCAAAGCTGGGATGATTCTGCCCAATAATCCTACAGCACAGGCTGAGAGGTGTTTCACCCTGTGGGCTGAATAATTAAGAAAATATAAATTATTTCTGCAGCTAATGGGTGTATTGAATCCCTTTAAAACCATCCTGTGGAATAGGTGCGAGATCTTGGATCATCTTGGATAACGGCTAATTTCATAACCTAAGATAAATCCTACAAGGACTCAAACTCAAGTTCTGTCGAAGGGTCATGAGGACTTGAAACGTCAACTCTTTCCTTCTCCGCCGATGCTGCCAGACCTGCTGAGTTTTTCCAGGTAATTCTGTTTTTGTTTTAAATCCTACAAGATTGATTCAGTGTTTCTAGTCCTTCCTCTCCCTAGTTACTACCTCTATTTTATATAGCAGTGCTTTGGGGTATGGTAGTATAGTGGTTATGTCATTAGGCTAGTAACCTCGAGGTCTGGATTAATTATCCAGTTCAATATCCCATCAAAGCAGTTGGGAATTTAAATGTAATTAATTAAATAAGATCTGGCATATAAACTAGTATCAGTAACGTTGACCATGAAACTGCCAGATCATTGTAAACCCCCTTCAGATTCACTAATGTCTGTTAAGGGAGGACAACAACCATTCTGGCCTACATGGTTGACTCTTAGCCTCTGAAATGGTTTAGCGAGCTATTCCGTTACGTTCAAGCAGCTGGCTCACCACCACATATTTAAGGGCTGTTAGGAATGGGTAACAAATGCTGGCCTTACCAGCAACACTATATCCCGTGAATGAATAAAAACAAATCATCCCATCGAATTTTATTTTAGCCTTTTAATCACACCCTACCCCAGCTCTTTTGGTTCCTCAGCTCTTTACCCAATTTTTTGAATAAATTAATCCTTTTCATAACATCAAAAACTGTAAGAATTGCTCAGCTTCCTCAGTCCAATGCTCTGCTGTTCTTTGAGAACCCAGTATATAAAAATGATGGATAGCATTCATAGCCTTGCCGTGATCTTTCCTGATTACTTCTACACAGAAATTAGAGGGATCTTTGCATGACAACTGAGATTTATGCAGATGGTTCCTAAACAGATATAAATCTGAAAGAACTGAAAAGAATTTCAAGTTGTTGGTGAAGTAAACTACTATTCTGGCCAATCTCCTCTTGGAGAATAACCCTCAGAGAAATTTTTAGATGAATATATTTTGGATACAAAAGTGTAATCAGCTGTTTTTTTTGTAGTTGATGTCTTTGTGAATTGTTGCTTGCCTGCTATGAATGTAAAGGTATTCAAATTGTACAATTTCTGACCCAGTCCCTACAACATGCAATTGTGGGATTAGATTTTCAACAACTGTGACACTGAAAACAAAGAACAGGAACTGGTACATCGTGGAGACCAACTTGAAACAGAAGCTCTCCAATTTGGAAGTGGACATCAACTCAATGGTCTCTCAACAAAACCAGCTCCATTATTCCCATTCATTCTGATGAGCTTTTATTTTTTGCAGTAGTAATTGAAAACAGGTGGGGTAGGACTGATGGGTGGTCCGCAGGGCATTTTGCCCTGTCTAAGTGATCTTCAGACATGGTGAAATAAAGCACCTAAGATAATGGATAGGTGAGAGAAAAATCTAAGCCTTTTCTCTTTCTGGTGATTTGGCAGTTGCTTTAAAAATGTCCATTTCAGTATTGTACTGTTAGCTGCCCCAGCAGGCAAAATATGGCAGCTGAAGATATGAACCTGAATGGCAGGATCTAGTGGTAGAATCATAGCTTAGTACATTGCATTGGTGGTGGTGTAGTCTGGATGCAGTTGCCAAAAGACAGAGTCCATATGTTCGTATATATATATATATATATATATGCACATATATATGATTAGCTGATTGAATTATGCACCACAAAGTAATGACATGATATAACCCAGCTATTCTAATTGCATTACATTTAAATGGTTATTTCTATGAATGATACACAGAGAATACTTTGTTCAAGACTAAATATTATTTCATGCCGGCAAAAGAGATTTGAAATCTTTAATTGGCATGGTACTTTAGATTTGTAACATACAACGAATATTTGATGAAGCTGCTTGTGTTACAGCAACAACAATGCATCCTTCTGAAAGATTCAAGTTTGTGTCAGTACAAGTCATGCAAAGCACAGTTTTATTATATTTGCAAGTAATTAAAAAATATGATTATAAATAATCAATGATTCAAATTGAAGACCAGCTTTATAATATTCATTAGGCTTATTACAGCAATGCAGTTACAGATTATAAAGGTTAGAGATTATATTTGAGTGACATCTCTTTTAGGCACCAATTATTGAAAAGACTTGGCTAGAGGTAACCCATAAAACCTGTGGAAGAAATATTTGCAACAACAGTTACTTTTGTTAACACTTTTAATTGAGGTTATTTTGCGTATGCCTTTGTGCACATCAAGGGAGAGGCTGACAGCTGACGGACTTAATTATTTTTCCACATTTTACAAACACCTCTTGGTCAGATAATGCGCAGGTGAAAGACATTGCTGAACCTATATTTCATCTTGGCAACAGGGCTAGAAAGGATTCTGTCCTGATCACACCAGCCTGATATTTCCTTTTCCCCTGCTATCTATCCCTAGTAGTTTCTAAATGGACTTCTCAGTCACCTGACATGCTTGTTGTAAGTAAGTGCAGTTTTGTTCTGTGGACACTAGTGCACAAGTGCACTAAGGGCAGAATTTTGCCCTTGGAGGGCGGGCTTGGTTGGGGGGGGTGGGTCGGAAAGCTGACTGCTGCCCGCGATCGGCATGGCACCGTGATTTCACACTGGCGGGCCAATTAATGCCCACCCAGTGTGAAAGGCGGCTGGGGAAGCTCCGGTAAAGGGTGGGCGGGGGGCATGATGTCCGCCAGGTCCATTGGCAACCCGGTGGCCGAATCAGAAGCGGCCCAGGCAGCCTCTGGAAGGCTGCTATGGAAGGACGCTGAACTGAAGATGGGTTCCAGTCTGGTTCAACATGGCAGGTGGGAGGGCAGGTCGGTGGGTCCATTGGCTCCGCATTTCCCTGATGAGTGCCTCGCTACCCCCCTGGAGGAGGTGGCAACCAGGACAGAAACCCTTGTCCTCAGAGCCAGGAGGAGGAGGCCCCCGCTCCTCACCAAAAAGGGCTGGGAGGAGTTGGCACCCAGGGTGCGCAGCCACAATGCGGTGAGGTGCCCACGGGTGCAGTGCCAGAAGCACTTCAATGATCTCCTGCAATGGGGCAAGGTGAGTACCGTGTTGGCATGGGTCAGTGTGCAGAACAGTTAACAACTGGCCACCCCCTCCCACCCACCGTGGACCTGAGGGGTGTCAGGGTGTGAGTGGCAACTGTCAATGACGCCGGAGCTGGCCAAGAGGGTGAGCCCTGGCTGCTTGGACCGGGTCCCTTGTGGCTCAAGGGCCACGGATTGGCTGAGCCCTGCCAGGTGTTCCTCAGCTGGGGCTGGCCAGGCTACAATGGCGATGCGGTTATAGAGTGGACTAATTAATGCTCCCCTATCCTTTCAGGAGAAGACATCCTATAACAATACTGAGAGGTCACAGACTGGCGGGAGTCCCCCACAGCTCCCAATCTTGACGCGCTATGAACAGGAGGCACTGGAGCTCGAGAGGCGCCATGCACCTTGGTCAACCAGTCACGATGAGGCTGGGGTGCCAGAAGAAGGTAAGAGTGCAACGCGCTGAGGTGAGAATGTTGGCTATTGAAACCATTGTAGTTTTATCTCTATATTGATGTGAGCCTTAAAACTGGAGTCACCATTGAAAGTGGAAAGACAAGGGCACTATAATGCAGACATCTATTGTCTCACCAGAGTGCCTGACATGCACAGTGACAGTGTCATGACTTAAGCTAATGACATGTCCTTCTTCTCCCTTTTAGGCTCACCAGCAGGCATTCACTGTGCTCAGCACACACCTGCGGCACACTCTCTCTGTCAAGCAAGCACCAGCACAGATGCTAACACCTCAGTGGGCATAAGATCACTGTGTAGTATCTCGGTGCATTTTGGTGAGGGCACTTCACACTTACTTGAGGTGTAGGCAGAGGTAGAGAGTGCCCAGGGTGCCAGTACTCGGAGGACTGCTGGTGACCAGGACAATGCTCAGTCAAAGGCTGATGATGAGCCTCTGGATTCGTCCATTAGGCAGCAGATGCTGGAAGTCCAGCGGGATATGTGGGAGGATCTCGCAGAGATACATGAGGGAATGTGTGCCATGGTTCCAGTGATGGAGGAGTCCCTGTGGAGCATGACCACTGTGTTGACCCTCATGGTCGAGCACAATGCCTCCTCCATGGAGAGAGTGGTGACTCTCATGGGGAGGCTACTCCAGGGACACAATCAGGGGTCTCTGGGGATGCACTGGGACCTGCAAGCCCTCACACAGGCAATGGCTTCAGCTGGTCAGTTTCTGCTTGGGAGATGGATTGGGCACCCAGTAACCTGGTTAGTTGCCCATCCATCAGTTGTGAGCAGGGAGGTCCAGAGCAACCTCATGTTGGCGCATGAGCTGCCTGTCATCTCTGTGGGTTCCACTCAGCCCACAGCTCCGGATGACACCAGTAGCTCCTCTGCCCCTCTGCCAGTGACTGTTGCATCTGTTGAGGCTGCAATGACTGGGGAGATGCCAGCTGTGGTGCTGGCCACTCCGTCCCAGGCGGGGTCAGCACAGGCTCCATGGGCCAGAGGATGACCACCAAGGTCATCAAGGCCAACGAGACAGCAGAGTGAGCAGCCTGTCTCCAATGTCGGTGCCCGCGAGGCAGGAGCACCCGTGAATGTGAATGTAAAGCACCTTAAGCACAAAATGGCCTTATCACGGATGATGTTTTGTTCCCCCGCTTGGTTTTATCTCGTTTAATGGTGTGATTAAGGACACCAGTTTATGTTCATTTCAGCTCTGCTTCATGTGCACAATTAAATGAGATTTTATTTTGTGCTATTGGCCCCTGTTTGCTTCATTTGTTCTGTAGGTGCAGGGTTAGCCATTATGTAATGATGAACGTGTGTCTCCTGAACTTTTATTGCACAGGCACAGGGTGTATGTTGGTGTCCAAGGAAATAGTCCTCTCTGGGATGGAGTATGGAGCCTGCAGCTCTCTCATGTGGTGGTGGTTCTTATTTGGCAGCCTATCTGAAGGAGCATTGGATCAAAGCGTCCCAGATGTCCCTGTCTTCCTGGAGGTTACACAGGTCAGTGTCCATGCCCCCAGCGTACTCCTCACCGTGCTTATCCTCAGACTCACTACTGGACTCATCGCCTGATACCTGCACAACTGCATCAACGTCCTCTTCCTCCACTGCGTCAGCCCTTGCCCAGATTGTGGACAGTGCAGCATGCAATCACTATCAGTGACACGCACTCTGGGGGGTGTTGCAGTGCACCTCCTGAATGGACCAGGCATCAAAAGCACATCTTGAGAAGACC
Organism: Isurus oxyrinchus; assembly: GCA_026770705.1. Classification (NCBI taxonomy): domain Eukaryota; kingdom Metazoa; phylum Chordata; class Chondrichthyes; order Lamniformes; family Lamnidae; genus Isurus; species Isurus oxyrinchus. Next base: position 5,866,365 of record JANJGN010000018.1, read on the forward strand.
GATGACTCTCTCCACCACAGCCCTTGTGGAGACGTGGCTCCTATTGTACCGCTGCCCAGCTTCTGTTCTTGGATGGCGGAGAGGGGTCATGAGCCACCTTCTGAGGGGATAGCCCTTGTCACCCAGCAGCCATCCATCCAGCCGGGCTGGAGCACTGAAGAGCCCCGGCACCTGGGAGTGTCTGAGGATGTAGGTGTCGTGGGAGCTGCCTGGGTACCTTGCACAGACTTGTAGAATCAGCATCCTGTGATCACACACTATCTGCATGTTCATGGAGTGGAAGCCCTTCCTGTTGACGAAGGCACCGGGCTCACCTGCTGGTGCCTTGATGGCCACGTGTGTACAGTCTATAGCACCCTGGACACGGGGGAAGCCAGCAATGGCCGCGAAGCCTCTGGCTCACTGTGTCTGACTGGCCTCGTCTGTACGGTAATGAACGAAAGTCAATACCCACCTGAACAGAGTTCTGTCACCAGCTTGATGCAACTAAGGACACCGATTGGGAGACACCCACACAGATCCCCCACTGAGCCCTGGAAAGAGCCACTGTGACCTTCAGAGACATTGGCAAGGGGCGTCCACCCACAGTCTGACCTCAACTCAGGCCCGATCCTCTGACAAATGGAGGTTTCTGTCTCCCTTGAGAGACGAAGCCTCCTTCAGCACTGCATGTTGGACATATAGAGGTAGCGGCATCGCCGCCTGTAAACCCTGGCAGCAGGATAGTGGCCTCCTCTGCGGCTCCTTCTGCCTTGGACTGCCAGCTGGGCCTGCACCCCTTGTGCCTGCGCCTCTCCTCCCACAGGTTACTCCCCTGGAAGCTGCACTGGGACACCCAGCCTCCTCTCCCTTCTGCCTGGTCTTCCTCCTCAGAGGAGGTGCCTCCAGCGGAGACCACAATCCCGATTCCCAGCGTTATGGAAGGCTGTCAGATACCTGAAAGGGCCCACATCACTGAATCCTCCGGGGGCCTGGAAGACAGCAATGAGACCTGAAATGAAGCCTGGAAATGCTCAGAATGCAGCTCTGAAGTGAGATGAAGCTGTCCAGTTCAAATAAACAACCAGCAGCCCACAATCTCCAAAACTCCTCATTACTCACACTGACAATGCTGCTGACCCTTCTTATCCAGCCCGTGGACGAGCTTTTGCAAATTGCGGCCTGCCCGCCTGCCTGTTTTGCTCGTGCAATGGCCGAAAATTCGCACAGACTATGTAAACATGGAGACAATTGATGTGTCCAGGGCCTTAACTGGCCTCTTAATGGTGGGCGCACCTCTGTCTCCCTCGCATGCCCGCCTAGCGAAATATCGCAAGAGTACTCGTTGGCATTGGCACGCTCGGTCAACATCAATATACATCATTTCATGCTCGAGTGGGTCGAGCACGCGCCCACCCGCTTGAGTGAAACATTCTGCCCTAAGGACTGGGTCAGAAATTGTGCAATTTTAACACCTTTACATTCATAGCCGACAAGCAACAGTTCAGAAAGACAACAACAACAGAAAACAAGCTGGCTACACTTTTGTATCCATAATATACTCATTTAAAAATTTCTCTGAGGATTCTTCTCCAAGAGGAGATTGGCCAGAATAGTAGTTTACTTCACCAACAACTTGAAATTCTTTTCAGTTCTTTCAGATTTATATCTGTTTAGGAACCATCTGCATAAATCTCAGTTGTCATGCAAAGATCCCTCTAATTTCTGTGTAGAAGTAATCAGGAAAGATCACGGCAAGGCTATGAATGCTATCCATCATTTTTATATACTGGGTTCTCAAAGAACAGCAGAGCATTGGACTGAGGAAGCTGAGCAATTCTTACATAGAGTAATAGAGTTTTACAGCATGGAAAGTGGCCCTTCAGCCCATCATGTCCACGCCAGTCATCAAGCCCCTATCTACTATAATCCCATTTTCCAGAACTTGGCCCGTAGCCTTCTATGCTATGTAGTTTCAAGTGTTCATCTACCGTCCTTACAGGCAGTAAGTTCCATATTATTTTTCTTCAAATCCACTCTAAACTTCCTGCCCCTTACCTTAAATCTATGCCCCCCCGCCCCTGGTTATTGACCCCTCCACTAAAGGCTAAAGTTCTACTCTATCTATGCCCCTCATAATTTTTTACACCTCAATCAGGCCCCCCCTCAGCTTTTTCTGCTCTAAGGAAACAACCCCAGTCTATCTAGTTTCTCTTTATAGCTGAAATGCTCCAGCCAGGAAACATCCTGATGAATCTCCTTTGCACCCTCTCCAATGCAATCACATCATTCCTATCATGTGGCAACCAGAATGTGGCCTAACTAATTTACAGCTCCATTATTACCTCCCTGCTCTCGTATTCAATGCCTTGACTAATAAAGGCAAGTATCCCATATGCCTTCTTAACCACCTTATCTACCTGTCCTGTTACCTTCAGGGATCTATGGAAGTGCACACCAAGGTCCCTCTGATCCCCTCTACTTCCTAGGGTCCTATCATTCATTGTGTATTCCCTTGCCTTGTTAGTCCCCCAAAAATGCATCACCTCACACTTTTCAGGAATAAATTCCATTTGCCACTGTTCTGCCCATGTGACCAGTTTGTCTATGTCATCCTGTGGTCTAAGGCTTTCCTCTTCACTATTTACCACACCACCAATTTTCGTGTCATCTGTGAACTTACTGATCATACCCGTTACATTCATGTCTAGATCATTAATGTACACCACAAACAGCAAGGGGCTCAGCACCAAACGCTCCGCTACACCACTGGACACAGGCTTCCAGTCACAAAAACAACCTTCGGCCATCACCCTCTGCCTCCTGCCACTCAGCCAATTTTGGATCCAATTTGTCAATTGCCGTGGATCCCATGGGCTCTTACCTCCTTGCCCATTCTCCCATGTGGGACCTTGCCAAAAGCCTTACTGAAGTCCATGTAGACTATGTCAACTGAACTACCCTCATCTACACAACTAGTCACCTCCTTGAAAAATTCTATCAAATTTGTAAGACAAATTTGTCTCCCCCTGACAAAGCCATACTGACTATCCTTGATTAACCCTTGCCTCTCCAAGTGGAGATTAATTCCATCCCTCAGAATTTTTTCCAAAAGTTTCCCTACCACTGATGGTAGACACACTGGCCTTTGGTTCCCTGGTTTATCCCTACCACCCTTCTTGAATAATGGTACCTCTAACCTGCTGACACCTCTCCTGTGGCCAGACAGGATTTGAAAAGTAATGTCAGGACCCCTGAAATCTCCTCCCTTGCCTCCCACAGCAGCCTGGGACACATCTCATCTCGGCCTGGGACTTATCCGCTTTTAAGCCCACTAAAACCACTAATATCTCCTCCATCTCAATGCTAGTTTGTTCAGGCATATCACAGTCTCCCTTCTTGATTTCTATACTTACATTGTCCTTCTCTATAGTGAATACAGATGTAAAGTATTCATTTAAAACCTCACCTATGTCTTCCAGCTCCTCACACAGGTTGCCACTTTGGTCCCTAATGGGTCCTACTCTTTCGCTGGGTATCCTCTTGCCCCCAATATACTTATGAAACGCCTTTGCATTTTCCTTTATTTTACCCAGCAGTGTTTTTTCATGCCCACCCTTCACTCCCCTAAGTTCTTTTTTATGTTCACCCCTACACTGTCTATACTCCTCTAGGGCTGCTGCTGTTTTGAGACCTTGGTACCTACCATAAGCTTCCCTTTGTTCCCTTACCCAATCCTGCACATTCCTCAACATCCAGGGTACCCTAGACTTGTTGGTCCCATCCTTCACCTTTACAGGAACATATTGGCCCTGCACTCTTGCAATTTTTCATTTTGAATGACTCCCACTGCGCTGATGTAGATTTTCCTACAAGTAGCAGCTCCCTGTCCACTTTGGCCAGATATTATTATATTAAAATCGGCCTTCTCCCAAATCGGAACCTTTATTTCTGGTCTTTCTTTGTCTTTTTCCATAACTACCTTAAATCTTACTGAGAAATGCTCCCCCACTGACACTTCTACCACTTGCCCAGCTTCGTTCTCTAAAGCTAGGTCCAGCACTGCCCCATCTCTTGTAGGACTTTCTATGTGCTTGCTTAAAAATCTCCCCTGGATAAAATTTAAGAATTCCACTCCCTCTGAGCCTTTCACACTTTGTATATCCCAGTTAATATTGGGGGAGTTGAAATCCCCAACTATTATTACCCTAATATTTTTATACTTCTCTGAGATTTGCCTACAAATCTGCCCTTCTATCTCTCTGTGACTGTTTGGGGGTCTATAGTACAGTCCCAGCAAAGTGACTCCCTGCTTTTTGTTTTTAAGTTCTACCCATATGACCTCATTTAAGGAAACTTCTAAGATATCAACCCTCCTTATTGTAGTAATTGACTCCTTGATCAATATTGTGACTCTACCTCCTCTTTTACACCCACCTCCCCCCTCCTTCTCACCTGAAGATTCTACACCCTGAAATATTGAGCTGGTAGTCCTGCCCCTCCCTCAACTATGTCTCTGTGATAGCAATGATATCATATCCCCATGTGTTAATCAACACCATCAACTCATCTGCCTTACTTGTGAGACTCCTTGCGTTAAAATAAATGCCATCCAGCCTTGCCCCTTGTGCCTTAACTTGACAATATACGCTCTGCCTTCCAGATTGACTTGGTTTTCCTCTATACTTGTCTGTGCATCACGCCATGCTATACCTCCACTCTTTAACACATCCCCCTGCCAAATTAGTTTTAATCCTCACCAACAGCACAGCTACCCACACCCCCCCCCCCCCACCCCCCGACACCCGGCACTGGTCCCGTTCCAGTTCAGATGCGACCCGTTGGACTTGTACAGGCCCCACCTTCCCCAGAAATGGACCCAGTGATCCAGAAATCAAAAGCTTTGCCTCCTGTGCCAACTCTTCAGCCATGCATTCATCTGCTCCATCTGCCTATTCCTATACTAAGTAGCACATAGCACCGGGAGTAATCCAGAGATTACAACCCTTGAGCACCTGCTTTCAATTCTGGCACTTGGCTCCCTAAATTCTTGTTGCAGGACCTCACCCTCTTTCTACCTATGTCGTTGGTACCAATGTGAACCCCGATCTCTCCCTTCAGAATGCCCTGCAGCCGTTCACTGACACTCTTGATCCTGGCCCCAGGGAGGCAACACACCATCCTGGAGTCACGTCTGCGTGTCTGAACCCCTCACTATTGAGTCTCCTACCACCATTGCTCTTTCTCTCTTTCTCCTCCCCCCCTTGTGCAGCTGGGCTCTGGCTGCACTCCCCAGAGGAACCATCAATGTCACCATTTTCCAACACAGAAAATCTGTTTTTGAATGTGATGCACTCTGGGCTTTCCTGACCACCAGCCTACCTCACCCCTCCTGACAGGTGGTCACCCATTCCCTCTCTGACTGCACTTGCTTAAGCTGCGGGGTGACCATGTCTAAACCATTAATCATGACCATTGTGCTATCCATGTAACTCTCAGCCTTGCAGATGTGCTGCTTTGCCTTCAGGTGATACTCAAGCTCTGAAACCTGGCGCTTAAGCTGGTCAAACCGGTGGCACTTCCTGCAGATGTGGTCATCCTGACTGCCAGGAGCATCTAAGACTTCCCACATTCTGCAGGCTGTGCATCACATGAGACTGAACTCCATTGCCACACCTTTAGTTAAAATACTCTTAACCTAAATTTAAGCCAAGTGGAAAATTATTTAAGTTCCTTTCATTTTTTAAAAAAAGCTAGAACTCTTACCTTTCCGTAATGTAGCTTTAAAGAGGAGAAAACCCATTTACCCACAGCTCTCTGCTCTGTGCTGACGTTACTTTTGTCAGCCTTTTCAAATTCTGGTGGGGTTCCTGTTGGGGTTAGCTGCTGCTCTGACTGGCTCGATCTGGGTCTTGACCCTCAGGCTTTTATTGAGAAGCTCCACTGATGCCATTCATCCCCCCATGTTCACTCTACTCTGCTCCTGCCGCTGCTCTGATTGGATTAATTTAGAAAAAAAATTGGCTAAAGAGCTGAGGAACCAAACGAGCTGGGGTAGGGTGTAATAAAATGATAAAATAAAATTCAACAGAATGATTTGCTTTTATTCAATCATTGGAACGTAGTATTGTTGTTGATGGTAGCAGGTGCTTCAGAACTGCTGGGGTGAGTCCTGGATACTCGGGCTGAATGTGGAGCCAAAGTCCATCAAACCTTTCTTGGTGAATACCAGCTTCAGTGAGTTGCATTTTGGATCAACCTGCAGTCCACATGGAGGTAGTGGTCTCTGGACCCACACTTTGAGAGCCACTGTCTTAAAGCAAGTGAATAATCGACACCTTGGATGTTTTCCTTCCCTGCCTGACCACTAATCTGATAGAATGGATCTCTTCAATGAAGGGAAGAGTTGGAGATGAACCATGTGGAGGTTAAGGAGGAGTGGAAATTGGAAGAAAAGTTCATGATTTTTTTCCAAGTCAGTGCAAAAGTAGAAAGCAGAAACACTGGAGTCATTAATGTACTAGAAAAGGAGGTGAGGGAGGGGACCTGAGTAGGGCTTGAAGAAGACATGTTTCATGTAACTCACGAGAAGACAGGTTTCGCGAGTTCCCATTGGGGTTTCCATTGTAACACCTTTTATGTTTTGGGAGCGAATGGAGTCAGAGAAGAAGTTGTTCAATGTAAGAACAACTTCAGCCGGGCAGAGGAGGGTGGTGGTGGCTGGGGACTGAGAGGATCTTCGTTCAAGGAAGAAGCAGAGAGCCTTCAGACCATCCTGGTGGGGGTGAAGGTGTAGCAGTCTGGACGTCCATAGCAGAGAGGAGATGATTAGGACTAGGAAACTTGAAACTGTAATGAAATGATGAAAAGTTGCAGGTGTAATTGAGAAGAGACTGCACAAGGAGATAAAAAAAAGTGTCGAGACAGGAAGAATTTCTGTGGGGCATGAGCAGGCTGAAATGATGGGTCCATGAGGTCAATCCTCATTTAGCAGGTACACATCTCACATCATTTTTCTGCCTGTTACAATGGTGGAAAATTGAGTGAGCCGTGTCCAGATCCCTGATTACGTATTTTTATTGCGGAACATTCTGTGAAGGGACCAAAAAGTGTAAATTGGAGCCTGATAGATGCAATAGGAGGCTTTTTTTCTGGCTTTGTCAAGCTTAACCTCTGCTGTTTAAAACCTTGAGGTATTCTTTTTTGGGTTTGCAGGCCCGGTGTGAAGTGATGCCTGGTGGAAGCAGATATCAGGATAATCGAGTGTGTATTTCTCACGATTTCCCACCCGTTATTTTTAGCACAGAAAGCTTTGGAGGAATATACTCCCCTCAGGTATATGCTTTCATAAAAATGATCTCTTCCACACAGGCGTTGTAGGGAATATTTACAGGAATTCTTTCATGGGATCATGCATAATTGACTCTTTACTGACTTAAAAATAATAAATTGTCTGAACAGGATAGAACGGAAATCATTTCTGAAACACTAGGTAGACTTTTTCACTCAGTGTGTGGGTTCATGCCCGACCTACCTGAGTGTGAAACAGTGTGTGATGACATTGGGCAGTGCCATCGAGCTCTTGCGTGATATTTCAGTCGGCGGGCAAGCGCGAGAGTTGGAAGTGTTCCCGCCGACAATTAAGAGGCCTATTAAGGTGATTAAAGTTGTAATTAATGGAGATTTTTTGCAACCTGTCCAGCGCCGGTGGGTGAGTGAAGCGGCCAGACAGCCTTTGCATTTTTCAGGAAACCTTATCCACGGGCGGGATGAGGTTTCGTTTATCAAATAGAAAAAATAAAAATGTCTGGACAGAATTTTCATCTTGTACATGTTCAGGTGAACGATTCCGACACGTGCATTTTCTATGGACTTTAAAATCTGTTTTTATTACATTTAAATTCTTCAGGTGCCCGAGGCAGCTCTCATGCCGTTAATTGGCCAGTCAGCGTGAAAGTGTGGTCGGGGGCTGATTGTGACTGGGGTCCACCGATTGCGGGTGCCCACCGAACTGAAAGTCCTGCCCACTGTGTCTCCTGCCAACGCAAGATGGCCATGAAGATGGCCACTGATACCCATTTACACATGTGCGTAGGCACAGAAAACCAACCAAATGCATGACCCTGCTACTTCCATCTGATTACTTCACATCGAAGTTAGAGTTTTCTTAAATTTAATCATTAACCTCCTTTGACACTCATTGACTGGAAATGGTTAATGCGCCTTTGAGTGACACAATTAATCTTGTTTCCAATTGATAGTGAAGAATTCAAACACTTTAATGGTGGGATTTGTGGATTTTAGCCAATTAACTGACTCTTACACCGTTCCATAGCATAATTTATTCTTCAGAACCAATCAGATATAAGAATTTATAAATGAGTTGTGTAAAACATCGCCTTAAAGTTTGGCTATGGATTACTTTGTGAGTTAAACTGATTTACCAATATTCTAACCATGTTGTATACCTGGATGATTCTGGATATAAGAAAATGTAGATTAACAGATACCAGCTCGCAAGGTTTGCTCCAGGCTAATAAAACATTTTACCTAACTCTGGGTAAGTTCCTAAAGTGCCCAGTAGACGTGGGGGATGAGGAATTCTTGTTGAAGAAGCAGAAGCTGTAAATGACTGCCCTGCAACTCCAACTCTAATACCCTGCTCCTGGCCACTGTCTACTCGGTCACTCACAATGATGTCATGGACAAAACACAGAACTGTGTGTGCATGGCATGACAACAAAAAAAGCCTTTCTGAAAACACAAGTGACCCTGGAAGATTCCATGGAAGAATAAGACAGAGAAATGTTTGTAATGATTTTTATTATAAAAATTTATCAATGATGTCCAAATAATTATTTATCGCTTAATTCAGTTCTTAAGTACAGCCTAATGGCAGAGTCATATTCTGACATGGAAAGCAATTTTTAAAAAGAAAACAGAGACTGGCCTGGAAATTATGTATAAAAAGGGGTGCGCTGGGGGAATGGGACCAAGTGAAATCTGTACTGGGACATCATTAACATGGGTCAAATTTCTATCATAGACTTTGTCATTTAAGGTGGAGATAGGCAGCTATTAAGTAGCCACTAATAGTGACTCTCAAAAGTAACCGGGTAAAATGGTTTTATTGCCAATATTTTAAAATCAATTTATTAACCTAAACTTTCTGTAGCTAATGTATAGAAAGGACTAAAGAGCTTGTATTTACATAGCACCTTTCATGATCTTTGAATGTCCTGAAATATTTTGCAACCAGTGACTTCCATATGAAAGTGTAGTCACTGCTGCATTGTAAGGAATGGGCAGCCTGTTTGGCACAAGCAAGACCTCCTAAAAATCCCGGAGAGAAATGACCATAAATGTTGGCTGGGAGATAAATGTTAACCGAGCTAACTGGGGAAGTCCCATACTCTTCATTAAATAGTGCCTTGGGATCTTTCACATCGACTTGATAATAGTTACAAAACTACTTGATTTAATATCTGATCTGAAACATAGCACCTCCAACAGTACAGTACACCTACAGTACTGCATTACAGTTTCAGCTGTGGTTATGTGCTCAAGTTCTGGAGTGGGACTTGAACCTACAACCCTCTGAATCAGTGTTGAGAGTACTTCAGTAGAGCCAGGGATGAAACTCCAAAACAGCTCCTTTGTCCAATGTTTTCCCTCATTGTAATTTTAAATCATTGAATTTTGTAGAAGTTTGTAGTTCTCTGACCTGATTATCACCTGTTTTGTTGATAGTCAGGAAATGTATTCATTCTAATCACTAAGATGTATCAGATAGAGAGAGAGACACACGTACACAGAATTGCTCTTCATTTAATTTGTTTTTTCAAATAAAAATACAGGCAAGTTCATTTGTTAAAGCTTTAATTACTACTCATTGATAGTTGGTAATTAGAATATTTACATTTTCTGATCGATGCATGAGGTAGAGAGAGGACATGGCTGCAATGATAAAAGAATGTTAATGGTTACAAACTTTCCTCTCACCGCAGTTACTCTCCCTTCATATCTGCAGCCTCACCACTCACAATTCTCCCCTCCCCGGACCCCTTTCAATCTCCTACAATCACTGCACCACATCAACACCCCTTTTCCTACTTGTACGCTCTGCATGTTTCAGTGTTGCTTACCTCACTTATCTACAGAGCTTTCATGTAACATATGCACTTGTTGATTTGTGACAGGCACAGCTCTCGAGGAGGGTCACAAACGGCCTATTCTTTCTGGCAGGAAAAGATTGCAAACAACATGTGGCAGCAGACTGGACAAATCAAAATCAAAGAATCAGAGAAATCTGAACACCCTCTTCCACTTAAGGAAGACATGTTGGACATCTTGGGTAGGGAGCCAGGCATGGTTCTGATAGGTGGCAGTTCTGGAGGAGGTATTGCACAGGGTTCTTCATACCTTTCTCATTTTGCTTTCTTCTGTCTATCTCACCTTACACAATCTACCTGACAAACTGGAGCTGCTTTCAGAAGTCCCTCATCTCACCCTGCCCTCCATTCACACTAAAGGCTAATCCTTGTCTTGGAAGGCTTGCTGTCTGAGTGCTTTGCCAGCCAGGGGCACTGGTGGTTGATGCTGTTCCTGTGCTTTCACCCCCCCCTCCTCTTCTTGTTGCGCAGTTGATGATAAGGGCTAACCTCTCAGTGTAGTGAAGTTCTGCAGCCTGCAACACACCTGTCTGCCTGCTCAGCGAGATTACTGCTAGTGTCATGGCTTTCATAGTAAGCCAGCTCTATACCTGTGCCTGCGTTCCTGAGAGGAGACATGAGCCATGCCCTGAAGTGAAATGTATTGTTGCCAAGTAGCCAGCCTGGTTGGAATAAAGTTAGCATTGAGGACCGGTGCAAGATAAATGAACCATGACTGCTGCCAGGAAACTTGGAGCTGGCCTGCATTATATGTCTGCTGGTGCAGACCAATTTCACGAAACCTTCCTCCAATCTGTGTAGGGCCCTCATTAAAATATTAATAAATATTTGAGCCCGCTGAATCAGTCTGCACACACTATGGCAGCCGAATCTGACATGGTGGATTGTGCACTCCCTGAGCTGGCTGTTGTGTGCACACCATTCATTATATTGGACCCCTAGTAGGCTTTACGTGGAATCCATATCAATCTTATTATTAGATTTAAAAGCCCATGTTTAATTTTTAAGATCTGATCTGTAAATAGATTGGATGAATGACAGGATAAGCCATAAGCATTTTCTTGGTGTCTGAACGCAGTAGATGAACTGTGAATGCTGCCACAGCTCCCCTCGGTAAGATGCAGATGCTCCAGAAACACTGGCTGCAGTCATTCATCAGTGCTAGCAGATAAATGTAAGCCCTGTTTACAATCAGCGAGGAATCCATCTTCCTGTTTAAATTAGTTCAGTCAGGCCACATTGTCCTCTACGTGTCCTGTTTGAATAAAATGCTACCATCATTGCAGAAGTTTGAAAGAACCTTAAGTTTTACATTTTTTTAACTCTATTAAATATTGTTCTCAAAATAACATTTTGGTTAGGTGGATATATGACATTCTCGGCAATCCATCCGCATGTTATGGAGTCGCTAAACCAAGCTACTGAGCTGGAACTGAAAATAAGTTCTTCCCGCTTGCTTAAGAGCGCACACCCTCTGTCAGGTAAAGGTAGTTAGTCTGGGAAATAAAGGGTTTTCTTACATGAGCATTCAGTGTTAGCATCAACCACTCCCAGGTGTAACCATGATTAAATGTAACAACAATGACTTGTATTTATAAAGCACCATTAACATAGTTAAATTTCCCAAGGCACTTCATGGGAGTGTTATCAGACAGAATTTGACACAGCCCTCTGAGGGCCTTTCTGGGCAATAACATGTATAAGTTTTAAGGAGCGTCTTAAAGGAGTGAATAGAGGAAGAGAAGTGGAGAGTTTTAGGGAGTGAATGCCAGAGCTTACAGCCTAGGCAGCTGAAGGCACTGTTGCCAAGCATGGAGAGATTTAAATCAGGATGTTCAAGAGGCAGAATTGGAGGAGTGACGATATTCTGGAGGTTTGTATGGCTGAAGGAGATTGCAGAGGTCAGGAGAGGCAAGGTCATGGAGGGATTTGAAAACAAGGATGAGAATTTTAGAATCGAAGTGTTGTGTAACTCGGAGCCAATGAATGAAGGGGTGATAGGTGAATAGGATGTGGTTTGAGTTAGGACATGGACAGCAGAGTTTTGAATGACTTTGAGTTTGTGGAGGATAAGATATGAGATGACTGCCAGAAGAGCACTGGGGTTGTCAATATGGAGGCGACAGGGGCACAGATGAGGGTTTCAGCAGCAAATGAGCTGAGACAAGAGCAGAGCCAGGCAATTGTATAGAAGTGGAAATAGACAAGCTTCATGATGGTGTGGTAGGAAACATTTCAGTGTCAAAAAAGAAAACATCAAGGTAGCAGGGTAGGAAATTGAGATGTTCTGCTGCTGGTTGGGTGCAAAGTGAATAGAGGAAGAGAGGTGGAGAGTTTTAGGGAGCAAATTCCAGAGCTTATGGCCTAGGCAGCTGAAGGCACTGTTGCTAACAATGGAGAGATATAACTTGTGCCTGTACAGTAAAGCTCCCTCTACTCTGTCCTACCAACGCACCATAGCACAAAGTTAGAACAGCTCAGACAGTAACAAGTTAACAGCATTTGGCCATTTTGAGGCTCATCAGCTAGTGCCAAACTAAAGACAGTTTTCTGCTGTTTGCATAGTTGATTAAATATTTTGGTCCTGGCATTTAATAGGCAGGACTGAATTATAGCCACCATGAGGGATCAATTGAGTTTTGAGACATGCCAACTTCCTGCCCTGCCATAAGTTTCTACCTATAGCATGCAGAGGATGTAATCCTTGCCAATTGCTCTGGGAGTGAGGTTGAGAGGAGAGAGTAATCTCTTTGTTGCATTAGCCACTGGTCTCAACCAGAGAAAGGAGGAGTGGGGCGAGTCCGTGCTGATTTTTGTTGTAAATTCTGACACAAATCAGGAAATGGGAGGGAGAGAGGAACTCAAGAGAACTAGGGAAGTGGTCTGGACATGGTGGATATGGAAAGGATGTTTCCTGTTGTCCAGATCATACTGCTGTTTGTATGCTCAACTGGTTGCTGCTTTTCCTAGATTACAACAGTGATTATAAAGTACTTCACTGGCGGTGGATATCCTAAGGTTGTGAAAGGGGCTATATAATTCCAAGTCACTTTTTTCTCTGTGTCAGAGAATCTGTCATGTTCAGTGTCACCGGTCACTCCTGTCAGTGTTTTTGTGCCCTGTACCTTGGTGTGCAGCTTTATTTACCCAATATCTAGGAGGAAATACAACACTGGCTAAGAACAATGTGAAGAGATGCAACCACCAGCACTCTTTTTTAAAAAATCTCCTCACCACGGCCCTCATAGGATGTGTGATCATGAGAACAGCATATCCCCTTCGAGAATGACCTACTTGCTCCTGAGAAACCTCATTGTGGGCCAGGGGCAAATATTCCCCGGTGGTCTCAAACTGTCAGAAACAAAAATAAACTCACTGCAAATGTCTTTCCCGGCCGCAGAAGTTGCTATGGAAATCCCTCCACTCATTTCAGGCTCGCAGGTTTTTCACACCTGCCTGTCTCAGCTGATTCCGTCAACAGAATCCTCCATCGAACTTACCCTGAGCACTTTGCGAGTGTAAAAGCAGAAAACCTGGAGCCGTGTTGCCACTGCTCCTCATTAGAATGAAATGAGGTCACTCAGGGCTTGGATTGCAGAAAGGACCAAAAAGCACCAAGAAATGGAGCAAGATCAATTTTATGGCTGCAAGACTGGCATAAATGGCTCTTCTGCCTCATTTTATTGCCAAAAAAGGTTATTTACTCTGATTATGTGCTGCAATTATGCCCAAAATGGTGTGGAAATTCGGTCCCAAAGTTTGGAATGTATAAGCGCAGACAAATTCAAATAATTCATAAATCTTTCAACTTACGCTTAAGTATGGACAACTGGGATATATTAAAATTATAGCATTACATTTTGAAAATAAGTAAAATTAAAATTTATGTTCTGCTTCACCAGTAATTGAAGCTGTGAGAGTAAGAAAGCAGCAATGGGGGAATAAAAGTACGAGGAAAGGATGATGAGTGGTAAATATAGGGAATCGGTGGGGCATCAGTAACATGGAGAGCAAGGAGGAAAGATTTCGGTTTGGATCATAAGAGGAGAATTGAAAAGGGAGAGAGAAGTGAAAGGATTTTTGGTTACAGGGAATGAGGTGATGCAGATTCCAATGGCACTATGCCAAAATCACCAAAAAAATCACTATTAGATGTTATATTGTAATGTAGATGTGTTTTAATGCAGTGATTCATTACAGGAAGCTGTCCTACAAAGGTAACCTGACCCTTATATTGATCAGCACTGTGTAGTTGCTGTCATGCATTACAGTGCTTTTCCAATTGTCAGAGATGCCATAATGCATTAAAAATCTAAAGTCCTGTCAATCTCTGATTTCATGTTTTCTGTTGTGATTTAAATCCACTGACAGCTCTGACTGTTAGAAAACCCATGCATATGAAAATTGAAAAAAATCTCAGCACCTGCTCCCCTCTATCGATTAACAGGCACCTCATTTTGAAATGGAAATGGGATACCATTTGTTCGTTTCAGGTAATGGAGCAGGAAGCTTTTGTTATTATATCTGTAGCCATTAGGAATGTTTGGCTGGATTTCAAAAGCTTAACATGGCTTCAGATCAGAAGATGGTCTATTAATACAAGAATAACTGACAGTTTTAAAATGCTGTAATAACAGAATGTGCCTTTGATGTGGTTTCTTTTTTGTTCATAGTCTTGATAGGCAGAGAACGGATTACGTTTTTTAACACTGGGGTTGATTTACTTTCTAGTATCAATGATAATGTGTTTGAATTCAAGGTTTTGTTAGATTGTTGGAGGTATGACTTTTTCTAATGATTTTGAAATAATTCCCTTTGCTATTGCATGACTCCTGAGTAATATACATAGTTGATACATACATGGATTGATGTCTACAGAGGATACATGGGGAATATGGAGTTGGTATGGTGTGGCATGGGTGGTCTGAGGGAGCATGGGGGTGTTTGGTGGGGGGGTTGGTGAAATGGCTGAGGTGGCATACGAAAGCATGGAAGGTGAGTGGGGGGTAAGGGTTGAGGTTTAGCAGGCCCTTAAATGATGTTGGGAGCTGGACTGCTGTGTTGGAGAACCGAGGCAGACCTCCTAACTGGCCCACTCTGCAGCCACATTCTCCATGAACTTTACTGCAGCTTGTAAAAGGCACTGTGAACCTGAACCCTCCGGGTACAAAAGACAAAAACCCTGGGCAAAGTCACCCTGGGTTGGGTATGCATTTCGGAAGGTGTGAAAGTGAGCAGCTTGGGATTCCCCCTGAGACCACAGGAAAATCCAGTCCTTTGTGGGCTTTGGAATGGGAATGGGCAGCTAGAGGTGTAGGAGTATCGGGAATAGAGTGCTGGGGTCTTATAGTGTTAGGACTGGGTTAAGGAATGTGGAAATACAGGGAGAGGATTTTTGAGATTTACGAGTAGTGTGAAGAGTCCCAGATTCTGAAAGCATTAGGGATTGAACTTCCTAGATTTAGGAGAAGTGGAACAAAGGTACCAGAGATTGTGAGCAGTGTATGGATGATATGACCAGGGGTGGGGTGGTGGTGAATTACAATATGGAACTTTGAGAAGTTAGGCTGCAGGGCTGGGGAGAGTTATCTTTGGATTTGGCAGCATTGAGGAACAGGGACACAGCTGAGCGGTCATGGGCTGAGGGAAATGGGGCATGGAAGTATTATGGGGTAGGATTCAGCAGTGTTGTGAGGCTGGGGTTTGACAGTACTGTGGGGTTTGGAGCAAGGCAGCACTGAGGGATGTATGGGAGGGGTGACGGCAACATGGGATCAGTTTGCCAGGACAATGTGGTATGATCTTCTTCTGGGCTAGTTTGGTTGCAGAGACAGCCTTCTCGCACTTTTAGTCATGAAACCTCCTGTGACTTGCCTGAAGTTTGTGAATTGCTGCTTGAAAGAAACCTGAGATGGAATCAGCTTTATGTTAGATAAATCCCTTGTTGTGTCTTTACTGCGCTCGCCTCCTGCATGCAATAAAATATAGCAAAAGCACAATAAGTCTTTAATCAACTGCTTCCTGTTTCATGGCACCAAACGTCCTATGAGTGTTTCTCAGGTAGTAGGTAAGGGGTAAGTTTGTTGTCAGCTAGTTATTCTCAGTAACTGGAATTTCTATTGCCCAAAACAAGTGTCTCAACAAAATGAAAATAAATTCAGATTTCACAATAATATGACTAAATTTATCATTACATTAATTTTTGTGTTTTTTGATCCTTTTATTCATGCTTTCACACTTCAAGCTTTTACTTGAGGCCTCAACCACTACTAGAAGCCTATCCTTAATTTTGGCCAGGACCATAGCTCTGTGAATGGAAACTTCATTCTGTATGGAAATCCAATTTTCTACGATCCATCGGTATTGTTCAGTTAGTCACGATGATGGAATATTTCTCTACAGTTTTTAGTAATATCTACTCAGTTCATTTTCTGAAATGATTTGAAGGAAAGTCATATGAACGTACGGACATATACATTTGGAGCAGGAGTAGGCCACTTGGCCCCTCGAGCCTGCTCCATCATTCAATAAGATCATGGCTGATCTGATTGTAGCTTCCATTCCACATTCCTGCCTACCCCCAATAACCTTTCACCCCCTTGTTTATCAAGAATCTATCTAGCTCTGCCTTAAAGATATTCAAAGACTCTGACCTAGGGCGTTATTTAATGGAGTCAATGGGGTCTTGCCTGTCAGCTGGAGAGCCAGTGCGAGCCCAGCATCACCTCTTTTCGGAAAGGCCCACTGAACTAAGTGCCAATTCGGCACTTGGCTGGGCAGCAGCGAGCCTTCCCTTGGATCGATGGCCCCAAGGATGGAACTGCTACCCGGCATGACCTGCTGGCCAATCAGAAGCCAACAGCTCTTTGTCGCTCGGCAGAGCCACTGGTACTACACCTATTCAAATCCGAGGATCGCCCATGGACCCAGGCACAGAAGAGTGATGGCGGAAGGGGAGTCACAGGGGTGGGAGAGGTTGGCAGCAAAAGCAACAGAGGAGTGCTCAGCGGCTCCCCCTTCCCGATGCTGGGACCCTTGATCAGGCACTGAGTGCCTTTGAACGAGGGACCTTGCTGGGAGCTTGCAAACAAACCCGACAGGGTTTGCTTTTGGGGGCTTCCTGCTTGGTGAGTGCCCCGCCCACGCTGGGTGAATACTGGTGACAGCAGAACGAGGCCCTTAAGTGGCCATGAATAAAGGGCTTCAATTGGAGGTGTGACAGGAAGGCTTCAGGCCACAGACTTAATCGGGGCAGTAGTGGGAAGGCAGCAAGATGCCCACCAGCCACCCTCCCCTTTAATCCCACCTGATTAAATGCCTCCGCTTCCAAACTCGCCATGGGGGGGGGCATTAAATCCTAACAACAGGGCTTGATTTTTTAGGCCTCACAGAGCTGGGATCAGAGGCACACAGGCACGAAAACTAGTGGTGCCGGCCTGCTTGCTGTCTGCCCAGATCCATCCTTCCACCCACCACCACCGCCCCCAACCCCAGCCTGGGCATGAGACAGGGGGAGCCGCAGGGTTACCTACCTCGGATAGCTGAGTCTGACCATTTTAAGGACAATTAAGGTTTTATTAAGGCCTGCGGTTACAGAGGGCCGACTGGAGGTTCCCACAGGTGGCGGGAGCCAATTTGAGTGTCTGGAGGTGGCTGCCTGGGAGTAGACCAATAGCGCACCGGGCCTAGCACTCCAGGCAGCCTACCCCATGCACTCCACCACCCCCTGCCAACACCACCACCTCCACCAACCCTTTGTGGTTACCTTGGCTTCAAAACCTGACATTTAAAATAAATTTAAAATAGATTAAAAAAACTCAAGTTTGAAGCACTTATTTAGCTTTCATCAAAACCTGCTGCTCCTTCAAAGCTGCAAGGCCTCCGATTGGCCCTCAAGTTCCAAAAACCAGCTCACCAAACCTAATGGAGTGGCGAGGCCCCACAGCCATTAAACTGGCTACTTGGTGGAAAATCATAATGAACGAATATTTCCACACGGTTTGGGCTTCTGACCCACATTCCAGCCTGAGAGCAGGGGGTTCAGAAACCCACAGCGGGGACATCCTGCCCATAATTTCAAACTCTTTGTCAAGATAAAATTTATACTGGGCGGAGGGGAAAATCTGTGGTTCTCCTGGCACTCTCTGACCAGAACATTGGTTTGAATGTGTAGTAAGGGCAGCTTATTAGGAATAAATCCACACATGTTGGGTCCCAACCTTCCTGGACTGTGTTAGTTGGCCTTGTCGGCAGGGCAGCCTTTAAATGTCTTTAAAAAAAAAGCTAGAAGCAGTGGAAGGATGGTGTGGGAATTCCTGAACCAGTCGTTTAGCATTCCTGGCTTGTGGAGCAAGAAGGCTGAATGAGACTGGATAAATCGGACTTGCCAAACAGTGAGAGCGGGCCCCACCTCCCCCCTCAGGCTTGGTCCCCGAGGATGGCAAGTAATTAAAAAATATATATTTGATGTGACAAAGGAAGCAGACTATAGTGGTTCACAAAGGTGGCTCACCACCATCTCCTCAAGGGCAATTAAAGATGGGCAATAAACTTGCCCATGACTCCCACATCCCATGAATGAAAATTCCCTGACTTACCATGTGCAGTATCATGGGATATCTCTCCATATATAAAACGGAAAGAGAAAAACAAAAGATGAGAGAGGTGTTCTTGTGTTCCTTTTAAAAAAATAAAAAAATCTTTTAACCTAATATGAAGAAAACAGGAGTGCCTTCTCTTGTGCAACATTATGGGCCTTTGCATGCAGGACCTGGTGAAATGCGCCTCTTCTCGCCAGATCCTTCCGTCTCGTGTTATTAAAGATATTCACTTGATCTCTGGAGCCCCAATCCAAGGGCGGAATCGTCCCAGATTTGCACTAAGTGTGGCAGTGGGCAGGTAAAGTGACGTCTTACCCACCAGCCACGATGGCAGGTTTTTCACGCTGTGCCACGTTAATTATGCAACCCCAGGAAACAAGCCGTTTCCATGGTGGGCAGGCCACAGCAGGTACCGTGTTTAAAGTCCAGCCACAAGCACGCGTCTCACTGCTTCCAGCTCACCACTGCTGCACCGAAGACATGGTCCTGAAACTGGAGAATTCTGCAACCCCCAGGTTCAGTGACACATCCCTCGAGTGCCTTTTGGATGCTGTGGAGGCCGCCGGAATCTCCTCTACCTCTGCCCTGGCCGCAGGATGGGCAGCAACAGCACTCACCCGGCTTGGGAGGTGGTGGCAGCAGTGGTCAGCGCCAATGCCCTTCAAAAGAGGACAACCACCCAGTGCTGCAAGAGGGTAATCTCCTCCGTTCCACCAGGGTACGTCACTCGTCTTATCACTTTCAACTCACACACTCACAAACCCATCACACACCCACAGGGCCCTCACTCACTGCCAGTGCAAAGGACATCACCATTCACTCTCTCACACACACTGTCATTGTCCACATCCTGTCCATGGGACTGCTGACTACCCACACAGGCCAGGCATATTTATCATCTGGCCTGGCAGGCGTCCTGCTAACACTCTCTCCATCTCTATTCATGCAGGACAAGCTGGCACACAACAAGAGAGAGAGGTCAATTACCAGTGGAGGAATGCCTGAAATCAAGGTCCTCATCGATTTTGAAAACAGAGCCATCCAGCTGGCCGGTGATGACCGGGACCGGTCCTGTGCTGACAGTGAGGTCAGTGCTGCTCTACCAAGTGAGGGTCCAGCAGTGTAACATCCATCAGACAGCCATGCTGTGAGTGATGTGTCCTGTTTCACAGGCCACTGCCAGGCACTAATTATCTCCCCTTCCTTCCACAGGCACATCTGGGAAACAGCCGACAGAGTTCATGACCCAGGGCCAACAATCAAACCCCGAAGAAACCTCTGAAGAGGAATCTGGAGACACCCTCCCTGTAGTTCCGTCACAGCGTCACCCACACCCTCCACCAGCGCAGAGACACACACCTCGGTGGGACCTAGGTTTAGAGTAGCCTCGGGATCACAATCTGGTAAGAACATCACATTTTCTGATCCACAGCAGCAGGAGGCAGGGACTTCCCAAGTGTCCAGAACATTGCTGAGTCTGAGTTAGGTATCGAGCTTCTGGACTCGGTCATGTCACCGTTGCTGGAGCTGCAAAGGCAAGCTCGGGAACACCAGGAAGGGGTGTTTGCTGCACTCCTCAGATTGGAAGGCACAGTGAAGGAGTCTGTCCACCTTCAGACTGAGGCATGCGACCAAACCAAGGTCAACTCTTGTAGGATGGCAGCCACCATGGAGACCTTAGTCCAGGATGTAGCTCCTGCTCTGCTGCATGGGCTCCACTCTATCACTGAGGCCATAGTTGGCCTCGAACGGCGTGTACACCACAAGGGTATATGGCAGCCCCATTTCACTTCAGCTCGCCTTTCTCTTTAAGCAGTCAGCCTGGGGCCCTCGGGCACCCATAGGGAGGAGGGTCAGCAGATGCACACTCCAGGGCCATCCACCCATGTGAGTCTGGGAGTGACTGGCCCATCTGAATCCTGTCTTCCTGTGACCTCAGCAGCTCCTACTCCACAGGCTGAGGAGGGTGTCACTGCCACACAGCAGGACCCCGAAAGCAGGGTCTCCAGAGGACACCCACCAAGGTCATCACAGGGTGTCACAGTCAGCAAGTTCCCTCCAGCTCTGCTGTGGAAGTCTGGGGAGCACCAAGATGTAGTGGCAGCGTTAGGAAAGTGAAGGTGAATAAGTTGCACAGCCTGGCCACGGCTGTTAATCACTTGTACATACCGTTCACTACTGTCAATAAACTCCTAATAATGTCTCCCTGCCTGTGGCTCCTTGTTCTGATGAGCAGTGTTCTTGTCACTCAGATGTGAAACCTTTCTACACAAGATAAAGGCAAGTGTCTCAGTCCAGGGCCTCTTCCCTGTGTCTGTGCAGCCTTCAGACCACAGTGATGGTCCAGCCTCACACTCCCTGGACACATTACTGATTCCTGCACCTCAGCGGTGCTGGTCATTGCTGCCAGAATGTAGTGGGCAGGCGCTGCAGAGTTTCCTCATACTCTCTGTGTGCTCTCAGCACCTTTAAGGTGGGGCTGGCCCCCATCACACCAGCATCTGTGATCAGTGATGCTGTGCACCAGCTCCTGAAGGGCTGAGGTGCTGAAGGTGGACACAGCATCAGATACGTCTAAAGATTCATGGCTGCATTTCCAAGATATGACCCTGATCACAGAGTACAAGCGAGCTTCCCTCAACCAGACAGGAGTCAGACATTCTCAGAGGCTGTGTGAAGATTTATGGAGTGTCCTCACTGCATGTTGTCATCATCCTCCTGCAATCGAGTGACTATTAGGGCTTCCGCTGTGTCTCCATGACAGGAGCATTCTCACAGAGGGTATTCAAACTGCCCTAAGGCAGACTGGAGTCAAACGTTCCCAGATGCAATGTGAGGATCTTATGGTGTCTGCTCACTGCATGTCGTCATCATCCTCCACAAATCTAGTGGCTATGAGGGCCTTTCGAGCGTGCCTGCCCCATCCAGCCAGTGCACAGGCCTCACCCCCATTATCGTCACCTCCGAGGATTCCTTGCCCGCATCCCTGTCAGCGTTGTCCTCATCGGAGGGGATGTGCAGCTCCTCCATCTCCTCCTCAGCCAGCTCCTCTCCCCATTGCAGCACCAGGTTGTAAAGGGTGCAGCAGATGACGATGATGCGTGACACCCTCTGCGGACTGTATTGCAGGGCTCCACCAGACCGGTCCAGGCACTGGAACCTCATCTCCAGCATCCTGATTCTCTGCTCCACCAGGTTATGAGCTGCAGCATGAGCCTCATTATAGCGTCGCTCTGCTGCAGTCTGAGGCTGCCACACGGGTGTCATCAGCCACGGCCTCTGTGGGTAGCCCTTGTCCCCAAGGAGCCAACCCTGCAGCCCCTGTGGTCCCTGGAAGACTGCAGGGATCTGTGAGTGACTCAGGATGTAGGCATCGTGCACACTCCCTGGAAACTGTGCGCATACCTGCAGGATGGGTTTCTGGTGGTCACACACCAGCTGCACGTTCAGTGAGTGGAGGCCCTTGTGGGTGATGAAGTCACTGTGTGCAGTGACAGAGACCTGAGCGCCACATGAGCGCAGTCAATCACACCCTGCACCTGTGGGAATCCCGAGATCAGGGAGAATCCAATGGCCCTGGTATCCTGGCTGTACCGGTCCTGGGCGAAATGCACAAAGTTGTGTGCCCTTGTGAAGGTGGTGTCCCTGACCTCATGGGTACGTTTGTGGATGGTGGATTGTGAAATCCCACAGGGGTCACCTGTGGAGCCCTGAAAGGTGCCACTGGCACAGAAATTGAGCACCTCAGTCACTTTCACAGCCTCTGGCAGTGGATGCCCTTCATGTCCCTTTGGTGCCAAGTCCTATAGCAAGTGGCAGATGTGAGCCACCAGGTCCTTAGACATATGCAGTCTTTGGTGACGCTGGTTCTCGGTCATCTGCAGGAATGACAGGCGGTGTCTATAGACCCTGGGGGTCACTAGGCACCGACCAGCGACTCCTCACTGTGGCTCCTGGGCAGCATGTGCAGGAGCTCCAGCTGCTCCTTCTTCCTGAGGTTGCTGCACCTCTCTCTGCACAGCCAGGAGCCTTGGTGACTCTCTCCTTCGCTCTCTGTAAGCCACGAGGCATACAGCTAGTTCACCAGGCTCCCTGATCTTGATGTACTCTTCCTGCAGGATGAAAGAGAGAGACACGTGGTTAGCATGGGTGTACTAAGAACCTGTCCTGGTTCAGTGCGAAGGCCCCTGAACGTTTCCCGGAGGGAGCTGGCCAGCACTTAGATGGTCAGAGATTAGTGTGCTGCAAGGCTGCCCTGTTAGATTGAACCATGGGGGAGACTGGTCCAAACCGGGAGGATGATATTGCAAGGGGCTGTGAGTGCCTCCAGCAGTGACTGCTCCATGGCCAGCTTTAGCAAGGAGATTGTACAACATGTACAGTCCAAATGCTCTGTTGTCCACTAAAGTGCTCAAGAATTTGCAGTCTGTGCCTGGCGGGGGGGTGGGGGGAACAGGAGACGGGGCGGCAGTGGGTGGGGTGGGGGATGGTGGGGTGGGGGGTGGTGGTTGGTGGGGTTGAGTGCCGGATGTGAAGCCTTGGAGCACTTGGCAGCATTTTGATGGCTCTGCGTTGCTGGAGTGGGCAGAGATAAGCTAGGAGCCCGACACCAGTCATATCAACATGGCTGTGCCTGAACTGTCTCTGTTGCAGAGGATTGGTCACTTTATACAGGTTTCCCTAATGTGTGGCCGCTTCCCTCCCCCACCCCCTCATCCACCTCCCCCACCCACCCACCCCCTCACCCACCCCTTCACCCACCCCAAATGCTTGTGCACCAAATTCAACAGCAAGGCTGCCCTTGCTGCCCCACACCCCCCACCCACCCCCCCACCATCCGCCTCAATGGCAGAGCTGCCCTGCAACCACCACCCCCCACCACCCCACCGCCAGCAACCACCTCAACAGTTGGGCTGCCCTTAACCTTGACCCCCAACGTCCCTGAAGCTTGAACTCCAACAGGTGCCCCTGGTGAATGCTGCACAACGTTACTGCATACTCACCACCAAGATCCCCTCAGGGTCCAGCCCGCCAAGTGCACGCCTTTTATGTGCTATTGTGAAACACGTCGGCATGCTTTCCTGCCAATGTGGACAGGCGATCCAGCGGTGGGGGGCGATTTCGGCAAGCTAGCCTGAGAATGATATCCTAGTGTTACAGTGAGGTTCCTGACATCCGATGGTAGGAAATGCGGCGGGCTGAGTGGACAATTGCGAACTGGTTTCCCACCGTCCTAAAACTGAGCGTGCCATATTGTCCGCTCAAGCCACTGATCATGCCTGACACCTGTGGGCATGGAAAATTCCGCCCCAAGCCTTGCTCTTGGTTCGGTCAGTAAGCAACACATAGGAGATCCTATAACATTATCATATGGTCATGGGATTCTGCATTTTTAATATTGGTAAAGTGTCACTTATATGATGTAGTAAATCTGATATATTATTCTGATTAGCAAATTGCTTTCACACTTAGACTGCAACTGGAAAACTATAAACATCAGAAGGTGTATATTGGACCCATAATACCCAT
Organism: Isurus oxyrinchus; assembly: GCA_026770705.1. Taxonomy (NCBI): domain Eukaryota; kingdom Metazoa; phylum Chordata; class Chondrichthyes; order Lamniformes; family Lamnidae; genus Isurus; species Isurus oxyrinchus. The sequence goes on from JANJGN010000018.1 coordinate 5,890,645, forward strand.
CAGCTACAGCATTGGAGACTTATAGGTCAATGTTATTTACCCTGAGTTAGGATTCAATCCTTTCAACTTAACATGTCCTGAGCTGAATCACATCTCCAAAAGAAATTTGAATTCTTGTCATTATTCATGGCTTCTGTGGAATGGCATTTTTTATTTTTAGAGGTCAGGAACCACATGATTGAATTTTATTGTGTAAAGCTTTTATACCATGAGTGACTCAACTGTGTAACCTGTGATTGATAAACACCCCAGTGTTTTATGATCTTCTTTCCATGGCGGTTGTAAATAAATCAGTCAGAAGAAGGATTTTCAAGGCAATGTGAAGAAATTCTAAAATCATCGGACTTTGAATATCAGCCTCTGTAAGCTTTCAATATTTGCAAAACACAACACTGTCATATAGAGCATTCAGTGCTTTCCTCAATGCGCAGCAAGTTACTACCCTTCACTGAGCTTTAATCCGGAGAACGTTAATTAAATCAAAGTATGTAGTACTAGACTAAAAATAACCACGATCAACTCAGGTCATTTTTAAGAAACAGCAAAAATGCATTAGGATAGTGGCCGGGAAAAAGAGTTTTAGCTGTATCTTGTTGACATTTTATCAAACCATCTGTCAAACCTCCCCTGATATATCTCTTGCATGTGCTTCAGGGGGCAGAAATTACATTCAGCTGATTTGTGTCAGCCTGTGCGACTCGATAGATGTCCCATTTCATTGCAAAACCCCAACACTGTGAGTCATCAGTTGTTACTGTTACTCTTTGACTTCTTTCACTGGCTGGCACAGCTGAAGGTTTTCAGCATCAGCAGACCAGCCTTTTGCCTTGAATTTGAAGGAAAATTTGCCTTTTAATTCTTTAGCAATTGCTCTTGTTAACATTTCCAAATGCTCTTATGTGTTTAATCTGAGAGCTAAGAATGCATTTCTTGACCCTGCATCATTTTGGGTCACCAACCTTCTCTTCCTTCAAAAGCTGTGTGACTACAAACAGGATGCACTGTGGTTCCTTCATAGGTCTGCTTCATATAAATTATTAATGACATGTGGAAACTTGCTTTTCTAGTAAAGCTCTCCAAACACAATCTTCAGTGCTTGAAGTAGGTAGAAGATTAAAGAAGGCATGTCAGATAGATCTCCTGGCACCAGTGCTGAACATCATCTTCGTGTCATCAGCTGTATCTGTATGTCTTGGTACATCTACCTGACAAGAACTGTATGTAACTGACTCTGCAGACTCTGACTTAGCGTGGAGATAGTGACATTCCACTTCCTTTCACAATTGTTATGTTTCCTTCTCCTGACAAGGCCATCTGTAATTTGTGGTCCATGGATGTATTAAGTAGATGACTGATACATTGTTCAGCATGGCCATCACTTTTAATCTCCCTCCCCCCATTAAGCAATAATATAACAGCAGAATGACACATCACTGCCACAAGGTTGTGGATTCTCCAAAAGCTCAGGATTGCTGATGACATCTGTTTGGCTGAATATGCTCACAAACAAAAAGGCATGGCTTACATAAATAAAAGGAATTCCATTATTACAATGTGCCAAAGGTCAGGGATCAAAAAGCACACATCATGCAAGACAATGGGTGCTTCCTATATAGCAGTCGTATACTTTTTCAGGGACACTCATTTGGGTAACTCTTATTGGAGGGTGAAGGCAGCCTGCAAGAATGGTTTTCTGGAGAACAAGGTTACTTCAGTAGCATTGGTTAATGACACCCTTGCACCAGCCTTTGATAGAAGCAGAGTGGAAACATAACTCGGCCCCTGAAGCTGCTAGATTCATTTTAGGACGAACCATTAATATCTTGAAGCAGGGCTGCAGATGTCTCAACAAACCAAGAGGGGCTTTATGTTGTAGCCTGTCAAATTCTCCAAATTCATTGTTGCCTCTTGCAGCTTCACAGCTTTGCAGCCCATAGAGGTTTAATCATGTATGAGGAGGGGAAAGAAGAGCTAACCTGCAACCAAGACCAAAACAGGACAAAGACACTGACCCAGAGAATGTCACTGCATGAACTCCTTCTCCTCCAGGAAATCTATTGTCTCAGATATTGTTATCTAACGCTATCAGCTAAGTGTCTGAGTCCCTGTTAACAAACTCTACTCACCACTTGCACTCATTGAGGTTACCTATAACATCACCCTTAATCATGTCCTCAGTACTCCTCTCAATTTGTTGAACCACTGCCTTATTGGAACCAAGTTCTCCAAAGGTCAAATATAAAGCAACCAATTTATTCCCTTTCTTTGTGCTATACGTATGTAATTTTATGGTTTTTGGCTGGTACTTCCCTTTAATTCTATGCCTTATTTAACTTCTAACTCTTAAGTACCGATTCCTGCTAAATGATTCAGCAATTGAAGCAGTGAGAGGAGTGACTGACTTCTGGCTCTCAGTGGGAGCTGCGTGAGTTTAAGGTGCCCCTTACCATGTTGTGCTGGCTGCTGAGGTGGTGCTCCTTCTGATTTTTATGGGACGTGGGTGTTTATTGGCCATTCCTAATTGCCCTTGAGAAGGTGGTGGCGAGTTGCCTTCTTGAACTGCTTCAGTCCATGTGCACCCCCACAGTACTGTTAGGAATGGAGTTCCAGGATTTTGACCCATAGACAGGAAGCAATGGTGATATAGTTTCAAGTCAGGATGATATGTGGCTTGGAGGGGGACTTGCAGGAGGTGGTGTTGCCACGCACCTGCTGCCCTTGTCCTTCTAGGTGCTGGAGGTCACAGGTTTGGAAGGTGCAGTCGAAGGAGTATTGGTGAATTGCCGCAGTGCATCTTATATCTAGTACACACTGCTGCTACTGTACGTCAGTGGGGGAGGGAGTGAATGTCAGAGGTGATGGATGGGGTGCCAATCAAGCCGGCTGCTTTGTCCTCGATAGTGTCAAGTTTCTTGAGTGTTGTTGGAGCTGCACCCATCCAGGCAAGTGGGGAGTATTCCATCACACTCCTGACTTGTGCCTGGTAGATGGTGGACAGGCTTTGGAGAATTAGGAGGTGAGTTGCTTGCCATAGAAATCCCAGCCTTTGACCTGCTCTTGTAGCCACAGTATTTATATGGCTGGTCCAGTTCAGTTTCTGGTCACTGGTAACCCCCAGGATGTTGATTCAATCATCCCCCACTGCCCAGATTGCTGGCTGCATTCACTTGTCTTCTGGCACATCAGCTGTCAATTTGGTGAAGGGCAGGGTGCTGGAAGCAATGATGGCCTGAGAGATAACAGTCCCATCTATGTCTACTCAACCCCTATCCCTGCCCTTGGACATTTTCTCAGCATGTTTCCAGATTGGCTCAGTGGTAGCACACACACACCTTGGAGCCAAGAGTGTGGATTTAAACTGTACTCCAGAGACTTGAGCACACCTAAACTAAGCTGAGACTTAAGTGAATTACTGCAGGAGTACTGCACTGTCCGAGGTACTGACTTTGGGATTGAAACTGTCTGCCCACGACTTTACTCAGAGAAAGGTTGGGAATTCTCCTAGCGCTGTGGCTCACTTTATCCCTCAACCAACATCATTAAAAACTGATTGACTGCTGTCATTATCGTCTATCTCTTGCTGTTTGCAGGACATTGCTGTGCATAAATTGTGTTCATTGCAACAGTGACTACACTTCTAAATACTTAATTAGCTGTGAAGCCCTTTAGTGCTCTCAGGACATAAAAAATGCTGTATAAATGCTAATTTTCTTTCTTTTTTTTGATCTGTACAGGAGTAAACCTCAATGAAGTATCACAGCTATCTCTGTTATGTTTTAATATTCATGCATAAAAGGAATCTGGCCTAAGTACAGAACTGCTTTAAATGCAGGAGAGTCGGTTCTTCGGTATTTTTGCTTGGAGATGGTGCTATGTTAACAACTGGTGCAGAGTTTTAGCAATGATTTCACTGAATTGAGGAAACTCTGTTCTAATATAAAACCAGATGCATCACTTTTGCTTGAATTTCCTTGATCTTTTGTGCTGTTGTTCAAATGCAGGTTTTCAGGAAGTTCCAGGCCTCTAACACTAATTCTCAAACCCATATTTCCTTCCAGCAGAGCTCCATGCTGGGAGTACAGGATTGGGGAATTCACCTATCTAATGCCTTTTTGCATCCATCAGATATACCCCAGAGTGTTTTTTTTTAACGTTGAATTAGTTGGGTGTTCAGTTTCTGTTGTGTAGGTGAACACAGTAAAGTCCCACCATCAGCATTGGGGGTGAATGACTAATTAATCTAAGATAAAAGCAAAATACTAGTTAATCTGCTTTATTTTTTTTAGTGCTGGTTAAGGGCCAAATGGTGACTGGGACACTGTGAGAATTCCCTACTTCTCTTTGAACAGTACATTGGAACCTGAACTATGGAAGAGCTCTGACAATGTAACGCTTCATTTCTACACTGGAGTCTTGCCTTAAAATCACAACTTTCTGGAAATAAGAGTGTTACTTGGCAAAATATCAACCTTCAGTCAGATCTAATGACCACACAGGCTGGACTTACATTATTTACACTATTTTTACCAGATGGCTGAAAATTAAATGGCTTCTAGATATTTAAAATGGAAGTTGAGAATTCCACCTGAAAGGATGTTATTGTGCTGTAATAGTATATGCAGCAAATTGTAAAACAATGATTATATTTATTCCAGAAATTTGATATCGACAATATCCATACTCATTCTATTACTATATTGTAGCTATAACCATCGGTGCTGCACATATGTGAATGGTTTTAAGTTTTTTAAATTCTAAGATACTTTTTTTTAATGAACTATAGAATGAGCTATTCATAAACTGACAAGTAAACAATCTCATGCTGAGCTGTGAAGACAGCAAGCACGTGATAATACCCTAAACAGTTGTTAACAAAATGCAGTTTTTGCATTGGGAAAGCCTGGCAATGCTGGTATCCATAGCAACATGATGAAGCCAGAGCAATAAAACATAATAAAATAAATTCCTATGGGACAGCAGAGATATTCTACGGCAGGAATGAACATGCAGTGTGTTCCAAACTTGGAGATGTGTCAGGACAGAATTAAAGAGAAAGAGTAATTTCCAACTGCTGTTCAGCCTCTGCCAAACCCTGGGGATGAAGCTGTTTAAATAATAATATAGGTATTCCTGCTTGTGGTGTTGCAAAAGGGGCATCCAAACTGCTGAGGCAACAATGATATTAGTGAAGCAAAGACCACTCAGACTGAAGGAGTTAAAGCAGAACCATCCCTTCAAACGGATCACCGGTGACATCTGGACCATCTTTTGTGATTGATTTCTGTTTACATTTTGAACATTAGGCCTCACTTTGGAACTTCAGCTGCTTTCTATAGATATAGCAACCACCGAAGCTGTTGGGACATGTATCTGGTGGGATCCTGGCTGTAGTCCAGGGGTACCACCAGACATGCACTTAAAAGTGCTAGCTAACTCTAAGTAGAATGGCAGAAGCAGCACTTGCCCCTCCCTCACTCACCCCAGGATCACAAGTTGGTTGACTTTTCCTGAATGAGGCAGTAATCTGGTGGATCCAGATTCTATAGATGGCAAAACTGAGCCTAGCTCATATTGAGTAAAGTTCAGCAGTTGTTCTTGGTCATTGGGAAGTGGATGTGTCAATGTCTACAGACAGAATCACGCTGGCTGATCCTTCTGGCATGTCTTCTTTGACCTTGCATTAACTTAAACATGGAATTGAAGATGTTTCAAAAACAAACTTACCTCCAGTTGTAAAAGAAAACCCTCTAAAAATGTCAAAATCAGTAAAAAAAGGTTAATATTAAAAAAATGTTGCTTATCCAGGATTTCCCAGTCAGTATCATATACATACATAAGGCAGATCACTGATGGCTCATTTCCAGGGCTGACAATTATGTAAATTTGACATGGTAACAATAACCTTGGGCTGGATTCTCACAGGTACAAGATGCCATCAACTGCACAACTGGCAATCCGAGCATAGCCCCACAATAATCCCATTAGAAGCTGCAAAGGATATTTGTCCATCAATGTGTAGCTGGTGTGCAAACACATGTGGAGGTCTATGCAGGAATGTGCTGGATTTCCTGGGAGCTGTCATGATGCTTTCATACCGTGGCAGTCCATCATTCCAGATCTTGTTGTACCAGGAAGCAGACTTTTGGGCAGGCTCATAGGACACAAGGGATAACCCCTGCAAAGCCTGGTTCACGGAATCTGTGAGGAACCCCACCGATGAGGCTCAGGAACACAACAATGAGAGCCACATCACCACCAAGTATGTTATTAAGAAAGCCAGGTGAATGCTGAAGATGTGCTCCAGGTGTCTAGATAAGCCTGGGGTGCCCTTCAGTATTTGCCAGCAAGGGTGCCCAGAATGATAGTCATGTGCTGCACCATGCAAAACGTTTGAACAGTAAAGAGGATTACAGATTGAGAAGAAAGAAAGAGCACATCATTCATCTATGGATGAGGAGAACATAGCAGAGCAGGAGGGGAAGGAGGTGGAGGATGAAGATCATGCACCTATTGCTAGATCAGCTGCTTACATTGCTGCCTGGATGCCCTAGTATCATAAAGACTCACCTAGTGTAAAACATAAGAAATGAAATTCTGTGGTCCACTCCCACAGCCAGGAACTGACCACTATGAACACACACCCCTCCTAACTAGTCAATAAACAGTCCTTCAACCACTCAATCACTCATTGCACATTGGCACTTGGGAGGGAATAACGGGCAAGATGTGGATGTGGTTGTAATCAATAAATTTAATACGGCTTTATGAAAAAGGAAGCTTAACAACTCATTATTTGTCAAACATGCATGTGTGCATATCCTTCTTGAATTACAATTTCTTCAACTTGTGCTTCCTACTGCTTCTATGTGGGGCATCCTGTGTGGCTTCAGCAGAGATGGAAACAGGCTGCTCCAAACCCTGCCCTTTCTGTTGAGATGTTTTTGACTGATACCCGCAGGGCTTTGGAACCACTGAGGGTCCCACCCAAAGACTGCTTCACCTGCACCTGTGCTGGGGTAGACTCACCCACCAGCTCCCACTTCCCTGTCCCCTTTGGACAATCAAAATGGGCCAGTGCCTCATCAGCCCTATCTCTCTGCTGCAGAGCAGAATGGTGAAGATGGCCATGGATAAGGTATCTGTCATCCTGTTAAAGGTGACAGACAAATTGGCATTGAAAATCTGCATGGCCGTGAACTTATTTGACAGCTGTGCTTGAAGTTCTATGGAGATGGCCTGAATCTCCATGCCAGACATTCTCACAATTTCTTGTGCCACCAACCCAATAGTCATTGATTTAGATTCCTCCATCCTCTCTGCATGCCACATCTGTCAGTATTAGGTTAAGTTGCTGATGCACCTCTAACATTCTGCATCTCAATGATAGCCCCAGGTTCAGCCTCTGTGTCCAGATGAGGAGAGCATTACTCCCCTCAAATCAGGTTCTCCTCAGGTGTTCCAGCCTCTAGTATGTGCTTGTGCTCACTTGTGAGGTGTGAATTATCAGTTGAAAACCCAACTAACTGTCTAAGTGGACTTACTGTAGAACAAGTATTTATGCTGGTGTGTGGTTGTATAATATGTAACGATGGACTCTCAGAAGGGATGAGATCCTCTGAGCATAACTTGTCGTGTTTGTGAAGGCCCTGGAAGTTAGAGAAAGGGATATGATTTAGTTGTGGCTAAGTCATAATCTTGACAATCACCTTACTTAGTCTTTTCATAGTTCAGTTATTGCTGAAATAATGTAAGCAAGTGTCATCAGAGATATTTTTAATTCTTTCCTCAGTTTTCTGCGAGATCTCTGCCTCTCAATCTCCGACTGAGAGGGACACACATGTTTCACTTATCTGCAGGGTCATCAGTGAGCTGGACTACTTGTAGCAATCCACCTTCAGTCCTCTACCTCTCTTTTGCATTTTATGTTCTCCTCTACAAGGGATGAGGCAACAGACCTGTGAATAAATGAAGATTATGTATTCACTCGATAGATGCAATGCACTTGGTGAGAGGAATTTTCCAACTGATGCATCACATTATATTAGGATTGGGGTAAAAATGGTGTCATTGAGAGTCATAGAGTCATTGCAGGATAGAAGGAGGCCATTTGGTCCATCCAGTCCATGCTGCTTCTCTATAGAGTGAGCCAATCAGTCCCATTCTCCCGCTCTATCCCCATATCCCTGCAAATTTATTTCCCTCAAGTGCCCATCCAATTTCTGTTTGCAATCATTCATTGTCCTGCTTCTACTATCCTCATAGTTAGTGAGTTCCAGATCATTAGCACTTACTGTGTAAACAAAGTTCTTCCTCACATCCTCTCTGCACTTCTCGCCGAAAACCTTAAATCTGTATCCCCCAGTCCTTGTACCATTGTCCGGGGGAAAGATAAGCGGTGGTGCTGAAGTGGATAGGAAGTGAAGACCAGATGCTGCTGAAAGTTGAGTGGGTGTGACAAATGATGTGATGGAGAATGTTGAGAAAGCAGGTGTGGGCATGAGGGCCAGAGTTAAAGCACAGGATGTAGTTGAATCAGCAAACGCACTCATCATTCTTGTCCTCTTTATATTGGTAAACTGCTTTCTACGTTCCATCTGTGATCTGGGCACAATACTTCTGTTGCTCACCTCTTCAGCTACCTCCAACCACACTTTTTTGTTGAGAGCAGCTCGTTTCTTCCTCACATTGCATGGGAAATATATGTCCCTCCTGTTCCTGATAGCAACCAGCAGTAATTCAGCCTATCAGTTATCCAGTCTGAGTGCTGCCCTCACTCTATCCACCATGTATCCTGAACACTTCCAATTTCTGACCCACTCAGTTGACTTACGGGCTTCTCCCACTGCAATTCCAACCCTCGCATGAATCTGTCTCCATAGTAATATCAGGACTGGTATATCAAAAGGCAACAATTTTGTAGTTTCAATGGTAATTTTGAAGGTTGAATAATTTGACACCTTTTCATCAACAAAGTTCATGTCCAAACATTTATTGTGCTTGTACTATATTCATATGTATGCTATTTTCATATAGTCATTAACCCATTTAAAATGTGTTAATCCTTGCATAAAAATAGCACACATGGGAATGTGGCACAAGCGAACTTCAAGAATTGGAAATTCTGTATGCTTTTGTCTTCTATTACAAATAACTCCTATATTCAATTCATCTTCATATGATATTAGATATTTTAAGATTAGAGGCCAGATGCCTCTTAGCAGTTGCAGAGAAGATTGAATTACTGATGTGCATGGGCCATCTCATTCATTGGGATAGTTAGCATGGGAAATAGAAAAATTCACATGGGTGCATTAAGGGATGACTGCTTGAGGGTGAGGAAGAGCAGAGGGAGCTTTACTCTGTACCTGACTGTGTGGCAGCTAATCTGGAAGTGCTTGATCCTTATCCTGGGATCCAAAGGGGGAACAGCGTTTCATCCCTGAACATTGGCATCCCACTTCTCAATAAATAAAAAAAAATGAGAAAAGAATCCAAGGAGAGTGGATGAGAGAAATGGTGACCCTTGCCGTTTGTACAGCAAGGTGTGGTGTGCACTAATGTGGGCATCAGATTACTTCTCACCTGTCAGAAAAGAAATGGCAATCCCAAACTCTCACCGTGCACTTACGTTTTGCCAATAAATGCTGGCCCAGCCACATCCCCTAAAAGAATTAAAATGAATTAAGAAATATTTTCAAAATCATAATTAAAAAATGTACCTGATACTTCATTCTCCACTTAATTTTTATAGTACCTACAAGTTGAAATTAGCCTTTTTTAGGTCATACTATCAATAATTTAAAATTTCTTGAGAATTGTTTCTTATATTATTGTCAGATGTTGCTGCAGTTCACAGTTCTCACCTCTTAATTAGCGTGTGACGTTTGCTATGTTGATGCACTCAATCTGTGCCCTGGTATTTTACCTGCTTTGTACCTGTTCCCATGGCAAATAATACATTCAATTAAAAAATAATCTCTATAAAAATAAGTAGTTGTGTTAATGGAGGGCAGCTGAAAAGCCAGGTTAATGTATTGTGCTTAAAAGGGACATTTCATTTGATGGAATACCTTCTAAAGTAACAATGGATTTCCAATCTACTTATTTTAGTATTGATAGATTTTATTTAGTGGAATGATCTGATAGCTGGAAAAATTCACCATGGTATCTTAATGAACAAGCTGCAAAAGCATTTCAATATGTTTTCCAATAAATTGGTTCATACTGAATTGTAGCAATAATTAATTATTTACAATTGCTTTTAGCTTTAGACACACTACCACATTATTATTAGCTTTTTTTGCTATGAAACAAAGCAAAGTTAATTGATTCACTGATTAAGACAGTTTTCAGCTAAAGTATGTGTTCCATGTTTCCTGTCACAATTAGAAACATTCAGTCGAATCTGAGGTGTTTGACATTCAGTCCACATTTAAGGCTAATGTTGATAATACATCACTTTAAAGAATGACAATTTTGTACAGCATTTAGTCTTGCAAAACAATAATAGTTTCACATGATGTTAAAAAGCCTGCAGCTTTTTCACCTTATTCAGCATGTCACAGACTTTTATGGATGTCATTTTTTGTGACAATATTGTAGACGTGCACTTTTTACACAATATTTAAGGAGCTCGCTTCAACTAATTAGTGTTCTGCTGACAGAATATTTTCTAATTGTGGAAAGTACTGGATTGAGTTCTTTCCTTTTCATTTTGCGATTCATTCTAACTGTATTCTCATATGGTACATAATTCTGTCTGGGATTGAATATGCTGAACAGAACACAACTACAGGAAAATCAGCATATTCGCGTTAATTAGGGAACACATGCCTACTGATTGTACATGCATGGAGAGGAGATCTATAGCAGTAATAAAGTAGGGAGTACTTTATAAGATAATTACTTTCTAAGATAATTATTGCCAAGAAATGTACTTGACCATCTCAAATCTTCCATCCAGAAAGCCTCTATAGTTGTTCCTATTGCTATTGAATCCAGGGTTTTCACCTCCATCATTCTATCTGTACGTTCATCTCAAGTGTTGATCACCTAGTCACTCTTCGTATGAAGAACTGCTTGATATCAATCCTAATTTATCTTTTACTGTTTTTTATTAATGTTTGTTCATGGGATGTGGGTGTCGCTTGCTAGGCCAGCATTTATTGCCCATCTGTAGTTGCTCTTGAGAAGGTGGTGTTTGAAGTTGTGCAGTCCATGTGGTGTAGGTACACCCACAGTGCTGTCAACTGGTCCTATTCCTACAATTTAATATAGGCCCGAATCTTCAGATTGGCATACGGGGATGGGCCCCACTTGCCGACTTGTCAAATGATGGGCGGTGACATCAGGCATGTGTTCCCACATCACCGTGCGTCATTCAGATCCTCAGTTCTGCGGGCGTGCACCGGAGTCGACTGCGCTCTCAGTGAACTGTCAGAGGCCTATTAAGGCCATTTAAATATCGATTACAATAACTAATGGAGCTGCCTGTCCAACCTTAAGCTGGTGGGGCAGGTGAAGAGCCCAGGCGGCCTTCGCATTTATCATGAATCTTCATCCACGGGCGGGATGAGGCCTCATGAAGATTTCAAACATTAATAAAAATTTTTAATGAAATTCATTGACATGTCCCAGCTCATGTGACACTGTCACATGAGGGGGCATGTCTTAAAAATATCTTTTCTCTTCATTTAAATTTTTAAAAATTACCTTATGGGGAAAAATAATCTCCCTGAGGCTGCTCTGTGCCTCAGGGAGATTTCTGCACTCTTTTGTGCACATGCGTGAAAGCGCAGACCCCGACTCAGCCTCCTCCCCCCCGCCGGCTCAGGGAGCGCTCAGGGTGTGCGTCACGCTGGGAAAGCCTTAATTGGCTCACCATAAGGTAATTCTGGAGTTACCATCTGCATAACTTAACTATGTTTTAACGTAAATATAGGATGGATGAAGAATGCAAAAAAAAAGGAAATGGCTGGAAGGTGGCACTATTTTAAAACATTAATTATAACCATGCCAGAGCCATGTCACAGAACAGAAAATAAAATGAAGAAAATACTACTGTCCATATTTGACATCTTCACTTTGCGTTAACTCTCCATTCATTGGCAATGGCTCTGTTTAAAAGAATCTCTCAAAGTTGCATCTCTAAAATCTTATTTTCGGATGGATCATTTCCCATTGAATTGTTTTTGTTGGATAAAGTAACCTATATTTATCTTGGGACAAGCAAAACTGACATGGGCAATCATGTAAGTTGCCATGTCTATTTCAGACCCCATTTCTATATTAAATATTTCTGTCACCTGTTTACTGGGCAGTATTAAGCAGAGTCAATATTATTGTTTTCACGGAGGTGGTTGTTCTGTTTTCAGGAAAGAAAACATAAATTAGTCACCTAATTAAAAACTGAACAACTGATGCATGAAGAAACAGTTCCTCAGTAGAACTTCTCTTTAACTCAGGATATAATTGTTCAAATGACTCTAATCAATTCCAGTTGTGATTCTAGACATGTAAAATGATAAGGGAGACTGAGTGATCTGGAGGATGACAGCACTAACCTGTAATTTCATAATAAGCACCAGCAAATTTCATTTGGTTATAAGTTACATTGGGCGGGATTCTTCTCACCCGAGCACTGCTGGGATCTTCCAGACCCCCAGCAAATCAATGGATTTCTGGCTGGAGCGCTGCCTTGCGATGGGGCTGGAAAATCCCGGCCTTTGTTATTACAAGTCAAAGAGCTGAATCGTCTGTTCGGCGAGTGGGAGGTGGGGCCCGCTCACCGACGCGTAAAGTGACGCAGGGTGACATCGGGCAAGCGTCCTGACATCATCCCGCGTCATTTCAGTTTTCAGCCGAATCGCAGCCTTAAGGTTGGTGGGCAGGCCGGGAACCCCTGGCGGGCTTCTGACAAAACATGAAACCTCACCCACGGCCGGGACAAGGTTTCATGAGGTTATTAGAATTTGTATGAAATCTCTGAATCAAAGAAATTGACATGTCCCACCTCATGCAACAGTGGCACACGAGGGGACATGTCAGTAATTTTTTTTCACATCTTTATTTAATGTTCCAAACCTGAGCCGATCTCCCTGAGACAGCACTTTGCCTCAGGGCGATCTGTGCGCTCTTTTGTGCTCACGTGTGAAAGAGTGCACTCCCGGCTCGGGGAATCCTCCCTCTCCCACCCGCACAGGGAGTGTATGGACGTCACACTGGGCGGGACTTAATTGGCCCGCCCACGTAAAATGGCGGCGCGCCACCAATCATGGGCGCTGATCAGGAACCCACCCACTCACACCCGCTCCCGTAAAACCCCCCCGATGGGGTGGGGAAATGTTAGCCATAAGGTACTTTCATATTGGAATAGTGCAGCAATGTAGACTTCTATTGGTTACATTTCCTAATATAACAGCACATTCCACTTGTAACCCCCAGCAGTGGAAATACAAGTCTATGATTGTGACATTAAGGTTACATTCGCCAATCCCAGTTTTTGCACTTCAGTTACAATTACTATCTGTGAAGATCTTTGCAACGAGTACCCATGGCCAGGGAGAGAAATTGTGGGCCCTGATGCTTCTCCTGTTTCTGGGCCCTCAGGTGAGTCTGCAACAGGACTTTTAAGATGCCAGGGAACAAAGACTAAACAGTTCACAGTTGTATCTGTTTCTGCTGATTGCTGCTTCTCACTACAAAATATTTTCAATATCTACTATGCAACACAACTTTATCACAACGTTTCAATACCTCAATAAACTCATTAAAAGCATCAAGATAGAGTGGGATAATAGGTAAGTAGTGGAAAGGTTGCAGTCAAGATTGAAGTCAATGAAAAATACCCTTGAGTATCATGCGCAATGTAAAACAGATTGCTGATTCACTAGGAGCCCATTATGCACTCTTTTCCTGGTAATCTCACCCCACTAAGCCTGTTCACAGAAAGCTTTCATTAGCAACAAAATAAACAGAACTCCAGCCAAGATTCCACCCTCTGTTTGCAAGATAGACAAACTCCATCTAGCCCAGTTCATCTCATCTATCACAGAATGAAATACAAGCTAACATATTAGGAGCAGGAGTAGGCCATTTGGCCCTCAAGCCTGCTTTGCCATTTAATAACCTTGCCCACAATATACCAGTGACCAAAAGTATTTAATTGGCTGTAAGGTGATTTGAGACATCATAAAAAGTTGCTATATAAATGTAGGTCCTGTCTTTCTTCCATTACACCTGAATGCAGGAAGCAGAGTGACTGTAGCAGTGGTGAAATTGAAAGACAATGCTGATTCTCGAAAGGATAACTAATCACAGAGCAATCAGCTGATTTAGGAAAGTGGCCAAGAAATCACTACGTTTACAAAAACAGTTCAAATCTGTAGCTAATCCCAATGACCTCCTTTAACCTTCCCTCCAAACCCCCTTCAACTCCTGCTAACCTCCCCCAACTCCTCCTCCAGCCTTGCCCCAACCCCCCAACTGTGCAGGGCCATGTACCAGTATTGCGACTGGGTGTGAGGGGTGGGGGGGGGTTTCTCCTGGTGGGTTCCACCATTATCCAGAAGGACATCACAGTGCAGCGGTACTCAGACAGGGCTGAGCACTCAGAAACAAGCATATCGACTGGGGAAGGGGTTGGGGGGGGTGGGTGGTAGGGTCTGGTTTGAAGAGGAAGGGTAAACACACAGGGGGCAATGGGGAAGGAAGACTATGCAAGGGGTTGGGGAGGGGTATAGTGGGGAAGGGTAAACACAGGGGGCAATGGGGAAGGAAGGCTATAAAAGAGGTTGGGGAGGGGGGCAGAAGGGGCCACAATGGGAAGTTGAGGGATAGGAAGGCTTTGCAAGATGGTGGAGGACGAGACAGGGGAACGATGGGAGGCAGATGACAGTCCAAGGGATGGGAAGCTGGAGCCCCTCGAGGGTAAAGTAAGACGCTAACAAACAAGGGGGTGAAAGAGAAACCACATGTATGAATGGAATGGATCAATGCAGATCCTCGAATAGGAAAATGGGTGGGCGATGCTGCTGTTAGTGTGCCACAAAAGGAAAGGTCACATGCAGAATCATAAGTGGGTTTGGAAAGGGAGAAAGTGCAGGCTTCAGTCATCAGGGCAATGGACAATGATGTGAAAAACAAAGTCCTTGTTTCGGGGCTTTAAAACAGGAGTCAGAGAGCAGAGACACTCCTGGGATTATGTGGACAGCTGTCAGAGAGCAGATACACATCTGGGGCTCTGTGGACAGCTGTCAGAGAGCAGAGGCACATCTGGGATTTGTGGACAGAAGTCAGGGAGCAGAGACAGCCCTGGGATTCTATGGACAGAAGTCAGGGAGCAGAGACACATCTGGAATTCTGTGGACAGCAGTCAGAGAGCAGAGAGACACCTGGGGCTCTGTGGACAGCAGTCAGAGAGCAGAGACACCCCTGGGATTCTGTGGAGAGCGGTAAGAGAGCAGAGACACCCCTGGGATTCTGTGGAGAGCGGTAAGAGAGCAGAGACATCCCTGGGATTCAGCGGACAGCAGTCAGAGAGCAGAGGCACACCTGGGATTCAGCGGACAGCAGTCAGAGAGCAGAGGCACACCTGGGGCTCTTTGGACAGCAGTCAGGGAGCAAAGGTACCTCTGGGATCGTGTGCACAGCAGTCAGAGAACAGAGCCAACCTTGGGAATCTGTAGAAAGCAGTCAGTGAGCAGAGACACCCCTGGGGATTTATGGACAGCACTCAGTGAGCAGAGACACCCCTGGGATTCAGTGGACAGCGTTCAGAGAGCAGAGACACCCCTGGGATTCTGTGGACAGCGTTCAGAGAGCAGAGACACCACTGGGATTCTGTGGACAGCGTTCAGAGAGCAGAGACACCCCTGGGATTCTGTGGACAGCGTTCAGAGAGCAGAGACACCACTGGGATTCTGTGGACAGTCCGAGAGCAGAGACACCCCTGGGATTCTATGGACAGCAGTCCGAGTGCAGAGACACCCCTGGGATTCAGTGGACAGCAGTCAGAGAGCAGAGACACCCCTGGGATTCTGTGGACAGCAGTCAGAGAGCAGAGACAGCACTGGGATAATGTGGACAGCAGTGAGAGTGCAGAGACAGCCCTGGGATAATGTGGACAGCAGTCAGAGAGCAGAGACAGCCCTGGGGCTCTGTGGACAGCGGTCAGAGAGCAGAGAAACCTCTGGGAATCTGCGGACAGCAGTGAGAGAGCAGAGACACCCCTGGGATTCTGTGGAAAGCAGTCAGAGAGCAGAGACAGCCCTGGGGATCGGTGCAGAGCAGTCAGAGAGCAGAGACACCCTTGGAATTCTCCGGACAGCTATCAGAGAGCAGATACACCCCTGGGATTCTGTGGACAGCAGTCGGAGAGCAGAGATATCCATGGGATTCGGCGGAGGGCACTCAGAGAGCAGAGACACCACTGGGATTCTGTGGACAGTCCGAGAGCAGAGACACCCCTGGGATTCTATGGACAGCAGTCAGAGTGCAGAGACACCCCTGGGATTCTGTGGACAGTCCGAGTGCAGAGACACCCCTGGGATTCAGTGGACAGCAGTCGGAGAGCAGAGATATCCATGGGATTCGGCGGAGGGCACTCAGAGAACAGAGACACCCCTGGGATTCTATGGACAGCAGTCAGAGAGCAGACACAAACCCTGGGATCTGCGGACAGTCAGAGAGCAGAGACACCCCTGGGATTCTGGGGACAGTCAGAGAGCAGAGACAGCCCTGGGATTCTGTGGACAGCAGTCAGGGAGCAGAGCCAGCCCTGGAGTTCTGCGGACAGCAGTCAGGGAGCAGAGACACCCCTGGGAATCTGTGGACAGCAGTCAGAGAGCAGAGACAGCACTGGGATTCTCTGGACTGTCAGAGAGCATAGACACCTCTGGGATTCTGTGGACAGCAGTCAGAGAGCAGAGACACCCCTGGGATTCTGTGGACAGCAGTCAGAGAGCAGAGACAGCGCTGGGATAATGTGGATAGCAGTGAGAGCGCAGACACAGCCCTGGGGCTCTGTGGACAGCAGTCAGAGAGTAGACACAGCCCTGGGGCTTGGTGGACAGCAGTGAGAGATCAGAGACACCCCTGGGATATTGGGGACAGCAGTCAGAGAGCAGAGACAGCCCTGGGAATCTGTGGAGAGCAGTCAGAGAGCAGAGACACCGCTGGGATTCTGTTGACAGCAGTCAGAGAGCAGAGAGAGCACTGGGATAATGTGGATAGCAGTGAGAGTGCAGAGACAGCCCTGGGATAATGTGGACAGCAGTCAGAGAGCAGAGACAGCCCTGGGGCTCTGTGGACAGCGGTCAGAGAGCAGAGAAACCTCTGGGAATCTGCGGACAGCAGTGAGAGATCAGAGACACCCCTGGGATTCTGTGGAAAGCAGTCAGAGTGGAGAGACAGCCCTGGGGATCGGTGCAGAGCAGTCAGAGAGCAGAGACACCCTTGGAATTCTCCGGACAGCTATCAGAGAGCAGATACACCCCTGGGATTCTGTGGACAGCAGTCGGAGAGCAGAGATATCCATGGGATTCGGCGGAGGGCACTCAGAGAGCAGAGACACCACTGGGATTCTGTGGACAGTCCGAGAGCAGAGACACCCCTGGGATTCTATGGACAGCATTTAGAGTGCTGAAATACCCCTGGGGCTCTTTGGACAGCAGTCAGAGAATAGAGACAACACTGGGATTCTGCGGACAGCAGTCAGAGAGCAGAGACACCCCTGGGATTCTTTGGACAGTCAGAGAGCAGAGCCAGCCCTGGGATTCTGTGGACAGCAGTCAGAGAGCGGAGACACCCCTGCGATGCTGTGGACAGCAGTCAGAGAGCAGAGACAGCACTGGGATTCTGCGGACAGCAGTCAGAGAGCAGAGACAGCACTGGGATTCTGCGGACAGCTGTCAGAGAGCAGATACACCCCTGGGATTCTGTGGACAGCAGTCAGAGAGCAGAGACAGCACTGGGATTCTGCGGACAGCAGTCAGAGAGTACAGACACCCCTGGGATTCTGTGGACATCAGTCAGAGAGCAGAGACATATCTGGGGCTCTATGCACAGCAGTCAGAGAGCAGAGACATATCTGGGGCTCTATGCACAGCAGTCAGAGAGCAGAGATACTCCTGGATTCTGCACACAGCACTGTGAAAGCAGACTCACCGCTAGGATTCTGTGGACAGCAGTCAGAGAGCAGAGACAACCCTGGACTCTGCGGAGAGCATTCAAAGAGCAGAGACACCCCTGGATTTCTCCGGACAGCACTCAGAGAGCAGAGACACCCCTGGGATTTTGTGGAGAGCAGTCAGAGAGCAGAGACAGCCCTGGGATAATGTGGATAGCAGTGAGAGAGCAGAGACACCACCTGGGGCTCTGTGGACAGCTGTCAGAGAGCAGACACAGCCCTGGGGCTCTGTGGACAGCGTTCAGAGAGCAGAGACACCACTGGGATTCTGTGGACAGTCCGAGAGCAGAGACACCCCTGGGATTCAGTGGACAGCAGTCAGAGAGCAGAGACACCCCTGGGATTCTGTGGACAGCAGTCAGAGAGCAGAGACAGCACTGGGATAATGTGGACAGCAGTGAGAGTGCAGAGACAGCCCTGGGATAATGTGGACAGCAGTCAGAGAGCAGAGACAGCCCTGGGGCTCTGTGGACAGCGGTCAGAGAGCAGAGAAACCTCTGGGAATCTGCGGACAGCAGTGAGAGAGCAGAGACACCCCTGGGATTCTGTGGAAAGCAGTCAGAGAGCAGAGACAGCCCTGGGGATCGGTGCAGAGCAGTCAGAGAGCAGAGACACCCTTGGAATTCTCCGGACAGCTATCAGAGAGCAGATACACCCCTGGGATTCTGTGGACAGCAGTCGGAGAGCAGAGATATCCATGGGATTCGGCGGAGGGCACTCAGAGAGCAGAGACACCACTGGGATTCTGTGGACAGTCCGAGAGCAGAGACACCCCTGGGATTCTATGGACAGCAGTCAGAGTGCAGAGACACCCCTGGGATTCTGTGGACAGTCCGAGTGCAGAGACACCCCTGGGATTCAGTGGACAGCAGTCGGAGAGCAGAGATATCCATGGGATTCGGCGGAGGGCACTCAGAGAACAGAGACACCCCTGGGATTCTATGGACAGCAGTCAGAGAGCAGACACAAACCCTGGGATCTGCGGACAGTCAGAGAGCAGAGACACCCCTGGGATTCTGGGGACAGTCAGAGAGCAGAGACAGCCCTGGGATTCTGTGGACAGCAGTCAGGGAGCAGAGCCAGCCCTGGAGTTCTGCGGACAGCAGTCAGGGAGCAGAGACACCCCTGGGAATCTGTGGACAGCAGTCAGAGAGCAGAGACAGCACTGGGATTCTCTGGACTGTCAGAGAGCATAGACACCTCTGGGATTCTGTGGACAGCAGTCAGAGAGCAGAGACACCCCTGGGATTCTGTGGACAGCAGTCAGAGAGCAGAGACAGCGCTGGGATAATGTGGATAGCAGTGAGAGCGCAGACACAGCCCTGGGGCTCTGTGGACAGCAGTCAGAGAGTAGACACAGCCCTGGGGCTTGGTGGACAGCAGTGAGAGATCAGAGACACCCCTGGGATATTGGGGACAGCAGTCAGAGAGCAGAGACAGCCCTGGGAATCTGTGGAGAGCAGTCAGAGAGCAGAGACACCGCTGGGATTCTGTTGACAGCAGTCAGAGAGCAGAGAGAGCACTGGGATAATGTGGATAGCAGTGAGAGTGCAGAGACAGCCCTGGGATAATGTGGACAGCAGTCAGAGAGCAGAGACAGCCCTGGGGCTCTGTGGACAGCGGTCAGAGAGCAGAGAAACCTCTGGGAATCTGCGGACAGCAGTGAGAGATCAGAGACACCCCTGGGATTCTGTGGAAAGCAGTCAGAGTGGAGAGACAGCCCTGGGGATCGGTGCAGAGCAGTCAGAGAGCAGAGACACCCTTGGAATTCTCCGGACAGCTATCAGAGAGCAGATACACCCCTGGGATTCTGTGGACAGCAGTCGGAGAGCAGAGATATCCATGGGATTCGGCGGAGGGCACTCAGAGAGCAGAGACACCACTGGGATTCTGTGGACAGTCCGAGAGCAGAGACACCCCTGGGATTCTATGGACAGCATTTAGAGTGCTGAAATACCCCTGGGGCTCTTTGGACAGCAGTCAGAGAATAGAGACAACACTGGGATTCTGCGGACAGCAGTCAGAGAGCAGAGACACCCCTGGGATTCTTTGGACAGTCAGAGAGCAGAGCCAGCCCTGGGATTCTGTGGACAGCAGTCAGAGAGCGGAGACACCCCTGCGATGCTGTGGACAGCAGTCAGAGAGCAGATACACCCCTGGGATTCTGTGGACAGCAGTCAGAGAGCAGAGACAGCACTGGGATTCTGCGGACAGCAGTCAGAGAATACAGACACCCCTGGGATTCAGTGGACAGCAGTCAGAGAGCAGAGACATCCCTGGGGCTCTGTGGAGAGCATTCAAAGAGCAGAGACACCCCTGGATTTCTCCGGACAGCACTCAGAGAGCAGAGACACCCCTGGGATTTTGTGGAGAGCAGTCAGAGAGCAGAGACAGCCCTGGGATAATGTGGATAGCAGTGAGAGAGCAGAGACAGCCCTGGGATAATGTGGATAGCAGTGAGAGAGCAGAGACACCACCTGGGGCTCTGTGGACAGCAGTCAGAGAGCAGACACAGCCCTGGGGCTCTGTGGACAGCAGTCAGAGAGCAGAGACACCCCTGGGATTTTGTGGAGAGCAGTCAGAGAGCAGAGACAGCCCTGGGATAATGTGGATAGCAGTGAGAGAGCAGAGACACCACCTGGGGCTCTGTGGACAGCAGTCAGAGAGCAGACACAGCCCTGGGGCTCTGTGGACAGCAGTCAGAGAGCAGAGACACCCCTGGGATTTTGTGGAGAGCAGTCAGAGAGCAGAGACAGCCCTGGGATAATGTGGATAGCAGTGAGAGAGCAGAGACACCACCTGGGGCTCTGTGGACAGCAGTCAGAGAGCAGACACAGCCCTGGGGCTTGGTGGACAGCAGTCAGAGAGCAGACACAGCCCTGGGGCTCTGTGGACAGCAGTCAGAGAGCAGAGACAGCCCTGGGATAATGTGGATAGCAGTGAGAGATCAGAGACACCCCTGGGATTCAGTGGACAGCAGTCAGAGTGCAGAGACACCCCTGGGATTCTGTGGACAGCATTCAGAGTGCTGAAATACCCCTGGGGCTCTTTGGACAGCAGTCAGAGAATAGAGACAACACTGGGATTCTGCGGACAGATGTCAGAGAGCAGAGACACCCCTGGGATTCTTTGGACAGTCAGAGAGCAGAGCCAGCCCTGGGATTCTGTGGACAGCAGTCAGAGAGCGGAGACACCCCTGGGATTCTGCGGACAGCTGTCAGAGAGCAGAGACACCCCTGGGATTCTGTGGACAGCAGTCAGAGAGCAGAGACAGCACTGGGATTCTGCGGACAGCAGTCAGAGAGTACAGACACCCCTGGGATTCTGTGGACATCAGTCAGAGAGCAGAGACATATCTGGGGCTCTATGCACAGCAGTCAGAGAGCAGAGATACTCCTGGATTCTGCACACTGCATTGTGAAAGCAGAGTCACCGCTGGGATTCTGTGGACAGCAGTCAGAGAGCAGAGACAACCCTGGACTCTGCGGAGAGCATTCAAAGAGCAGAGACACCCCTGGATTTCTCCGGACAGCACTCAGAGAGCAGAGACACCCCTGGGATTTTGTGGAGAGCAGTCAGTGAGCAGAGACAGCCCTGGGATAATGTGGATAGCAGTGAGAGCACAGAGACACCACCTGGGGCTCTGTGGACAGCTGTCAGAGAGCAGACACAGCCCTGGGGCTTGGTGGACAGCAGTCAGAGAGCAGACACAGCCCTGGGGCTCTGTGGACAGCAGTCAGAGAGCAGAGACAGCCCTGGGATAATGTGGATAGCAGTGAGAGAGCAGAGACACCACCTGGGGCTCTGTGGACAGCAGTCAGAGAGCAGTCACAGCCCTGGGGCTCTGTGGACAGCAGTCAGAGAGCAGACACAGCCCTGGGGCTTGGTGGACAGCAGTCAGAGAGCAGACACAGCCCTGGGGCTCTGTGGACAGCAGTCAGAGAGCAGAGACAGCCCTGGGATAATGTGGATAGCAGTGAGAGAGCAGAGACACCACCTGGGGCTCTGTGGACAGCAGTCAGAGAGCAGTCACAGCCCTGGGGCTCTGTGGACAGCAGTCAGAGAGCAGAGACAGCCCTGGGGCTCTGTGGACAGCAGTCAGAGAGCAGAGAAACCTCTGGGAATCTGCGGACAGCAGTGAGAGATCAGAGACACCCCTGGGATTCTGTGGAAAGCAGTCAGAGTGGAGAGACAGCCCTGGGGATCGGTGCAGAGCAGTCAGAGAGCAGAGACACCCTTGGAATTCTCTGGACAGCTATCAGAGAGCAGATACACCCCTGGGATTCTGCAGAGAGCATTCAGAGAGCAGAGACACCCCTGGGATTCTCTGGACAGCAGTCAGAGAGCAGAGACACCCCTGGATTTCTCCGGACAGCACTCAGAGAGCAGAGACAGCCCTGGAAATCTGCAGAGAGCACTCAGAGAGCAGAAACAGCACTGGGATAATGTGGACAGCAGTGAGAGCACAGAGACACCCCTGGGGCTCTGTGGACAGCACTCAGAGAGCACAGACACCTCTGGGATTCTGCGGAGAGCATTCAGAAAGCAGAGACACCCTGGAATTCTCCGGAGAGCTGTCAGAGAGCAGAGACACCCCTGGAATTCTCCGGAGAGCTGTCAGAGAGCAGAGACACCCCTGGAATTCTCCGGAGAGCTGTCAGAGGGCACAGACACCCCTGGATTCTGTGGACAGCAGTCAGAAGGCAGAGACACCCCTGGGATTCGCCAGACAATGCTCAGAGAGCAGAGACAACCCTGGGAATCTGTGGACATCTGTCAGAGAGCGGTGACACGCCAAGGGCTCCGTGGACATCAGTCAGATAGCAGAGACACCCCTGGGAATCTGTGGACAGCAGTCAGATGGCAGAGACACCCCTGGGATTCTGTGGACAGCAGTCAGAGAGCAGAGACACCCCTGGGGATCAGTGCAGAGCAGTCAGAGCGCAGAGACACCCCTGGGATCCTGTGGAGAACATTCAAAGAACAGAGACACACCTGGGATTCTCCGGACAGCAGTCAGAATGCAGAGACACCCTTGGATTTCTCCGGACAGCACTCAGAGAGCAGAGACACCCCTGGATTCTGCGGACAGCAGTCAGAGAGCAGAGACATCCCTGCGATTCTGCGGACAGCAGTCAGAGAGGAGAGACACCCCTGGGGATCAGTGCAGAGCAGTCAGAGGGCAGAGACAACCTTGGATTCTGCGGAGAGCATTCAAAGAGCAGAGACGCCCCTGGGATTCAGTTGAGGGCAGTCAGAGAGAGGAGACACACCTGGGGCTCTGTGGACAGCTGTAAGAGAGCAGAGACTCCCCTGGGATTCTGTGGAGAGCGGTCAGAGAGCAGAGACAGCACTGGCATTCTGTGGAGAGCAGTCAGAGAGCAGAGACACCCCTGGGATTCTGTGGAGAGCGGTCAGAGAGCAGAGACAAACCCTGGATTCTGCGGAGAGCAGTCAGAGAGCAGAGACAGCACTGGCATTCTGTGGAGTCAGAGAGCAGAGACAAACCCTGGGATTTTGTGAACAGTCGGAGAGCAGAGACATCCCTGGGGCTCTGTGGAGAGCACTCAGAGAGCAGGGATACGCCTGGAAATCTGTGGAAAGCAATCAGAGAGCAGAGACATCACTGAAATTCTGCAGACAGCAGTCAGAGAGCAGTGACACGCCTGGGGCTCTGTGGACAGCAGTCAGAGAGCAGAGATAACCCTGGATTCTCCGGAGAGCATTCAAAGAGCAGACACACCCCTGGGATTCTGTGGACAGCAGTCAGGGAGCAGAGACACCCCTGGGATTCTGCAGACAGCAGTCAGAGAGCAGAGATATGCCTGGGGATCGGTGAGACAGTCAGAGAGCAGAGACAGCCCTGGGATTCTGTGGACAGCAGTCAGAGAGCGGAGACACCTCTGGGAATCTGCGGAGAGCTATCAGAGAGCAGAGACAGCACTGGGATTCTGTGGACAGCAGTCAGAGCGCTGAGGCACCTCTGGGATTCTGTGGACAGCAGTCAGAGAGCGGAGACACCTCTGGGAATCTGCGGAGAGCAGTCAGAGAGCAGAGACAGCACTGCGATTCTGTGGACAGCAGTCAGAGCGCTGAGGCAACCCTGGGATTCTGTGGACAGCAGTCAGAGCGCTGAGGCAACCCTGGGATTCTGTGAACAGCTGTCAGAGAGCAGAGACACCCCTGGAGCTGAATGGAGAGCAGTCCCTTTAACATGGATCTGGTGCCTGTTCCTTTAAACTGGACTGAGTGCCTGTCCCTTTAACCCGGACTGGGTCCCTGTCCCTTTAACCCGGACTGGGTGCCTGTCCCTTTAACATGGACCGGGTGCCTGTCCCTTTAACCCAGACACAACCCTGGGGCTCTGTGGACAGCAGTCAGAGAGCAGGGACACGCCTGGGATTCTGTGCACAGAGGTCAGAGAGCAGAGAGACCTCTGGGAATCTGCGGACAGCAGTCAGAGAGCAGAGACAGCCCTGGGTTCTGTGGACTGCAGTCAGAGAGCAGAGACACCCCTGGGTTCTGTGGACTGCAGTCAGACAGCAGAGGCACCCCTGGGTTCTGTGGACAGCAGTCAGAGAGCAGAGGCACCCCTGGGTTCTGTGGACAGCAGTCAGAGAGCAGAGACACCCTTGGGATTTTGTGAACATTCGGAGAGCAGAGACACCCCTGGGTTCTGTGGACTGCAGTCAGAGAACAGAGACACCCCTGGGGTTTTGTGAACCTCATAGTCAAATATCAGACAGAGGAGACAGTCATGGGGTGCAGTGGGCGTGCTGCAGGAGTATTCATTGAGAGTTCTAGTGAGGGGAAAGTGCTGTGTGCTCAGTAGGAATAATGCACTTCTTGGTGATTCAGATTTGCTATCCATGGCCTTGTCTCTCTCAGTACTGGGCTGCAGGTAATAAGAGGAATGTAATGGGAGGCTGCTTCAACCGGTATTTGGGGAAAACCTAATAAACAGAGGGTGGGGGGAGGTATGTGAAGCTTTCCTGAGTGTTCACCTTGGTACACAGCCTCCAGATAAGGAGAGTAGAGATCCAAATGAGTCATGGGCACTTCAGCAGTGATGGGCTCAGATGGGAGGGTAAGAATGTCCAGCACAAATAATATGGGATGCAGTATTATTGGAGGAGGCTAGGGAATAAGAGGAGGGAGCTCTACCTTCACATCGTGATGTTCCAGGTAGATATTGGGGACATGGACTGTCAGAGATGGAGTGTCAAAGCTCATTTTGAAATAGTAGTGTGAACCATCACCTTGCCCTACTGGAGTTACTGAGCAGTTTTAGTTTGAAAGTGGAAGCGATTCTGAATGGGAGAGGTCTGAGACTGTGTGGGAGGAGCACACTGCAGCACTCACAGGCCCTATTTTGTGACACCCTGTAACATGTTGGTGCTGCAAGAGTGACCTGGATCTTCTAATAGAGAAAGGAGAAAGACCTAGTGAAGAAGGCTATTGAAAGCCAATGCATTTATCTGCACTCTAACAGCGATACTGGTAAGTCAATGGCTTCACCTCACGTTCTCAGCCTATCAGCATGGACACACATGGATATTTTGGGAACACAGGCACTCAGGAGGAGGCACAGGCACAGCATCTATGGCATTTCATTAATGGAGGCCTGTCACGTACTCTCCAGAATTTGCATCATTAACTGGCCAAAGGGCATCCAGTCATTGCTCAGGAGCAATGTATTATTAATTAGAATGGCAGATCAGAGATTGGAGCATTGAGCCAGGATAGAGAACACTTGTCATTCAAACCTCCTCACACCAATCAGGGATTCAGATGTCGCGCTTCTGGGCCGGCATCTTGGTCACCTCAATGTTGGTGGTTGGAGTCATACCTAGTACAAAGGAAGATGGTTGTGGTTGTTGGAGGTCAATCATCTCAGTATCAGGGCATCACTGCAGGAGTTCCTCAGGGTAGTGTCCTCAGCCCAACCATCTTCAGCTGCTTCATCAATGACCTTCCTTCCATCGTAAGGTCAGAAGTGGGGTTATTCACTGATGATTGCACAATGTTCAGCATCGTTCATGACTGACCTCCAACAACCATCTTCTGTTGTGCTGGGTATAACTCCAACCAGCGGAGAAATTTTCCCCTGATTCCCATTGACTCCAGTTTTGCTAGGGCTCCTTGTTGCCACACTCAGTCAAATGCTGCCTTGATGTCAAGGGAAGTCACTCTCACCTCACCTCTGGAGTTCAGCTCTTTTGTCCATTTTGAACCAAAGCTCTAGTGAGGTCAGGGGCTGAGTGGCTCTGGCGGAACTCAAACTGGGCGTCAGTGAGCAGGTTATTGATAAGCGAGTGCAGCTTGATAGCACTGTTGATGACCCCTTCCATTACTTTACTGATGATGGAGAGCAGACTGATGGGGCAGTAATTGGCTGGGGTGGACTTGTCCTGCTTTTTGTGTACTGGACATACCTGGGCAATTTTCCACATAGCCAGGCAGATACCAGTGTTGTAGCTGTACTGGGACAATTTGGCTAGGAGCACAAGTCTTCAGTACTATTGCCGGAATATTGTCAGGGCCCATAGCCTTTGTAGTATCCAGTGCCTTCAGATGTTTCTTGATGTCACATGGAGTGAATTGAATTGGCTGAAGACTGGCATCTGTGATGCTGGGGACCTCCGGAGGAGGCCGAGATGAATCATCCACTCGGCACTTCTGGCTGAAGATTGTAGCAAATGCTTCAGCCTTATCTTTTGCACTGATGTGCTGGGCTCCTCCATCATTGAGGATGGGGATATTTGTGGAGCCTCCTCCTCCAGTGAGTAGTTTAATTGTCCACAACCATTCACGACTGGATGTGGCAGAACTGCAGAGCTTAGATCTGATCCGTTGGTTGTGGGATCACTTAGCCCTGTCTATCACTTGCTGCTCATGCTGTTTGGCATGCTAGTAGTCCTGTGTTATAGCTTCATCATGGGATAGATTTCAAACCGCTCTAGCCACTCAAGACTGAGGCACTGTGGGCCATCAGCAGCAGCAGAATTGTACTCGAACACAATCTGTAACCTCATGGCCTGGCATATCCCCCACTCTACCATTACCATCAAGCCAGGGGATCAGCCCTGGTTCAATGCCTGGTGCTGCTCCTGGCATGCCCTCCTGCACTCTTCATTGAACCAGGGTTGATCCCCTGGCTTGATGGTAATGGTAGAGTGGGGGATATGCTGGGCCATGAGGTTACAGATTGTGTTCGAGTACAATTCTGCTGTTGCTGATGGCCCACAGCACCTCAGTCTTGAGTGGCTAGAGCGGTTTGAAATCTATCCCATTTAGCATGCTGATAGTGCCACACAACATGATGGAGGCTATCCTCAATGTGAAGGCGGGACTTCATCTCCACAATGACTGTGCGGTGGTCACTCCTACCAATACTGTCATGGACAGCTGCATCTACTGTAAGCAGGTTGGTGAGGATGAGGTCAAGTATGTTTTCCCCTCTTGTTGGTTCCCTCACCACCTGCCACATACCCAGTCCAGCAGCTATGTCCTTTAGGACTCGGCCAGCTCGGTCAGTAGTGGTGCTACCGAGGCACTCTTGGTGATGGACATTGAAGTCCCCACCCAGAGTACATTCTGCACCCTTGCCACCCTCAGTGCTTCCTCCAAGTGGTGTTCAACATGGAGGAGCACTGATTCATCAGCTGAGGGAGGGTGGGACGTGATCATCAGCAAGAGATTTCCTTGTCTATGTTTGACCTGATGCCATGAGACTTCATGGGGTCGAAAGTCAATGTTGAGAACTCCCAGGGCAACTCCCTCCTGACTGTCTACCACTGTGCCTCCACCTCTGCTGGGTCTGTCCTCCTGATGGAGCAGGACATACCCAGGGATGGTGATGGTGGTGTCTGGGACATTATCTGTAAGGTATGATTCCGTGAGGATGACTATGTCAGGCTGTTGCTTGACTAGTCTGTAAGACAGCTCTCCAAATTTTGGCACTAGCCCCCAGATGTTAATAAGGAGGACTTTGCAGGGTCGACAGGGCTGACATTGCTGTTGTCATTTCCGGTGCCTAGGTCGATGCGGTCCATCCACTATTAACATTCTGGGGGTTACCATTGACCAGAAACTTAACTGGACTAGCCATGTAAATGTGTGGCTATAAGAGCAGGTCAGAGGCTAGGAATCTACGACGAGTAACTTACCTCCTGACTCCCCAAAGCCTGTCCACCATCTACAAGGCACAAGGCAGGAGTGTGATGGAATAGACCCCACTTGCCTGGATGAGTGCAGCTCCCACAACACTCAAGAAGCTCAACACCATCCAGGACCAAGAAGCCGGCTTGATTGGCACCACAACCACAAACATTCACTCCTTCCACCACAGAAGCACAGTAGCAGCAGTGTGTACCATCTACAAGATGCACTGCAAGAACTCACCAAGGCTCCCCAGACAGCACCTTCCAAACCCACAGCCACTCCCATCTAGAAGGACAAGGGCAGCAGATAGATGGGAACACCACCACCTGGGAGTTCCCCTCCAAGTCACTCACCACCCTGACTTGGAAATATATCGCCGTTCATTCACTGTTGCTGGGTCAAAATCCTGGAACTCCCTCCCTAACAGCACTGTGGGTGTACCTACACCACAGGGACTGCAGCAGTTCAAGAAGGCAGCTCACCACCACCTTCTCAAGGGGCAACTAGGGATGGGTAATAAATGCTGACCCAGCCAGCGAAGCCCACATCCCGTGAATGAATAAATAAAGAAAAGAGGGACCCAGACAACAGAGGCGAATTGCCTATTTACAAATGAATGAGAGACAATGCTGGGCATGTCTGCGCCTGTCCCAAGCTCTGTAACATCATAAAGCCACATTCTTCATGAAGACCTGACGCCTGATGGAGTTGGAGGCTATCCCCTGCCAGTGGCTTTAGAGGTGACCACTGTGCTCAATTTCTTTGCTGGTGCGGTGTTTCCAACAGGAACCTCTGCAGCTCTCAGTCCTGCATCACATAGATGCATAAAGGAGGTCACAGATACCCTTTACATGAAGGGACATCATTATGTCAGGTTTGCTCTGGATGAAGATCGTCAGGCTTCACCACCATCTCAGGCTTCCCAAGAGTACAGCGTGCAATTGACTGTACCCATGTGGCTTTAAGGGCTCCATGGCATTGGCCCCTAATGTTTATAAACTGCAAAGGCTTCCATTCCATCGATGTTCAACTGCTGTGTGATCATCAGACGCACATAATGTATATTTGTGCCATGGACCCTGGGAATTGCCATGACTCCTGCATCCTGAGTCATTGCCAGCGGCCGCAGATTTTCGAAGAGCCTGAATATTTGCAGGGATGGCTGCTTGGGGATAAGGGCTACCCACTGAAACACTGGCTGATGACACCAGTGTGTCACCCTCAGAGTCATTCTGACGAGAGGCACAACACTGCTCACAGCTCCACACGCCCCTTATAGAGCAGACTGCAAGGCTTCTGAAGATGTGCTTCAGATGGTTGGACTGCTCAAGTGGCTCACTCCAATACACTCCCAATAGGGACTCACTCATCATCACTGGGTGTTACACCCTTCACAATCTGGCGATGGAAAAAGGTGATCCCTTGCGAGGGTGAAATGGAGGAAGGTGAGAGCTCATTAGAGGATGAAGATCCAGAGATTCAGGAAAGTAAAGAGGGTGATGTAGGTCAGTATGAATGCAATAACACCATGGAGGAAGCGAGACGTGGGAGATGTTCCTGTGACACTTTGATTGCTGACTGGTTCCAGGAGGAGTAAAGTGAAGGCAAGGGGAGATGGCCACAGTTCTCCTAGCCCTCAATGCCATACTCCTTCATCTCAAAGGATGTCCAACCATTCACAATGAGTCCAGCATTCACACTGGCACCTTCTGGTTTCATGATTCACCAGCCATGACCTTTGTAAAGTTTCACAGCGTCCTGTGTATATACTCGCTCTGGGAAGTGAGTCCACTTAGCAATAAGAGCGATGCAAAAACTGACTTGAAGTAGTGACCGCTGCATAATTAAGCAACTACAGCAGCCAGTGAGATGAGGACATGGTAGGGATCTCCTTCTACCGTCCATACCTTGTCTTTTGCCACTACCATTGAGGAGATACGACTGCGCTAATCACTCAAGGCTGATGAGCTGCCCTCACACAATTGTCTTCCATGAGGAAGGTTTAGAAGCAGCACACACATCACACACTTCCGATAAAGATTTTAACACATCTCCCTGACATCACACAGGGATGTGGAGACTATCTTCAGTGAGGTTGGCATCACAGGAATATGAGTCTCACAGAAAGAGACTGTCACTGAGTGGGAGGATGGCTAAACCTCGAAATAAGAGGATCCAAATGTACAGAATCACAACGCCTTCAGTTGGCCAGGCCATTCACAGAAACATCAAATGTATTAACAAAAGTGCAATAATTTTTACAGTGATAGCACACCCATGACCCAAAAACAAAATCAAAATTTCTTAATTTTCCTAATTTTACCACCAGGTGTGGGTGCAGCCTCAACATCTGCAGCAGAGGTGGAGGCAGCTTGCTGAATGCTATATCCTGATGTCTGCGATGACCTTGGCCTCTGGTGCTATGAGGCTTTGATGGTCCCAGCCTGATAAGAGTCTCGTGCTCAGGGGCAGATGCACCCTCTTCGGCCTGAGCAGCTAGGATGGATGGGGTCACAGGTAGAGGGGAATGGGAGTGGCTGGATACCCTTGGAGTGTCTTGAGTGGAGGTCCCAGGGGTGTCCAGCTGACGGTCATCCTCCCTGTGGGTGCTTAAGGGGACCACCCTGACTCCTCGATGAGAAGATACACCTGGAGTGAGGTCAAGGTGCCTCCTCCCCCTTTGGCCTACATCTTGATGGTGCCCACCAGGTTGTATGTCCATGGAGTCCAGGGCTAAGCGCAAATCCAGCAAAACCTGCTGGACCAAGATGTCCCCGATGGCCGCCAACTTTCCCATGGTGACCTCGAGGCACTGGCATGTCGCAGCCATGATGTCAGATCGAATGCGGACAGACTCTCCCATCTTTCACTCCAGTCTGCTGAGTGACTGCCGAGTCTCTGTCTGATATTCCGCTGCCTGTTGTTGTATCTCCTGCACTGAGTTGGCGGCTGCTCGCAGACACTTACTGTCTGATTCGGACTGAGCGGGTGGCTGGTCTCCAGCAGCCCTGCAAGTGCCAGCGACCCCAGCTGTCCTTGCCTCCAACTCATGCGGGGGTGTGTCAGTGAACTGTTCTCGAGTAGGTGAGCCCGAGTCTATTCTACAACTAAGCCCCACAAAGGTTTGTGTCTCTGCTCTGGTAGAGGGTGCAGCTGAGCACGGTGATGCTTCTTCCTGAGTTTCCACTTTGGACATGGTCTTGGGGCTGGGATTTATGATGGGCACCCTTGTGAGCCTTGATCTCTCGGTGTCTATAAAATAGAGAGTAGAGTTTCAGGTGAGGAGCAAGAGGAAGGTAAGACTGCGTATCACTCACTGTGAATGCCAGAATGTGATGAACTGATGGAGCTGTGATCTGTGCTAGGTTGCTGGGACAATCTGATCTCCCCCTCCCCACAGGAGCAATCTGTTTCATCTCCAGCGATCTCAGTGGCATCCTCCTCGAATTGCACGAGGGCAGTGATGTCGTCTGTCCCACCCCTGGCCTGCAATTTTTCCCAGCTGTTGTGAGCAAGCTTTCCCTGGATGAAGACAAAAGAAAGGCAGATGACGAGAAGGGATGGAGCACAGATTGGGAAAGATGCATTCTCCCTGTGTGTGGTGTGAGCCCTCCCCAGAAGGGCCTGAGGATGGAGAGTGCACAGCATGATAGATGGGATAGTGGTGATGGGAAAGTTTCTGTGAGGTAATCAGTGGTGATATGTGTCCCACGCTAATGGTTATGTGAGATCCCTGAAGAGAGTAGCCCTTTGATTACATGATGCCACAATGAGAGTGTCACAAAAGTATAATAGTTATTAGAATATTATTGTGATTTATTGTAAAAGTAGGTTAATGGATAGAGTGTGTGTGTGTGTGTGTGTGTGTGTGTGTGTGTGTGTGTGGTTTAATTGAATTGGAGACAGCTGGAGGCTTTGACTCATAAAAAGAAGCTAGGTTTGAAATGCTAAATATATAAACTTGGCTGAAGTCTTAGATGTAAGATGAGGAGAATTTGCATTTTTAGATAAATCGGGGCAGTTTGAATTTCAAATAGATGACAAGATGATTACACCTAGTCAGAGAAGCTAGGCCAAGCAGTGTGTTTATTTTTCCCAACAGTCACTTACAATATTAGCACCATGAAAAGATTTATATTATGAGAAAGGTAATGTTCCAAAGACATATGGGAACAATGGAATTTACATTAAAAGGGAGAAACATGTATAAAGGAGAATGAGGTGTGTCAGGAAAGGCATTGTAAGATCTACCAGAAGTGTGAAAAGCCTCCAGTATTTGTGCATTAAGCTGCTGTCTACAGAAACCGAAGCTAGGAAAAGCCATTTTGGATTGTACTGTCCAGGGTATTATGTTCACTTACCTGGATCTTAAATCTATTTTTTTACCATTGCCTTAATGGAGGTGTAACTGGAATCCAGATTAATTAGGGGTTTTAAGAGTTACTATAGTGGTAATTGGTAGACCTATGTACGTGCTTGAAATTCTTTCTTTTGTTAATAAATGTTTAAGTTAGTTTTCTAAAAATCTCTGAAGTCGTGGTAGATTTATTACTTCTGAATTCAGGGCACGCATCTCGAAATAAAATACAAATTGTGAAACCATTGTGACCGTGTGATCAAGTTTCCCTTGCGGATTTGATCCACCCAGCACACATCATCTGTCGCTTCAGAACAAAATTTGGGGGCTCTTTGCAGGATATATTTGAAATTTTTAGATTGGTTTGGAGTTGATGAATCTTAAGGTTATGAGTAAAAGAAACACTTTGAATTCAGGAGTTGGTGTGAGGGATTTTTAAAATGGTGAGACTGCAAACATGGCTGTATCCATGGCTAAAAGTATTTTGGAAGTAGAAGATATAACTCTGATTGGGTTACTAAACGTATCTGAGGGTAAGTTAATAGTATTGATGGATAAGTTGCAGTTCAGGTTATCTTCAGGGGCAAAGAAAGCAAACATAGTTTAAGTGATAGCACAGCATTTAAAGTTGGAAGTGATCTCTGACACTAGTGAGTCACAGCTGGAGGTAGTGAGACTTCAGTTAGAAATGAAGAAGCTTGAACTTGAACAAGCAAAGAAAATGAAAAAAACTGGAACTAGAGGCAACAGAAAAAGAGAGATTATTTAAAAAAGAAGTGGAAATTCGAAAATTGATCTCCAGAGGAAAACGTTAGCAATGGAGGAGAATGCAGCTGAGGTATTTAGCTCAAGAGAGTTGGTAGGGTTACAGAAAAAGGATACACAAATAAAACAGTTATATCAGACAGCTTACTCAGAAAAAGAGACAGAAGGTATTCCAGAATGTTATTATCTTAAGGGTAATGTATTAATGAGAAAGTGGCAGCCATATCAAGTTTCAGCAGATGAAAGCCAGGGAGGAGATTGTTATACTGTTTCGATGTAGAAATGAGATCCTGAAAATAGCTCATGAAATTCCAGTGGGGGGACATTTAGGAATTAGAAAGACACAGGTGAAAATACAAAAACATCTTATTGGCCTGGATTGCATAGAGATGTAGTCAAATTCTGTAAAACATGTCACACATGTTAGGTGATAGGGAAACCACAAGCAGTGATTAAGCCGGCACCTTTGATTCCAATTCAAGCATTTGAAGATCCTTTTACTAGGGTCATGATTGATTATATAGGACCCCTCCCTCAGGCTAAAAGTGAAAATCAGCACTTACTGACAATAATGGATGCATCCAGAAGGTTTCCTAAAGTGATATCTTTAAAATACATTACACCAAAAAGAATTGTGGAACTATTGACTAAATCTTTTACAAGGTCTGGTTTACCAAAGGAAATACAATCAGATCAGGGTTCAAATTTCATGTCACAGCTGTTTAAGGAAGTAATGAACAGTTTGGGGATAAAACAGCTTAAGTCAACAGCTTATCATCCTGAATCATAAGGGGCTTTGGAAAGATGGCATTCACCTTATAAAACTATGATGAGGGCAGGTTGTCAGGACTATCCACAGGATTGGGATGGGGGAATTCCATTCTTGTTATTTGCTATTAGGAACGCTCCTAATGCATTGACTGGATTTAGTCCTTTCAAATTAGTCTATGGTCATGAGATAAGGGCACCATTGAGATCGATTTTTCTTAAAAAGAGCAGGGTGAGTGAGCAGAATTCATTTTAAAAAGGGCATGGAGAGCAAGGAGACTTCATTTAAAAGAGTGGGAAGAGCAGGGAAGCTTCATTTAAAAAGAACTTAGAGATCGATGAGGATTCATCTTTAAAAAAGAGTGAGGAGACTTCATTTAAAAAGAGCAGGGAGAGCAAGAAGACTTCATTTTAAAATAGCGGGGAGAGTTAATTTTTAAAAGAGCGCGGAAAGCGAGGAGACTTCATTTAAAAAAGCGCAGGGAGAACGAAAAGACTTAATTTTAAAAAGCTGGGCGGGTGGGGGAGTGTGAGGAGACTTCATTTAAAAAAGAAGAGCAGGGAGGATTCTTGTGAGATCGGCAGTGGAGTGTGCGCAGGGAATATAGCTGATTGATGAGTAGGCTTGCTGAGTATTTCTTCTCTTTAAAGTTAAAGTAAGGTCTGAGGTTTGTGTTTAGGTGTTTCGTCCTTTTTTTCTCATTTTCTTAAAAATAGCTTGTTGAGTATAAAATCGATACTGGTCTAAAAACAATAATCATAATAAAGTGTACAGAACAGGGGATCCTTTTAGTGTAATGAGCAGGGATACTGGAGTAATTAATTAATGAATAAAGTAAAATACAATAGTGATGGCAGGCTGGTTGATGTGTTGCTGCTGCAGCTTGTAGGAGCTGCTGGACACCAAGATGATCCAGAGCGAGCACATCTGTACTAAGTGTTTGCAGCTCGAGGAACTTCAGATCCGAGTTGAGGAGCTGGAGTCTGAGCTGCAGACATTGCGCCACATCAGGGAGGGGGAAAGTTACCCGGACACTTGGCTCCAGGAGGCAGTCACACCCCTCAGATTAGGTCATTCAAACTGGGTCTGTGATCAGGGACAGGAGGGTGTGACTGTGGGTGAAGCAGGTGTGAGGACCCAGGGGGCAGCGATCGAGGAGCCTTGGCCCCTGCAATTGTCCAACAGTTATGAGGTTCTTGCAAGCTGTGTGGATGGGAGCGGGGACTGCAGGTAGGTTGAGTGAACTGACCACTGCACCGTGGTACAGGAGGACAAGTAGGGGGAGGAAATAAGAATGTGGTAGTGGTAGGGGACAGTGTAATTAGGGGGATAAATATTATTCTCTACAGCCATCAGCGTGAGTC
Source organism: Isurus oxyrinchus (assembly GCA_026770705.1). Taxonomy (NCBI): domain Eukaryota; kingdom Metazoa; phylum Chordata; class Chondrichthyes; order Lamniformes; family Lamnidae; genus Isurus; species Isurus oxyrinchus. The sequence continues at coordinate 5,926,251 of JANJGN010000018.1, forward strand.
TCAAAGGCTGTGTTGCCTGCCCAGTGCCAGGGTTAAGGACAGCTCCTCAGGGCTGGAGGGGAACTTGCAGTGGGAAGGGAGGGATCCAGTTGTCGTTGTCCATATTGGTACCAATGGCATTGATAGGACTAGAAAGGAGGCTCTGCTGAAAGAATTTGAACAGTTAGGAGCTAAATTAAAACAGAAAATCCAAGGTAATAATCTTGGGATTACTACCTGAGCCATAGGCAAACTGGCATAGGGTAAATAAAGTCAAGGAGTTGAATGCATGGCTCAAAGATTGTTGTGGGAGGAATGGGTTTCAGTTCATGGGGCATTGTCACCATTGTACTGGGGTAGAAGGGAGCTGTTCCGGTGGGCCGGCACCAATGTCCTAAATAAATAGGGCTGTAGAGAGGGCTTTAAACTGAATAGAGGGGGTAGGGTTCTGGAGAGGGATTAGGCTACTTTTAAGTAGGCTTACAAAACAGAAGGATACAGCAGAGTTGCAAGGCAAGTATTTAGGTAATGATTCCCAGAGTGTGACAGGAAGGGACAGAGTGTACAAACATAAAAAAAAAGCAGCAAATAGAGTCAAAGAGGAAAAAACAGTAAAAAGTCAAAATTAATGGCTCTTTACTTAAATGCATGTAGTATTCGGAACAAGATAAATGAATTAATGGCACAAAAAGAGGTTAATGGTAATGATCTCATAGCCATTGCAGAGACATGATTACATGATCAAAGCTGGGAACTAAATATTCCGGGGTATGTGACTTATTGAATGGACAGACAGGAAGAAAAAGGTGGTGGGGTAGCTTTGTTATTACGAGATGGAATAAGTGTGATAGCAAGAAATGATTTTGGACTACGTCATGAAGAGATATTAATGTCTATAATGTTAATGGCAATTATTTTTTAAAATAGAGTTTAGTGGTGCCTGTGTCTATGTGTGTGTGTCTTAATTGGGTTAAAGGCAGCTGGTCTAAAGGTTTTGACGTATAGAAAGAAGTAGTTTTGAAATGGTAATTAGATAAACATGGGGAAGTTTGGATACAGAGGTGTCAATGGGTGCAATTTGCACTTTTAAACAAACCATTCAAAGGAATGGGCGAAGTCTTGCACCTAGCTAGAAGAAGCCAAGCAATGTGTTTATTATTTTTCAACTTACTAATAAAATTGGTGGGATGAAAGGATGTTATTGTTAGAAGAGGTAAAATTAAAAGCCTAGTAAAACAATGGAAAATTTACATTCAAAGAGAAAGATATGTGTAAAGGAGGAAAGGGACTGTGTGTAAGGCAGAGGCATTTTAAGATCCAACAAGTGTGAGAAGCCTCCAGCCTGTAAACCTCAGCTCTGTCTGCAGTGACCCAGAGCTGAAAGAGACTCCTTTTGAATGTGACTGTGCAGGGTGTGCTCTGCCAGGTGTCTCTTTAAATCTATGAGAATTACTGTTGTCTTAACGGGGGTGTAACTGAGAGTCAGATAATTAGGGGATTTTTGTAGTTATTATAGTAGTAATTTTGTAGGCATATTATTGCATTAATAACTGTTTTAATTTACTTTTATAAAAAAACCTCTTGAGACTCAATGGTGTTATTATTACTGAATTCAAAGCCTGCATCTCGAAACATACAAATTGCAAAAATGGGTTATGACAGCTATTTTAAGTTTCTCTCTGGGATTTGGACAACTTAGCCTTTACCATTGGCTGTGTCATAATAGATTGGAAGATGTAGAATCCATATGGGTGGAGGTAAGAAATAACAAGGGGAAGAAGACACTGGTGGGAGTAGTCTATAGGCCCCCTGACAGTAGATATACTGTAGGACAGAGAATAAATCAGAAGATAATGAGGGCATGTGTAAAAGGCAGTATATCAGTTAGGAGTGACTAATCTTTGTGTAGATTGGGAAAATCAAACTGCCATGAGCAAGAATTCATAAGCCTGAATATTTGCTGCTTCGGGTGGGCTTGGGAGGAGAAGGCTGGGGTGGTCAGGGAGCTGACCTCTGCCTGTGACTGGCTCCACACCGCCATTTCACACAGGCCGGCCAATTAAGGCCCACCCTGCATGGATCGCAAGCAGTAGCATTGAGTGCTACCTGTGCAAGTAGGAGGGAGGAGGGAGAGCGGGACCAGTGTGCAGTTAGCGCATGTGCACAAAAGAGCACTTCAATCTCCCTGAAGCATGGAGCTGGGTTCAGGGAGATTGAAGCTCTTTTTGAAAAAATTAATAAATATAATAAAAATTCAATGAAACATGTCCCGTCATGTGACTGTGTCACATGAGATGGGACATGTTTTTAATTTCAAAAGTTTTTTTAAGTTGTAATAGTTTTAGGAAACTTCATCCTGCTCATGGACGAGGTTTCTAAAAAATGTAAAGGCCGCTTGGCCTTTTCACCTGCCCATCAACCGTTAGGTTGTAATGAGACAGGTTTAGTAAATGATCTCAGAGTAAAAGATCCCCTAGGAAACAGTGACCATAACATGGTAGAATTCAGTTTGAGAGTGAGAAACTTGGGTCAGAAACAACTGTGGCAAACTTAAATAAGGGTAATTACAATGGAATGAGGGCAGATTTGGCTGGAGTGCAGTGGGAAAGGAGTTTAGCAGAGAAGATAGTTGATGAACAATGACAGACATTTAACAAAACAGTTCACGACTCACAACAAAGATATATCCCTGTGGGGAAGAAAAATTCTAGGAGGGGGATAAACCAATCACGTTTAATCAAGGAAGTTAAAGATAGTATCAAATTGAAAGAAAAAACATACAATGTGGCAAAAATTAGTAGTAAGCCAGAGGATTGGGAAAGTTTTTAAACCAACAAAAAAAAAGAGGCAAAATATCAACTTTGAAGGTAAACTAGGAAGTAATATAAGAAAGGACAGTAAGAGCTTCTTTAAATGTATAAAAAGGAAGTGAACATAGGCCCCCTTAGAGAATGAGGCTGGGGAAATAATTATGGGGAACCAGGAAATGGCACAGGTGTTGAATAAATACTTTGCATCAGTCTTCACGGTAGAAGACACCAACAGCATTCCAGAAATACTAACCAATCAAGGAGCAAAAGGGGGATGGGGGAGGAAATAAATATAATAACTATCACTAGAGAAAAAGTACTAGGGAAACTATTGCGCCTAAAGGCCGATAAATCCCCTGAACCCGATGGGTTGCATCCTAGGATATTAAAGGAAGTAGCTACACAGACAGTGGATTTACTGGTAGTAATCTTCCAAGAATCCTTAGATTCTGGAAAAGTCTTGGAAGATTGGAAAACTGCCAATGTAACACCCTTATTCAAAAAGGCAGGGAGACAAAAAACAGGTAACTATAGGCCAGTTAGCTCAACATCTGTCATTAGGAAAATGTTAGTGTCTATTATAAAGGATGTAATCGCAGAACATTTAGAAATACATAATATAATCAAACAGAGTCAGCATGGCTTCATGAAGGGGAAATCATGCCTAACAAATTTGTTAGAATTCTTTGAGGAGGTAACAAGTAGGATAGATAAAGGGGAGCCAGTAGAAGCAATGTATTTAGATTTCTAAAAGACATTTGATAAGGTACTGCACATAAGGCTAGTTAATAAGAGTCCATGGCCGTGGAGGTTGTATATTAGCATGGATAGAGGATTGGCTAACTAACAGAAGACAGAGAGTTGGGATAAGTGGTGGTTGGGGGGGGCGGGGGGGGTGGGTGGCGGGTGGCATTTTAGGGATGGCAACCTGTAACTGTAAGTGGAGTGCCACAGGGATCAGTGCTGGGGCCACAATTATTTACAATATATATTAATGGCTTGGATGAGGGAAGTGAATGTACTATCGCCAAGTTTGCAGATGACACAAAAATAGGTGGGAAGGCAAGTGATGAGGATGACACAAGGATCTACAGAGGGATAGAGACAGGTTAAGAGAGTGGGGAAAACATTTGGCAGATTAAATATAATGTGGGAAAATGTGAGGTTATGCACTTTGGCAGGAAGAATAGAGGAGCTGAATATTATTTAAATGGAGAAAGACTGCAGAAAGCTGCAGCACAGGGATTTGGGGATCCTTGTGCATGAGTCACAAAAAGCTAACATACAAGTTCAGCAGGTAATAGGGCAGGTAAATGGAATGTTGGCTTTTATTACAAAGGGAATGGAGTATAAAAATATGGAAGTCTTGCTAAAATTATACAAGGCACTAGGTGGCCACATCTAGATTACTGTGAACAGTTTTGATGCCCTTATCTAAGAAAAGATTTACTGGCATTGGGGGCAGTCCAGAGAAGGTTCACTAGGCTGATATTGAGTATGGGGGGATTGTCTCATAGAGAGAGGTTGAGTAGATCAGGCCTGATAGAGCTTGGAGTTTAGAAGAATGAGAAGCGACCTTATTGAAACATATAAGATTCATAGGGGGCATAACAGGGTAGATGCTGAGAGGTTGTTTCCCCTTGTGGGAAAGGAGTCTAGGAGCAGAGGGCATAATCTCAGAGTAAGGGGGTCGCCCATTTAAGACAGAGATGAGGAGGAATTTCTTCTCTCAGAGGGTAGTGTATCTGTGGAATTCTTTACCACAGAGAGCAGTAGAGGCTGGGTCGTTAAGCATATTCAAGGCTGAGATAGACAGATTTTTAATCAGTAAGGGAATCAATGGTTATGGGGAAAAGGCAGGAAAGTGGACTTGAGGATTATCAGATCAGCCATGATCTCATAAATGGTGGAGCAGACTCGATGGGCTGAATGGCCTACTTCTGCTCCTACATTTTATGGTCTTATGATTCATGTGGAATTGATGGGTCAAAATTCAGAAACTACTTTCCTGGATTATTTATCAAGCTTCAGAGAAAGAAAGGACAGAGCATGTGAGTTAGGTAGGAATCGCTTAAAGATACCACAGCAAAGTGAAAGGCAGTTAGGAGAGCCATGGCTCCTAGTTTTGTGCTGGGGAAAAAGTGTTAGTTCTGTTACCAGTACTGCGTGACTCATTAAAGGCAAGATTTAGTGGGCCTTACAGGATCGAAAAAAAACTGAATGAAGTAAATTATTTAATAAATACTCTAGATAGAAGAAAGAAGCATAAGGTGTATCATGTAAATGTGCTTAAAAAGTACTTTGACAGTAAAGAGGACCAAAAGGAGGTATTAATGGTGGTAGATAAGGAGAAAGGGGTAGAAATGAAGGATTCTGAAATTGATTTTCCTCTAATCAAATTGGATAATGAGGCGTAACTTGAACATTTAAATGAAATATTGAGTTACCTTCCAGACAAGTGCCAAAGTGATTTGGAGAAGCTATTGCAGTCACACAAAGCTATTTGTGGGATTGAACTGGGGAGGGCAAATTTAGCTACACGTGATGTGAGTGTGGTAGTTTCATCTTTGATAAGGCAACATCCTTATAGATTAAATCCAGCAAAGTTATCACAAGTACAGAATTCAAAATGACATCATTGCAGTAACCTGGAGTTCGCCTGTTGTGCTGGTGTTGAAATCGAATGGAACACAATAAGACTGGGTGTGGACTATTGAAAGATGAACATAGTGACAAAAGCAGATTCATATCCTATACCATGGTTGGAAGATTGCATTGAGAAAGTCAGACAATCAGATTTTATCACAAAGATTGACTTGCTGAGAGGATATTGGCAAATACCATTATTGGAGAGAGCAAAGGAGATATTGACTTTTGTGTCACCAGATGGACTATATCAGTTTAAAGTTATGCCATTTGGTATGAAAAATGAACTTGCAACATTTCAAAGACTGACAAACAAAGTAATTACAGAACTGAGCAATTGTGCTGTTTATATGGATGACTTAATAGTTTTCATTCAAACATGGGAGGAGCATTTACAGCATCTGAAAGAATTATTCAGTCAACTACAAGGAGTTAATTTGGTGATGAACTTGGCTAAAAGTGAATTTGCGAAAGGACGAGTTATGTATCTAGACCATGCCATTAGACATGGTAAGGTGGCTCCAAGGGATGTGAAAGTCAAAGCTATCATGGATTTCCCACTGCCTACAACAAAATGAGAAGTTTTGAGATTTCTGGCCATGAGTGGGTTTTACCGCAAAATGTACCAAATTTTAGCCGTGTGGTTGCTCCACTGACTGAACTATTAAAAAGAACAAAAAAGTTTCAATAGACACTGGAGTGTCAGGAGGCATTTGATAGTTTAAAAACTGTACTGTCTATGACACCAGTTTTGGTCAGTGCCCAATTATGCCAAGTAACTTAAGTTGGCCATTGACGATATAGGCATTGGGGCTGTACTATTACAAGGAGATGAAACTGGAATTGAGAAACCGATAGGGTATTTTTCATGGCAGTTGAATGTACAAAAGAGAAGATATTCAGTGATTGAAAAGGAGACTCTGGGTCTTGTCTTAGCGTTGCAGCATTTCTAGGTTTACATTGCAAACAATTCGCCAGTTGACCGCAATCCTTTAAAGTTTCTGGACAAATTTCCAGACTGAAGTGCAAGGCTATTCAGATGGGGCAGAATCTGCTGCCTGTCGGGTGGGCTGGTCAGGAACTGGCTCAGGCAGTCACGGAGCTGATTGCCACGCGTAATCGTCTGCGTGCTGCCATTTTATGTGGGTGGGCCAATTAAGGCCTGCCCAGCGTGAAGTGTGCCCGGTAGCGCTCAGCACTACCTGTGTGGGCGTGGGAAGGAGGGAGATTCAAGGCCTGTGCTCTTTCACGCCTTCGCGCGATATAGTAGAGAAACCTCCCTGAGGAATGGAGCTGCCTCAGGGAGATTATGTTCGATCTGAAACTTTAAAATAAAGAAAGGTTGAAATTACTTAGCCATGTCCCCTCATGTGACAGTGTCACATGAGCTGGGACATGTTTATGAAATGTGTAAAAAATATTTATTGATTTAATAAAACCTTCATGAACCCTCACCTCGCCGGTGAATGAGATTTCATGAAAAATGCGAAGGCCGCTTGGGCTCTTCACCTGCCCCCCGCCAACCTTAAGATTGGACAGGCAGCCCTGTCGATTAGTTCAATTGGTTTATTAATGGCCATAACAGGCCTTTGACAGTTCAGCGGGTGCACAGCCGATTCAGGCAAGCACCTGCCGGACGGAAGATCGGAATGATGAGCGGTGACAAAGGGACGCATGCCCGACATCACCGCGCGTCACTTAACGCGTCAGCGTGTGGGGCCCACACTGCACCTGCATGCAGATGTGAAACTTCTGCCCGTGGAGTTTATTACTGGTCCCATTTACTCTACAGATTATACGTGGGGCTGGGTAAGAAAATCTAACTGCAGATGCATTGTCGAGAATTTAAAGCTCAAAGGGAAAATTGAACATTTAAAAACTGGACACTGGACTGAAATGACTTCTGTTGTTACCAAGGATTTGTGTGTGTATATATATAATATATATATATCATATATATATATAAACACATATATATATATAGCATGACGGTTCATTTTCTAGTAAGGAGGGGGGTGTGACAAAAATGTAATCATTCTCATAATATGATTGTGATTTATTGTAAATTGTGGTTAATCGTGGGGTATTAATAGTGTCTGTGTGTGTGCGTGTGCGTGTGTGTGTGTGCGTGTGTGTGCGCACATGCAGTTATGTGTGGGATTTAATTGAATTGGAGACAGCTGGTCTGGAGGCTTTGACTCATTAAAGGAAGCTGGGTTTGAAATGCTAAATACATAAACATGGCTGAAGTTTTAGAATGTGAGGTGAGGAGAATTTGCATTTTTCGATAAATCAGGGCAGTTTGAATTTCAAAGAGATGATCAGATGTTTACACCTAGCCAGAGAAGCTAGGCCAAGCAGTGTGTTTGCTTTTCCCAAAGGTTACTGACAATATTAGCACCATGAATAGATTTATATTATGAGAAAGGTAAAGTTCCAAAGACATAAGGGAACAATGGAATTTGCATTAAAAGGGAGAAACATAAAGAGGAGTGAGGTTATGTGTCAGGGAAGGCTTTGTAAGATCTGCCAAAAGTGTGAAAAGCCTCCAGTTTTTGTGCATTAAGGCTGCTGTCTACAGAAACCAAAGCTGGGAAAAGACACTTTGAATTCTATTGTCCAGGGTATTGTGTTGACTTGCCTGGATCTGTTTAAATCTATCTTTTTACTGTTGCCTTAACAGGGGTGTAACTGGAAGACTGATTAATTAGGGGCTTTAGGAGTTATTACAGTAGTAATTTGCAAACCTAAGTATGTGCTTGAAATCTTTTCTGTTGTTAATAAGTGTCTAATTTAGTTTCCTAAAAATCTCTGAAGTCATGGTAGACTTATTACTTCTGAATTCAGGGCACACATTTCGAAATAAAATACAAAAATCGCAAAACCATTATGACCACATGATCAGGTTTAGATCCTTGTGGATTTGACCTACCTGGCACACATCATCTGCTGCATCATAACAGAGAGTTTGATATTGCAGAGAGCTGAAGGATGACTTCCCCTAGGGCGGAGGGGATAAGATCATTCATCCTGTTCCTGCACTGGGTGGCAAATTGGCTGTGGTAGCCAGCCACCCTGTGATGGTCTCCCATGCCGGACAGGTGAGGCTGGTGTGCTTCCTGGAGCCAGACCTGTGATACAGGACATCCCTGTGTGTGCCCGAGCTCCTCTGATCTAGGCCTCGATGGGCCTGGTGGATGAAGCGGGATGCTGCCTTTCTCTTGAGGCTTGCAGCCGCCTTCTTCTAGTTTGACAGCATCTCTGTGGGTGTCCTGGAGACAGGTGGGCTGGAGAGAGTGAGATGCATGCCTTTAAATATGGCGCCTGGACCATTCGGCCGTTCCAGCTGATGGTGAAGCAGACGAATCAGCTCCCGACCCGCCAGGTGATTTGGTCCGATGCTCACCTGTGCATAATAAATCGGCTTCCAAGTGGGGAATCGGGCACGAGTTCCCATCATTCCGAGCAGCTGGGTGGGCCCCACCGATCTAACCAGCCTCCGCGTTTAGTCTGAAAAGTGGAAAATTCTGCCTGGTAAACTCTGTCTTTACCTCCACAGATGCTGCCACATGCTGAACGTTTCCAGCAATTTCTGCTTTTATTACAGCTAGTGTACATTGCTTTCCCCACATTGGAATACTAAAAATCGTGTAAAATATCCAATGGTTTTCACATAAACCCATAGAAAAGTTACGGTGCAGAAAGAGGCCATTCAGCCCATCGTGTCTGCGCTGGCCAAAAAGAGAAAAAAGAAAGTAGCCGCTCATTTTAGCTCCACTTTCCAGCACCTGGTCTGTAGTCCTGCAGGTTAAAGCACTTCAGGTATAGACCAACGTACCTTTTATATGAGTTGAGCGTTTCAGCCTCAACCATCAACTTAGGCAGTGAATTCCAGATGCCCACCACCCTCTGGGTGAAAAGGTTTTTCCTTATGTCCCCTCTAATCCTTCTACCAATCACCTTAAATCTGTGCCCCCCGGTAATTGACCCCTCAGCTAGGGGAAACAAGTTTTTCCTGTCTATCCTATCCAGGCCCCTCATCATTTTGTACATCTCAATTAGGTCACCCCTTAGCCTCCTCTGTTCTAAGGAAAACAACCCTCCCCTATCCAATCTCTCCTCATAGCTGCAATTTTCAAGCCCTGGCAACATTCTTGTAAATCTCCTCTGTACTCTCCCCAGAGCAAATATGTCTATCCTGTAATGTGGTGACCAGAACTGTACACAAAATTCCAGCTGTGACCTAACCAGCGTTTTATATATTCCCAGCATTACACCCCTGCTTTTATATTCAATGCCTCACCCAATAAAGGAAAGCATTCCATATGCTTTCTTGACCACCTGTCCTTCCACCTTCAAGGACCTGTGGGCATGCATTCCACAGACTCTCACTTCCTCAACAATTTCCCATTTATCGTGTATACCCTTGTTTTGTTTGCCCTCTCTAAATGCGTTAGCTGACATTTTAATACAGCACCCAAGTCTCAGCTTTGATTAGAAGCGGATGCTGGAAATCTGAAACAAAAACAAAAATAGCTGGAAAAACTCAGCAGGTCTGACAGCATCTGCGGAGAGGAACACAGTTAACATTTTGAGACCATATGACTCTTCAACAGAACTAAGGAAATAGAGAAATGAGGTGAAATATAAGCTGTTTAAGGGTTGGGGGGGGTGGCGGGTAGAGCTGGATAGAGGGCCAGTGATAGGTGGAGGCAAAGAAGAGATTGCCAAAGATGTCATAGACAAAAGGACAAAGGGGTGTAGACGGTAGTGATATTACCAGCTTATATTTCATCTCATTTCTCTATTTCCTTAGTTCTGTTGAAGAGTCATACGGATTCGAAATGTCAACTGTGTCCCTCTCCGCAGATGCTGCCAGACCTGCTGAGTTTCTCCAGCTATTTTTGTTTCTGTCTCAGCTTTGACTGTTGTGCCCAAGCCTTAGGGTGGGGTTAAACCTGGAACCTTGCAGTTCCAAGTTGAAGCTGCTACCAATTGAGCCACAGCTGAGATTCCACATTTGGATCACTGGGCCTCTTCTTCAGATGTGCTGTACCAACATTTCTCCTGGCAGTAATGATAATTTTAGAGTATGTTATTAGCTGTTTGAAAGTAAGGCTTTCGTTAATATACAACTGTATCATCTCCCCGAGCGCTTCACACACAGTGAATTATGGTGAAAGTACTGTGTAAGTAAATGTACAATTTATTTTTGCACCTAACAAGCCTCCAGAACTAAATGAGCAATCAGTTAATTTTGCTGAGGAAGGAATGGTAGGCAAGATATTTTGGGGACATCCCATGGGATCTTTGAGGCCACCTGAATAAGTAGACAGAACCTTAAATTAAGCTATTGCCTGAAGGATGGCACTTCCAACGATAGAATAATCCCCTCAGGCAATTTCAGCTTGGAATAGCAGTTTTCAATGTTTTATGCATGCTCTCCTCCACCATGCTTGAAAATACTGATGCATTTCCAAGGACCCAGTTGGTTTCCTCCTGTTGTAACTTCTGAGATGGTATCTGCTTCGCATTACCCTGCAGAAAACATTTTTATTGGTGCTAACAGACTTCCTGTTGTTTTGTTGACAGGGAGTTGAAAGAATTGAGCAAGAGCATCAAAAATTCATTAAGTTAATAAAAGTTTGGTGATGGCAGGGGATTGAGGGGGTTGGGTGGGGGGCGGTCAAGGGTGTTGGGTGGGGGGAGTCGAGGGGGTTGGGGGGGCGGTCGAGGGGGTTGGGTGGGGGGGGCTCGAGGGGGTTGGGTGGGGGGAGTCGAGGGGGTTGGGGGGCGGTCGAGGGGGTTGGGTGGGGTGGGGGTCGAGAAGGTTGGGTGGGGGTGTTGAGGTGGTTGGGTGGGGGGGTTGAGGTGGTTGGGCGGGGGGGTTGAGGGGGTTGGGTGGGGGGGTTTGAGGGAGTTGGGTGGGGGGGGGTCGTGGGGTTTGGGTGGGGGAGCAGTGGATCTCAGGCCTGGCTATGACCTCATTTCCTGAAGGGGACAGTGGGCCCCAAGTTTCATTTTCCAGACATTTGGCAAGATGAAGGATTAAACATTACTCCTGGCCCATTTTTGGACTGGGCTGTGTGTGTTCTGTCTGAGAGGCCAGAGGTTGTACAGTGATTGGATCTTGTGCCACATTTAACACTGAGGCCTGGGCTGATGGTGCCTGTTGTCAGGGCTGTCGAGTCAGGTGGAGGCTTTTTACCTTCTCTTGGCTCATCAGGAAGGATTTAAAAATATCTTTAATTTTCAGCCGCAGGGGACACTGAAGAATCCTGAGAAGGCCGGATGACATCCAAAACTTGTAGTGGGAATCTTCAACAGGTTTTAGTTCCCTCATTAACAAGCGGAGGTGATGGCACAGTGGTATTGTCACTGGACTAGTAATCCAGAGACTCGGGGTAATGCTCTGGGGCTTGGCAGATGGTGGAATTTGAATCCAATAAAAACTCACTGGAGGGGGAGGAGGCTCCACAAATAATCCCATCGCCAATGATGGAGGAGCCCAGTGCATCAGTGCTAAGGATAAGGCAATTAAAAGTCCAATCATGACCATGAAACCATTGTTGATTGTTGTAAAAACCCATCTCGTTCACTAATCCCCCTTTAGGGGGAAATCTTGCCTGGCCTACTACAGACTCCAGACCCACAGTGGTTGACTCCTCTGAAATGACACAAAATAAAGGAATGATAACAGCAAACTGTTGACCCTACAAAGTCCTCCTTACTAACATCTGGGAGCTTGTGCCAAGATTGGGACAGCTGTTTCACAGGCTAACCAAGCAACAACCTGACAGTCACACTCATGGAATCATGCCAATATGGTTAATGTCCCAGACTCCACTATCACCATCCCTGGTTATGTCCTGTCCCACCAGCAGGGCAGATATGGTAGCACTGTGGTATACAGTCAGGAGGGAGTTGCCCTGGGAATCCTCAACATTGACTCTGGACCCCATGAAGTCTCATAGCATCAGGACAAACAAGGGCAATGAATCCTGCTGATTACCATGTACCACCCTCTCCACCCCGTCAGCTGATGAATCAGTGCTGCTCCATGTTGAACACCACTTGGAGGAAGCACTGAGGGTGGCAAGGGTGCAGAATGTACTCTGGGTGGGGGACTTCAATGACCATCACCAAGAGTGACTCGGTAGCACCACTGCTGACGGAGCTGGCTGAATCCTAAAGGACATAGCTGCTGGACTGGGTCTGTGGCAGGTGCTGAGGGAAAAACATACTTGACCTCATCCTCACCAACCTGCCTGCTGCAGATGCAGCTGTCCATGACAGTATCGGTAGGAGTGACCACCGCACAGTCAGTGTGGAGACGAATTCCAGCCTTCACATTGAGGATAGCCTCCATCATGTTATGTGGCACTACCACCGTGCTAAATGGGATAGATTTCAAACTGATCTAGCAACTCAAGACTGGGCACCCATGAGGAGCTGTGGGCCATCAGCAGCAGCAGAATTGTACTCAACACAATCTGTAACCTCATGGTCTGACATATCCCCCACTCTACCAGTACCATCAAGCCAGGGGATCAACCCTGGTTCAATGAAGAGTGCAGGAGGGCATGCCAGGAGCAGCACCAGGCACACCTAAAAATGAGATGTCAACCTGGTGAAGCTATTACACAGGACCACTTGCGTGCCAAACAGCATGAGCAGCAAGTGATAGTCAGAACTAAGTGATCCCACAACCAATGGATCAGGTCTAAGCTCTGCAGTCCTGCCACATCCAGTCGTGAATGGTGGTGGACAATGAGACAACTCACTGGAGGAGGTGGCTCCACAAATATCCCCACCCTCAATGATGGGGGAGCCCAGCACATCTGTGCAAAAGATAAGGCTGAAGCATTTGCTACAATCTTCAGCCAGAAGTGCCGAGTGGATGATCCATCTCGGCCTCCTCCAGAGGTTCCCAGCATCACAGATGTCAGTCTTCAACTAATTCGATTCACTCCACGTGACATCAAGAAACGGCTGAAGTTACTGAATACTGCAAAGGCAATGGGCCCTGACAACATTCCAGCAATAGCACTGAAGACTTGTGCTCCAGAACTTGCTGTGCCCCTCACCAAGCTGTTCCAGTACAGCTACAACACTGGCATCTACCCGGCTATGTGGAAAATTGCCCAGGTACGTCCTGTACACAAAAAACAGGACAAATCTTACTCAGTCAATTAAGCCCTCCCGATCATCAGTAAAATAATGAAAGGGGCCATCAACAGTGCTATCAAGTGGTACTTCCTTCACAATAACCTGCTCACTGACGCCCAGTTTGTGTTCTGCCAGGGCCACTCAGCTCCTGACCTCATAACAGCCTTAGTTCAAACATGGGCAAAAAGCTGAACTCCCAAGGTGAGGTAAGAGTAACTGCCCTTGACATCAAGGCAGCATTTGACCAAATGTGGCATCAAGGAGCCCTAGCAAAACTGGAGTCAATGGGAATCAGGGGGAAAACTCTCCGCTCGTTGGAGTCATACCTAGCACAAAGGAAGATGGTTGTGGTTGTCGGAGGTCAGTCACCTGCAGGAGTCCCTCAGGGTAGTGTCCTCGGCCCAACCATCTTCAGCTGCTTCATCGATGACCTTCCTTCCATCATAAAGTCAGAAGTGGGGATGTTCGCTGATGATTGTACAATGTTCAGCACCATTCATGACTCCTCAGATACTGAAGCAGCCCATGTCCAAATGCAGCAAGACCTGGACAATATCCAGGCTTGGGCTGACAAGGGGCAAGTAACATTCTCCCCACACAAGTGTTAGGCAATGACCATCTCCAACAAGAGAGAATCTAACCATCACCCATTGATGGCATTACCATTATTGAATCCCCCACTATATTACAACACTGAAGAAGCTGGACATCATTCAGGACAAAGCAGCTCACTTGATTGGCACCACATCCACAAACATTCACTCCCCCCCACCACCGGTGCACAGTAGTAGCAGCGTGTACCATCTACAAGATGCACTGCAGGAATTCACCTCCTTAGGCAGCACCTTTCAAACCCACGACCACTACCATCTAGAAGGACAAGGGCAGCAGATAGATGGGAACACCACCACCTGGAGGTTCCCCTCCAAGTCACTCACCATCCTGACTTGGAAATATATCACTGTTCCTTCACTGTCTCTGGGTCAAAATCCTGGAACTCCCTCCCTAACAGCACTGTGGGTGTACCTACACCACATGGACTGCAGTGGTTCAAGAAGGCAGCTCACCACCACCACCTCAAGGGCAACTAGGGATGGGCAATAAATACTGGCCCAGCCAGCGAAGCCCACATCCAGTGAATGAATAAAAAAAATAACATGTTAACATCCAAGAATTCTATAAAATGGGCCTCTGAATTTAGCAGTGGGGCCAAGGCCTGTGCAGGTTGGACAATGATTGGGACATGCTAAATTGGTATGCTTTACGCCTGTTTTATGTCTCAGAAGTACATCAGTGAAGAAGGCATGTTTTTGTGATTTCACAATTCCCTATATTGTGCAAGCACCCGATCTCAGCCACACTATTATGTGGAGGTTAGACATTCCTTACGGGACCCAAATTGAGGAAAATTCCATCTTAATTGCTCTTAGCTCAAGAGTAGCACTGTTTTCAGATCAACTCTTTTGTCATTCACCTTAACTGGGATTTGGATGAGAAAGGAGTGATTGAAAATGTAACAAAAAGAGCAAAGTAAAACCCTGACCAAGCATTGAAGTAGGCACGTTAAATCACTTTCTGTTTCTCAAATTCCTGATCTCCGCTTATCACACAATGCAGAAAGCTGAACAGAACAGTGGGCAGGATTTTTACCTCGTCGGGAGCGACTGTGAAACCAACAGCCGCCTGCGATGGGGCCCCGACCTGGATCTCATGCTGGCCGACCATGAACTGGCATGTTCAGAGCCTCAGCACTGCCGGGGTGGGGGCAGACGGAGCGCCAGCGCTGAAGTGTTTGCATGCCGCGGTGGGCAGGGAACGCTCAGGGAAAGCTCCCTAAAGGCACAGGGAGCTGACGAATTTAAACGTCACAAAATGAAGAGTTGAAAAATAAGGAAAACAGGTCCCCCCTCACATGACTCTGTCACATGAGCAGGGGTCATGTTAAAAATGAATTTTCAAAGTTTCTATTTTTTAAATCACTGGTTGAAGTCTCATCCGGTCCGTGGATGGGGTTTCGCAAAAATTGCAAAGGCTGCTTGGCCTATTTGCCAACCGAATGTTGGACAGACAGCGAATAATTTGACTTAATAAATTGATTAAGGGCCTTAATAGGCCTCTTAATAGTCAGCGGGTGCGCTATCACCTCTTGCGCACGCCTGTCGATCGTAATATCTCGACAGTGCACAATGACATCAGGATGCTCACCTGACATCATCGCGCACTATTTTACCCCCATTTGGAGCAGGCATGCGCCTGCCGACAAGGGAAAGATT
Source organism: Isurus oxyrinchus (assembly GCA_026770705.1). NCBI lineage: Eukaryota > Metazoa > Chordata > Chondrichthyes > Lamniformes > Lamnidae > Isurus > Isurus oxyrinchus. The sequence continues at coordinate 5,942,128 of JANJGN010000018.1, forward strand.
CGGCCCAGTATGTTTTACACCACTTTTCATGTCACCAGTGCTTAATGCATAAACTGTTGTCAATCCACTATAAATAGCTACAATACACTGAAAGTATAAAGGTTAATAATTCTCTAATTCTGGGATGAAAAGCTGTTTTGAATTACTTTCTTGCTTTGAAAGATAAAGGTTGGAAGCTTTTTTTAACTAGAACAGGCTTCCTTACCACAATACTTGATACCAATGCCTCTTTTTGTTTGAAAACTCTCTGAAGAGAGATCACTCTGAAAGAAAGTGCTGCTGCAATAAGTGGACAAGTACTTTGTTATCCTTTAATTGTAGCTTTAAACCACCGGAGAAAAAGATAAAAGCAAAATACTGCGGATGCTGGAAATCTGAAACAAATACAAAAATTGCTGGAAAAACTCAGCAGGGCTGACAGCATCTGTGGAGAGAAAGACAGAGTTAACGTTTCAAGTCCTTATGACTCTTCTTCAGAACTAAAGAGAAGTAAAAATGTGGTGAAATATATACTGTATAAGAAGGGTGGGATAGATGAAGCTGGATAGAAGGTCAGTGATAGGTGGAGGCAAAGGAGAGATTGACAAAAGATGTCGTTAAACAAAAGGTCAAAGGGCTGTTAATGGTGGTGATCCTGGCTAAAGGAGGTGCTAATGGTGACATTAAGAGTAAAAAGCAGGATGAGCCAGCGACTGATGGGCCTAGTGGGGGTGGGGTGGGGGAGGGGACGGTGTGGGAGCAAGGATCAAAATAGGCCAAAAGGTGGGGATAAAACAACGAATCAAAATAAGTTTGAAACATAATAATAATAAAAATAGGTGGGAAAAAATATACATATAACAATTAAAATATAAATATTTGAAAAAAGAGGATCAAAAAGGGTTGAGGATGGAGGACAGAGTTCATGATCTAAAGTTGTTGAACTCAATATTCAGTCCGGAAGGCTGTAAAGTGCCTAGTAGGAAGATGAGGTGTTATTCCTCCAGTTTGCGTTGGGCTTCACTGGAACAATGCAGCAGGCCAAGGACAGACATGTGGGCAAGAGAGCAGGGTGGAGTGTTAAAATGACAAGCGACAGGGAGGTTTGGGTCATTCTTGCGGACAGACCGCAGGTGTTCTGCAAAGCAGTCACCCAGTTTATGTTTGGTCTCTCCAATGTAGAGGAGACCACATTGAGAGCAGAGAATGCAATAGACTAAACTGAGGGAAGTGTAAGTGAAATGCTGCTCCGCTTGAAAGGAGTGTTTGGGCCCTTGGACGGTGAGGAGAGAGGAAGTAAAGGGGCAGGTATTGCACATTCTGCAGTTGCATGGGGAGGTGCTGTAGGAAGGGTTTGAGGAGTAGGGGGTGATGGAGGAGTGGACCAGGGTGTCCCGGAGGGAACGATGCCTGCGGAATGCCGCCGGGGAGGGAGTGAAGTGAAGATGTGTTTGGTGGTGGCATCACGCTGGAGTTGGCGGAAATGGCGGAGGATGATCCTTTGAATGCGGAGGCTGGTGGGGTGATAAGTGAGGACAAGGGGGACCCTATCATGTTTCTGGGAGGGAGAGGAAGGTGTGAGGGCGGATGTGCGGGAGATGGGCCGGACACGGTTGAGGGCCCTGTCAACAACTGTGGGTGGAAAACCTCGGTTAAGGAAGAAGGAAGACATGTCAGAAGCACTGTTTTGAAAAGTGACATCATCAGAACAGATGTGACAGAGGTGACGGAACTGAGAGAATGGGATGGAGTCCTTACAGGAAGCGGGGTGTGAGGAGTTGTAGTTGAGGTAGCTGTGGGAGTCGGTAGGCTTGTAATGGATATTGGTGGACAGTCTATCACCAGAAATTGAGACAGAGAGAAAAAGATTACTTTAAGTGAGAGAAGTGGTCATATTTTAATGTTTGGATAATGTTTTCTATCAACTGAGGTGAGCAACATCAGTGCTACAGATTGCAAGACTTTTCCATTTTTGTTATCCAGCGCTACCATTGGACAACCCCACCTCAGGCCTACTATATACTAGATCTCTTGATTCTGCTTGTCACATCTTAAAAAAAAACAGCTACCTGTAATACACCATTGTGACATTTCCATTTCACATATGGGCATCTTTGGGTTCTGATCAATGCTGAAAAATGAGATAGATAGGAAGAGGGTGCAGGACTTCCACTGCGTTGGTCACTGAATTGGGCAGAGGAAGGGATGCTGTACACTGTTGACAGCTGGGATGGACAGCATATGCCACGACCTTAGGCTGTGAAAATTGAGTTGAGAAAACCCATGGACATAATCAAAGGCCTTCAGCTGATTGCTACAAGTCTAACAGGGATGTTTCTTTCCTTCAAAGCTAAATGATACACATTAGAAGTCTACAGTGTGGACAATAAACTGTAAGAGAACCTAGACATTTTAATTCAATAAAGGAGAGCAAGTATGAATGTCTCTTCAAACCAGCAAGGAAATGTCTGGTTCTGTGCTGAACTCAAGTAGCCCTACAGTAAACAGATTAGAGTATAGCTTCAAAAGCAAGTTGACACACTCACTCAGCAGTAATTAGGTTGGAATCACACCAACAAAGCGGAACAGAAGATGAGAAGAGGGTAGAGTTAAATCAATGGCAGAAATAAGATAAACAAAAATACTTTATGAAACTGTGTTAAGCACAACCATTGAGCGTATAAGGCTGCATACACACTAACACAATATACATTCTTGTTTGGATTATGACTCATGTCAGGAGTGGTGAAGAGATTAAACATCCATTTTAAAAAAGTGCCACTCGGAAATGGTGTTTGACACAGTGCAATCGAGCGTGGAATGCAATTCTTGCCAATGATTTTCCAGAGCTCAAGTTCCAGATAGTGGCTGTGTCATGGGAGAGGAATTATGGAGAGGGCAGGTCTACCCCACAAGGAAATGAGAGCAGTCAGGGGAGAGCTGCCCTGAGGTGGTCCTTGGTCCTGTTTGTGGATGGTTCCATTGGATAGGAGACCACCCACATATCCTTTCACATGGAGCATCAAAACACAAAACAACTAACTGCAATAGAAATTCAATTTCCAACATTATTCTAATAAAGTAATTCTAACATTATCAAAACATGATTTTTTTGGAAGATATTTTGATTGCTTTTCCTCCACCATTTAACTCCATTCAGTTCACAAGATTAGAAGTGATCGAAAGAAAGAGAAAAATATCTGTTTTTCTAGCCAGTCCTGTGAATTGCAATAGTCAAAACCAAAAGGGCAAAATCAATAAAGTGTGAACAAGTTTGTGAACATTGGTGGTGCTGAGGTTGAGTGAATAACAGGACTAATCTATAACTAATAGCATCCTGTATATGTGTGAATGTTCCATTTGACATTCAGTCCAGGGTTCTGCGCACCCGCTGATGACAGACCAATGCTTCGGATGAAGCTCTGTTCTCCATGCTGAGTACTTAACTCCTCCTCATGTATGAAAACTTCTGCTATTATTTTGCCTTACAGGAAACTATCCAAATTTAATCTTAAGCAAGTGAAAACAGAAAGTCCTGGAAATACTCAGCAGGTCAGGCAGCATCTGTGGAGAGAATCAGAATTGTGTTTCAGATTGATGATGATCCTTCATCGAGAATAAATTATTACAAGGTCTGGGGCACAAATATTGCTACTTAATCATTTAATACAGTAGATGGGAATTCCATTATGTTTCAAGTCTAACATTTCTAGTCATGGCTTTGTCAAGTTTCCATTATACTTTGTCCTCTATGCTTAAGTAACATTTCCAATTATTCATAACCACTTGGTTGCCTTTATGCACTTCAGAGTTCTACAAAAAGAAATCTGATATATACAGTATGTCTCTTCATTTGTTTTGCCTCTCTGAATGTAATATACAAAATCTCCCCTCTTTCCTTGATTCGGCAGACATGGAAAAAACATAAACACATTCAACCCAATGTATTAAACTGCTGTATCAAATTCAAAAAATTAAAATAATTCACCAGAACTTCATGTTGTTTGGATATTACTGGGTTGAATGTATGCAAAACTTAATCTAATGTTATCCAAGCAAACTGAATTGCAGCAGTGAAAATTGAAAACTTCTATGACAATGTTAATCTGGAGTATTAAACATTAATAGCTTAATTTTGCAGACAGTGCTTTCAAATATATGGCAAGGATTCTGCTTCCTATTGATTTCTCAGTTTGCTATTGGTAAAATGGCCTGATCAAACTGCTAGAGGCCAAGGCATTAATAATGCCTTCATTTGCTAATGTGCCTTCTGAGGAACTGTAATATATAATGAAATTAAAACACCCAGAGGAGCATCAGAGATGAGAATTGTCTGACAGTAACCATGTGGTGCAGATTCTCTTTATTTTGTCATAAGGTATTTAGTGAACAATCTATCTTTAGACATTGAAGTTTCTATCCTTAGGTTATTTAATATTCTGTGATTTATACAATGGTCAGACTTCCTATTTTTTAGGGTTGTCTGTAAAGTACTGAGCATTTTGTAATCGAGCTGATTTTTTCCCCCAGGGACTGCTTACTGTATTCTTTATTTATTTGCTGTATTATGTACATGAAAAGCCATTCATCATGTTGACATTTGTGCAAGATTAGTTTTCAGCATTTAAATTTTTGCTTTTATTTTAATGCCATAGACAGTTACAAACAACCATGGGAATTAAAGATTACACAAAAAAGAGGATTACAAAGCTCTTGCAAGGGTTTCGGTTTGACAAGCCCATAGTTTTCAAATCTCTCAAACGCATTTGTAAAGCAGAACGATAAGGTTATCACCAGAGTTTGGTGGCCTTTACCAATTCCTCATCATTCAAGGAAGTGTGTAACATCTGTGCCACTTTATCGTATTTTGTTACAGTGACAACAAGTGAATCAATGGAGTATTTTAAACTTCAGTGCTCACACATAGAAACCGTCAGCTGATGACCTGATCCAAACTCTGATTTTGGCATAAAATAAATAACGTCTAACATAATGCTCTTTTGGTGACATTGGCCAGAATTTTCAGCTCGTTGTGCGGGGGATGGGCCTGACACGCCTACACGTAAAATGACGCGCGATGACATCAGGCGTGTGTCCCGATGTCACCACGCGCCATCGCGATATTTTGGAGGGCGGGTGCTATGAGTTCCGAGGTGCACCCACCATGAATTAACGGGCCAGTTAAGGCCCTTGAGACAGCGATTGACAACGATTTTTCGCAGCCTGTGCGATCTTCAGTACATCGACAACGGGCAGGTGGATAGGTCACATTTTTAAAATCCTCACTCACAGGCAGGATAAGAAGGATGAGAGGGCTCGCTTAAGCGATTAGTTATAACTTTAGTTTTTAAACTTGCTGCTACTTGCTTGTGTGAACAGGACAACTTCAATTCTCTTCAGAGCTGCTTTGACAGAAAGAACAGGCTTCAGTTCAGGACTCTGGAGGATTCATACCACTTGGGGCCTTCCAGATATCAGACAGCCTTCCCTTACCCTGGGAATGGGGATTGCGCTCTCCACTGGAGGCACTTTTTCTGAGTAGGAAGAGAGGGCCAGAAGGGGAGGAGGCCAGGAATCCATATTCAGCCTCCATCTGTGGGAGGACAGGTGCAGGCACAAGGGGCACAGGGCCAAGAGGTTGTCCAAGGCAGAAGGGGCTGCAGAAGTCGCCACTATCCTGCTGCCAGGGTTTACAGGCAGTGAAGCAGCTACCTCAATATGTCCGAGGTTCAGTGCTGAAGGAGGCTCCGTCTCTCAGGGGAGACAGTGACCTCCATCTGTCAGATGATCGGCCCTGAGATCAGCTGCAACTGTGTGGGTGGACGCCTCCGGCTCTTTCTAGGGGTCGGTGGGTGATCTTTGTAGAGTCTCCCAGTCAGCTGTCCACACTTGTGTCAAGCAGGTTACAGACGCTCTGTTCAGATGGGCATTGACCATCATCCACTTCCGCTGGGACCAGGCCAGCCAGACACAGTGAGCCAGAGGCTTCACGGCCATTGCTGGCTTCCCCCATGTCCAGGGTGCTATACACTGTACACATGTGGCCATCAAGGCGCCAGCAGGTGAGCCCGATGCCTTCGTCAACAGGAAGGGCTTCCACTCCACGAACGTGCAGATAGTGTGTGACCACAGGATGCACATTCTACAAGTCTGTGCAAGGTACCCAGGCAGCTCCCATGACACCTATATCCTCAGACACTCCCAGGTGCCGGGCTCTTCAGTGCTCCAGTCCAGCTGGATGGATGGCTGCTGGGTGACAAGGGCTATCCCCTCAGAAGGTGACTCATGACCCCTCTCCACCATCCAAGAACAGAGGCTGAGCAGCGGTACAATAGGAGCCACGGCACCACAAGGGCTGTGGTGGAGAGAGCCATCGATCTTCTCAAGATGCGCTTCCGATGCCTGGACCGTTCGGGGGTGCACTGCAATACCCCTCAAATCATATGTCATTGATAGTGGTAGCATGCTGCACTCTCCACTATCTGGCACTGGAAAGGGGGGACACAGTGGAGGAAGAAGATGTAGACACAGATGCTTTGGCTGTACCCGATAAGTCCAGTAATGAGTCCGAGGATGAGCACCATCAGGAGAATGCTGAGGGGATAGACGCTGATCTGGGCAACCTCCAGGGAGACAGGGACACTCGGAAGCTTTGACCCAATGATCCTTCAGCTAACCTCCCACAGAAGGACCACCAACACATGATGGGGCTGCAGGCTCCATACTTGATACCTGATAGGAACATTTGCCTGGTGAACAACTTGCACTATGTGCCTTTTCCATAAAGCTCAATGACAAACAAGTCACTCATAACATCATGGTTACTCTGCACCTGCAGAACGAATGAAGCACCCAGAGGCTTGTTGAGAACCAAAACATTTAATGATTGCATACTTGCGTACAGAAATCAAAATACATTAAAAGGTGTTGAGCAGCAAACCTAATGAGAAACAACTGAAATGGGGGCAATAGAAAACCTCCAGTGATAAGCCCGTGTTGTGCCTAAAGTGATTTACGTTTACGTTTTCGGGTGCTATGTCTAGGTGCTCCCCCCTCGCTGGCACAGGCATTGGAGACAGGCTGCTCACTCTGCTGTCCTGTTGGCCTTGATGACCTTGGCGGGCATCCTCTGGCTGTGGAGTCTGTGCTGACCCCACCTGGGAGGGAGTGGCCAGTGCCATAGCTGGCACCTCCCCAGTCTCCACAGCCTCATCAGATGCCACAGCCACTGGCAGAGGGGCAGAGGAGCTGCTAGAGTGCCCTGAGAGAGATCTGCAGAGACAGCAGGCAGCTCATGCACCACTATGAGGTCACTTTGGACCTCCCTGCTCACTATTGTTGGATGGGCATCTAGCTGGGATACTTGGTGCCCAATCCATCTCCCACACTGACACTGACCACCTGAGGTCAATGCCACTGTGAGGGCTTGCAGGGCTGACCACAACCCCAGGAGGCCCTGATTATTCTCCTGGAGGAGCCTCTCCACGAGATTCACCATCCTCTCAATGGAGGAGGCAGTGCACTCAGGCATGCGGGTCAATGCAGTTCTCATGCTCCACATGGACTCCTCCATCAGGGACATCATGGCACACATTCCCTCATGTATCTCCGCCAGATCCTCCCGCAGACCCTGCTGGACTTCCAGCATCTGCTGCCTCAGGGCCGACTCCAGAGGCCCATCATCAGCCACCGACTGAGCATGTTCCTGGTCCCCAGCATTCCTCTGAGAGTGCCCTGGGCACTCTCAGTCTCCGCCTGCACCTCAAGCGAGTGTGAAGTGCCCTCACCGCTGTGCACCGAGACACTAACCAACGATCTTATTCCCACCGAGATGCTGGTACCTGTGCTGTACCTGCCTGGCTGAGATGGTGTGAGGCTGGTGTGTTTATATCTTCTGGGCCCTCAGGTGGTCCCTCTGCCCCCTGAGTCCGGTCGTGCTCCGGAGAGGCTGAAAGGAAGATCAGGGACATTTGATTAGTTGAAGTCATTCCACTGTTAATGTGCAAGCCTGGCACCCAGATCAGGATGTGCTCCTCCTTCCATTATCCATGGGGATCCCATGTTGGAGGCTGAAATCAATATACAGTCAACAGCGGGATGTTTGCACTGACAGACATTCTGACCTCAGTACACATCACCCTTACCTCCCTGTGGCACCCCAACCTCACCGCAGCCGCTTGACCTGAGCACATGGTGCCTCTCCAGCTCGAGAGGCTCCTGCTCATACCTGGTCAGTATGAGGAGATGGGCCTGTCCTCCCCCAGTGCGCAGCCTCTCTGCTGTCTTCTCCTGACAGGAGAGAGGAGCATTGATTAGTCCACCCTGTACCTGCATTTCCATTGCAGCCTGATCAACCCCACCTGAGGAATACCTCACAGAGCTCATCCGATTCATGACCCTGGAGCTACCAGACACTCACTCCAAGCAGCCAGGACCGACCCCCTTGTCCAGATGCTGCCTCTGTCACATGGGGGGGCAACTAACCGTTGTGCTAAGTGACCCATGACAACACAATACTCACCCTTCCCGATCGCAAGAGGTCATTAAACTAGGCACTGCACCCAGGGACGTCTCACCACATGGTGGGAGCTGACCCCTTCTGCCACCTCCTCCCAGGCACGTTTCATCATGTTGGGGGTGGGGGCCTCCTCCTCCTGTCCCTTGGCGCAAGGATGTCACGGCGTGCTGACACCTCCTCCAGGAGGGGTTTCGGGGCACAGTGCCCTGCCGACCTGCCCTCCTGCCCGGCCTGCTCTCCGAGGATGCTGTCGGACATCCTCCTGTGTGACCTCGGTGACAGCCTTTGGGAGGCTGCCTGCGCTGTGTTTGGATAGGCTGCCTGGTCACCATTAGACCCGGTGGTCCTTGGACTCCCACCACCGCCCACCCCTTCCCGCTGATCTCAGGAGCCGCGATTTACGCTGGGCGGGCCTTAATTGGCCTGACCCGTGTAAAATGGCGGCGCGGAGCTGATCGCGGGCCGTGATTGGCTCTGCACCTGCCCCCACCCCCACCCCCCGCCCAACCCATCTGTCATGGGTAAAATCCTGGCCATTAATTTGCCTGGAAATGACTCAAGGTCACAATTTTCACCAAGACAAGTGAGTATCCCCCATCACATTGATAGCTTTGCAAAACTGGATTATTCACAACTTTATCAAAAACTTCATCGAAATTGCGTTGGTAGCTGCTTGCCCATTGGGAGACTAACTCCCCGATGTGACACATTGGCATAGGCTGCATCCTTTGTCCTTGAAATCACTTCCATTCTGGCACAAATCATACTTGGGCATTGGTTTGTACTGGGGGTGGGGGGGGGGGGGCGGTGCGCAGATGAATCCCTTTACTCGCAGGCCTAAGAATTTTGCAGTATGAAGGAAAACATTTTGTCATAACCTAGAGCTGTCGCAGAAAGGTGAACAAAGCACTTCTTACTCCTTCTCAGCGTGATTCTGGAGGTCTATGTCTGGACTAAAGCTGCCATTCACTAAGATCACCAGGATCACTGTACAGGTGTCCTAGCAGCCACCTAAAGCAGCTGCTAGATCCCTTGGACAAGCTAATAAGAGATCTGATGCCTGGTTTGTGTCCCAAATGGGAAATTGGTTTATAATGAATTCAGCAGGCTCCAGGTGAAAGCCACTGGGTAGCCTGAAGAGGAGCAGAGCCAGAAGGTCAGTTAAGGAGAGTACTCCTTTAGCTTATCACCAAAATATAAAACTGCTTTCATCCTTGTCTTTGATCCTGGGAAGAACCTTCAACCATTCTCAGAAAGGCATTGAGACAGATGGAATTGCAACCTGTTATATGGCTTGTCTGATTAATGTCGAATGAGTGAGGAGGGTGTAAACTATGGTGCAGATGTAACAAATATTTTGTTGCATTGAAAAAAATGCCAAAGTTCTTTCTCAGTTGATGCAATGGTTAATAAAAAGCAGATCTCAAACAGATAATCCTTCTCAACAGATCCTATTTCAGGTGAACAGTTCTGGCAAAAAAAGAAAGAGTTTGCAGTTATCTCAAAGAACAAAGAACAAAGAAAAGTACAGCACAAGAACAGGCCCTTCAGCCCTCCAAGCCTGCGCCAATCATATTGCCTGTCAACTAAAACATTTTGCACTTCCCGGGTCCGTATCTCTCTATTCCCATCCTATTCATGTATTTGTCAAGCTGCTTCTTAAACATCACTATCGTACCTGCTTCCACCACCTCCTCTGGCAGCGAATTCCAGACACTCACTACCCTCTGCATAAAAAACTTGCCCCGCACATCTCCTCTATAGTTTTCTCCTCTCACCTTAAATCTATGTCCCCTAGTAATTGACTCTTCCACCCTGGGAAAAAGCTTCTGACTATCTACTCTGTCCATGCCACTCATAATTTTATAAACTTCTATCAAGTCGCCCCTCAATCTCCGTCGCTCTAGTGAGAACAATTCGAGTTTCTCCAACCTCTCCTCATAGCTAATAACCTCCAGACCAGGCAGCATCCTGGTAAACCTCCTCTGCACCCTCTCCAATGCCTCCATATCCTTCTGGTAATGTGGCGACTAGAATTGCACGCAATATTCCAAGTGTGGCCTAACCAAAGTTCTATACATCTGCAGCATGACTTCCCAGCTTTTATACTCAATACCCCTGCCAATGAAGGCAAGCATGTCATATGCCTTCCTGACTACCTTATCCACCTGCGTTGCCACTTTCAGTGACCTGTGGACCTGTACACCCAGATCCCTCTGCCTATCGATGCACTTAAGGGTTCTGCCATTTACTGTATAATTCCTGCATGTATTAGACCTTCCAAAATGCATTACCTCGCATTTGTCTGGATTAAACTCCATCTGCCATTTCTCCACCCAAGTCTCCAACTAATCTTTATCCTGTTGTATCCTTTGACAATCCTCTTCACTATCTGCAACTCCTCCAATCTTAGTGTCGTCTGCAAACTTACTAATTAGCCCAGTTACATTTTCCTCCAGATCATTTATGTATACTACAAACAGCAAAGGTCCCAGCACTGATCCCTGCGGAACTCCACTAGTCACAGCTCTCCATTCAGAAAAGCACCATTCCACTGCTACCCTCTGTCTTCTATGACCAAGCCAATTCTGTATCCATCTTGCCAGCTCACCTCTGATCCCGTGCGACTTTACCTTCTGTACCAGTCTGCCATGAGGGGCCTTGTCAAAGGCCTTACTGAAATCCATGTAGATAACATCCACTGCCCTTCCATCGTCGATCATCTTTGTCACTCCCTCGAAAAACTCGACCAAGTTAGTGAGACGCAACCTCCCCCTCACAAAACCATGCTGCCTCTCACTAATACACCCATTTGCTTCCAAATGGTAGTAAATCCTGTCACGAAGAATCTTCTCCAATAATTTCCCTACCACTGACATAAGGCTCTCCGGCCTGTAATTTCCTGGATTATCCCTGCTCCCCTTCTTAAACAATGGAACAACATTGGCCATTCTCCAGTCCTCTGGGACCTCACCTGTAGCCAGTGAGGAAACAAAGATTTCTGTCAAGGCCCCAGCAATCTCCTCCCTTGCCTCCCTCAGTACTCTGGGGTAGATCCCATCTGGCCCTGGGGACTTATCCACCTTCATATTCTTCAAGATGCCTAACACCTCCTCTTTTTTGATCTCAACATGATCCAGGCTATCTACACACACTTCCCTAGACAAATCGACCGCTAAGTCCTTCTGTTTGGTGAATACTGATGAGAAGTATTCATTTAGTATCTCTTCCATTTCTTCTGGCTCCACACACAGATTCCCACCTATGTCCCTGAGTGGGCCCACCCTTTCCCTGGCTACCCTCTTGCTTTTTACATATGTATAAAAGGCCTTGGGATTTTCCTTAATCCTGGTTGCCAGTGACTTTTTATGACCCCTTTTAGCCGTCCTGACTCCTGATTAAGTTTCTTCCTACTTTCTTTATATTCTCCACGGGCTTCATCTGTTCCCAGCCTTCTAGCCCTGATGAATGCTTCCCTTTTCTTTTTGACTAATCTCACAATATCCTTCGTTATCCAAGGGTCCTGAAACTTGCCATGCTTATCCTTCATCCTAGCAGGAACATGCCGGTCCTGAATTCTTATCAACTGATGTTTGAAAGCCCCCCACATGTCAATTGTTGATTTGCCCTCAAACATTTGCCTCCAGTCTTGATTCCTCAGTTCCTGCCTAATATTGTTATAATTAGCCTCCCCCCAATTAAGCACCTTAACCCGAGGAATCCTGTTATCCTTATCCACCAGAACCTTGAAACTTACTGAATTATGGTCACTTTTCCCGAAACGCTCCCCTACTGAAACTTCGACCACCTGGCCGGGTTCATTCCCTAATACCAGGTCCAGTATTGCCCCTTCTCTCGTTGGACTATCTACATATTGTCTCAGGAAGTCCTCCTGGATGCACCTTACAAATTCTGCACCATCCAAACCCCTAGCACTAAGTGATTCCCAGTCAATATAGAGAAAGTTAAAATCACCCACCACAGCAACCCTATTGTTTTTACATCTTTCCAAAATCTGCCTACATAACTGTTCCTCAATCTCCCACTGGTAATTGGGGGTCTATAGTAAACCCCCAACATTGTGGCTGCACCCTTCCTATTCCGGAGCTCTACCCATATTGCCTCGTTGCATGAGCCCAGTGAGGTGTCCTCCTGTCGTACAGCTGTGATATTCCCCTTAACCAGCAGTGCAACTCCCCCACCTCTTCTACATCCCTCTCTATCCTGCCTGAAACATCTAAATCCTGGAACGTTTATCTGCCAATCCTGTGCATCCTTCTACCAAGTCTCTGTAATAGCAATAACATCATAGTCCCAAGTACTAATCCAAGCTCTAGGCTCAGCTGCCTTGCCTGTTATACTTCTCACATTGAAACAAATGTATTTCAGACCCCCAGTCCCACTGTGTTCAGTAATTTCTCCCTGCCTGCCCTTGCTCTTAGTCCTACTGGCCATATTCACTGGTTCCCAGTCATTTATTTCACCTGCTGACCTATTGCTCTGGTTCCCACCCCCCTGCCATACTAGTTTAAACCCTCCCGAGTGACACTAGCAAACCAGCCAGGATATTGGTGCCCCTCCAGTTTAGATGCAACCCGTCCTTCTTGTACAGGTCCCACCTGCCCCGGAAGAGATCTCAATGATCAAGATATCGGAAACCCTCCCTCCTACACCATCTGTTCAGCCACGTGTTCAGCTGCACTATCTTCCTATTTCGAGCCTCACTGGCACGTGGCACAGGGAGTAATCCTGAGATTACAACCCTAGAGGTCCTGTTTTTTAACTTTCTGCCTAACTCCCTGAACTCCCGCTGCAGGACCTCATCACTCTTCCTGCCTATGTCGTTAGTACTAATGTGTACCACGACCTCTGGCTGTTCTCCCTCCCCCTTCAGAATGTCCCGTACCCGATCAAAGACATCCTGGACCCTGGCACC